>SJYW01003579.1:212307-236993 GCA_006410735.1 Raphicerus campestris
ATATGGTCCCATTCTTCTCCTGGTATTTTTTCTATTGCACTGGGTTATGCAGCCTGAGAAGTACTTACAGGGTCTTCATTTCTGGTAGAGAATTAACGAGAACACTTTGCAACCTTTCCTCTTCAGTGTTTATGTATTAAGAACAGTGGGATTATACAGCAATGCAATTCTGTAATTCCAACCAAACCATTTACAAAGGTGCAGATATTTAACTTTCTCTGATTATGGTCACTAGTATCACATTAAAATTCTTAACCTCTAATATCCACATAGTCTAAATTACAATAAGCTGTTTTATCTTTTCTGCTCAGAATTCTGATGTGAAGTATTTAAGCATTGAAAAGGCAACATTTTCAGCAGATTTGAATTATAATAATGTCATTAAGAGGATTAATGTAACTACTAATTTATCAGATTTGTGTCATACACATCACTTCCATGTTTTTTCAGATCTTTAGTTCACTGAAAAGCAAATAACTCCTAATTTACATTTCTTATAATAAATGTCCAAATCATCTTTGCCAATAAAATGAACTTCACTGTTGTAGTTATCAATAATTTTATGCTATTTTCTATTAAAAGCTTTTAGGGCCTCAAAACCTATTAAATATGGTTGTAGTCTATGTTTACTGTTCTAAAATTTTAAGTAAATATATGACAGTATTTTAATAAACACAAAGGCTTATTTTTAAATCCATTGCTTACTTTGCAAATGACACACTCCAATGTACTTAGTTCCAAGAGTTATACATTCTAAAGGCATTCAGTTTACCAATTCATAAGCAAATCTGCTTAGGTTGGTATTTTTGCAGACATGTTAGGAATAAACCAAGAGCTTACTAAAATTCTCTTGCTGCTGCTGCTAAGTCGCTTCAGTTGTGTCCGACTCTGTGCATCCCCACAGACAGCAGCCCACCAGGCTCTGCTGTCCTGGGATCAGAATAATTCTGTGCTTCTGTCCTTGGGAATGAAAAACAACAACAAAAAAAACCTAAACAAATTTCAAAACATATACCAGTAAGGCTTGGTTTTCAATCTTCAGTTGCTCAGTCGTGTCCAACTCTTTACAACCCCATGGAAACCTTCTCTTAGCTGTTTACAATAAACCTAAGTTGGTGTTTTACCAGGCTTCCCTGCTGGCTCAGATGGTAAAGAATCTGCCTGTAATGCAGGAGATCTGGGTTCAAACCCTGGGCTGGGAAGTTCCTCTGGACAATCAAACGGCCACCCACTCCAGTATTCTTGCCTGGAGAATTTCACGGAAAAAGGAGCCTGGCAGGCTACAATCTATGGGGTCACAAAGAGTTGGAGGCGACTGAGTGACTTTACGTTGGCATACACCAAAGGCAACAGTGTTTACATGCAATTTCTACAGATTCTGTACTACACTGAAACANCTGGCAGGCTACAATCTATGGGGTCACAAAGAGTTGGAGGCGACTGAGTGACTTTACGTTGGCATACACCAAAGGCAACAGTGTTTACATGCAATTTCTACAGATTCTGTACTACACTGAAACATAGCTGGATGAGTAAATGCAAACGTTACTAGCTTGTGATGAAATGGAACTATTAAACTGGAAAAAAAAAAAAAAAAAGAGTCCAGTTTGGCAACTGGCTATCATAACTTCAGAAAGAAAACTGCAACCAAATGTTTTCCAGTAAAGAATAAGCATTTCCTCCAATAAGTACTGGAGGAAAAAACTGACTACACTCTTTAAGAAGCGTGAGATATTTATATTTATTCCCTCGTCAAACACTGGGTGCTAGCTCCAGAATGCTCAGAGCTAGAAATACTGGGTAAGACTTTCAAGAAATTCAACTGAACTATGGAACTCAGGAATCGGGGAGAGCATCTGAGTGTTTTGAATCAAGTCATGAAGATCAAGTGAAAAAGGGATGGTAATGAGGTGTGTACAGGGCATAGGAAACTTGCACATAGATGGAAATTTATCATAAGTAGTCACCATGGCTCCTGGGGACAGCTATATAGGCTTTGTGCCCAGTTTGCTGGAACTGACAGGGGAAAGGGAAGGTGTGGTAGTCACAAGATTTTAGTTTAATCCTGAAAACCACAGGAACATTTTTAAACAAGGAAATCACATAAACATAACCAGCTTAAAACCACTCTAAGTACTGAAAGAATAACTACTTGGTTAAATATCATTTAGCAAACCTTGTGGAAGACCTCTACTATGTGTCAGAGGGGGAGTGAGTGTTGGTCGCTCAGTTGTGTCCAACTCTTTGCAACCCCAAGGACTGTATGTAGCCTGCCAGGCTCCTCTGTCCATGGGTTTCTCCAAGCAAGAATACTGGGTGTGGGTTTTCACTCCCTTCTCCAGATGATCTTGCCAACTCAGTGATCAAACCCGTCTCCTGCATCGCAGGCGGATTCTCTACCGTCTGTATATGCCATATGCCAGGCTGCCACTGCTACTGCTACGTCGCTTCAGCCCTGTCTGACTCTGTGCGACCCCATAGATGGCAGCCCACCAGGCTCCCCCATCCATGGGATTTTCCAGGAAAGAGTTCTGGAGTGGTTTGCCACTGCCTTCTCTGATTCAAAGTTAACTCAGATTTATTGGCGGTGGGAAAGCAAAAGAGAAATCTAAGAGGACTCTCCACCCTATCTTACTGATAATGTTATTATCAATGTGAAATATACTAGTTTTGATGGACAGATTGCATGGGTAGAAATTAGATATGTTGAAACCGTTTGACATTTAAAAAGAAGACACACAGTATGCAGTTTAATGGATCTGGTGCTATAGAAAGGGGTGAGTAGGAACACTTTATTATTACCATACAAAATATCTGAGGCCACGAGTAGGGAGTAATATTCAGTTAATTGCTGTATACTCATACACTAGTCATAAAAATGTCCAACGTCATACAGGTTCCATGAAGTAAAAATTCAAATCTGGCTCTCTGATTCCAGGGTACAGATAGAAATGAGGTATCATCGCCAAATCCACCACTGGGATCATACCCATTCACTTCATATTACATTCAGGCCAGAGGTACTCAAGTCTCTGATAACGGCACGGAGAACAGGTCACAGATGTTTCAGTTTGTAGGTAGGTACAAAACTCTGTTCTGACTGCCCAATTAAGGTCTTTAATTATCACTGTTTTCAGGCACTTTTCAATGTGGTGCAGTTTATTTCTGACAGCATTATTACTCGGTCCCTTCTTTTTCTAAGGTTTTAAACCACCACAGTATTTTGGATCTCCTAAAACACAACCAAATCTTGAGGCTTCACAAATTAGCTCACCTTATTCATCAGTAAACCTGTCCTTCAAGACTGCTCAAGTTAATTCCTTAAGAGTTTGCCTTTTCATTCAGAAAAGACTGATTTTCTTCCCACTTTAGCAGAGACTTTATTGCTTCTATAAGTAAGACCATTTCCCCACTAGATCGAGATCATGTGAAAGGGGTTGTCCTACAAACATTTTGGCTTCAAATCCAGGTCTTATTCAGTTGAATAATGTATATAGCATCATCTTCTTATGTATATTTTAATCATTGATTTATGTGTAAGTTACCAGTTATTGTTATTTTCTTATGCTAGTATGTTTACTTTGCTAAATACAGGCATTTGAAAACTATTAGTCATCACACGTTCATCTTTTAACCATGTGCAATGCTCCAACACCCTCTTGTAAGCATCTGTGTGGTTCAATGTGGCTGGGAAAAAAAAACTGTTGGCTTTAATGCCACCTGAATTCATTCCTACTGATAGTATATTTAACTGTTAAGGCTCCTCCTAAGGTGAAAGCTATCACCATTACCCAAGTCTAGATTTTATTCCCTCACCTACCTGATGATAAACCTCCCTCTCCAACAATTCTTCCTTCCTTCCCTTTCTCCATCATCTACCAGAGAACGGCGGCAAGTCAAAGGTTAAGAGTCAATCTGAAAAGGACGCTCAATGGCCAAAGTTGGAAGTTTGAGCAGAAAATAACAGCATTCAACTATGACTTAAAGAATAAATATGCAGAAGTCCATACAAGTGTAAATAAATAGGAGATAAATCTACAAGTGAATTCAAATAGGCATAGACAGCCTTTTCCCACAGAGGGGTGGAATTTAATTCTCCCCATCCCTACTCTGAAGGTGAGCTACATTTAGTGACTTGCTGACAAAGAATGGAGTAGATTAAGGGGAAAAAAACTGACTACAATGGTGATTTCAGGCAATTTCCGTTAAGAAGGGCACTTTTCTTCTGTGGTATCTGCTCTGAAACTCACAAACTCAGTTCAGTCACAAGAAAAACCAGACAAACTCAGAATGAGGGACATTCTAAAGGACACCAACCAGTACTCCTCTTAAGTCATCAAAGGCAAGGAAAGAATGACAACCTGTCAGATCAGAGGAGACTGGAGATATATGAGAAACAAGTGAAAGTGTAATGTAGCACCCTGGATTAGAGTAATGGAAAAATCCTGAAATTTAAATAAAACCTGGACTGTAAGTAATAGTAACAAAGCAGTGCTGGTTTTAGTTCTGACAAACTCACAGGGTGATATGCTAATGATGGTGGAGACTGGGTAGGAGTACGTGGGAACTTTCTGTTCAACCTTTGCAACTTTTCTATAAATTTAAAGTTATTGTTTTTTAATTTATTTTAATTAGAGGTTAATTACTTTACAATATTGTATTCAAAACAGTATGTCTACTTATCTATCTACTTATAAAAGACTGAAATTAACACCTTCTTACTAAATCAGATTAAAAAAAAAATCTATTTGACTTAACATTTATCTCCTCAAACAGGTTATTGGTTGTTACTAGAGGTAATATTGATATCTGCCATGAGACTTGGGGATGAATCCCCATTAAGCTACTCCTGTGGTTCCCCTGGGCAAATTTTAATTTCCTTAAACTGTAATCTTTCTGTTTGTAAAACATGGGATGATACACATTAGTATGTAAAGACGACAGGAAAAATTAGCCAGGAAATCAGTATTACATACCTTCAACTGCCTTTAAACAAAACCCCATTGTTTTCCAGAAATAAAACTATTTCCAGGTTAGGAAAGCTATCAACTTATTTCTATTAAAAAACAAAATATCTAACAATTATGTCAAAATTATTAGCGAAGAAGAGAGAAATTTCATACCTTCTTACCAGCATCTATTAAAACAGCATTGGCTGTGGAAGCCAAATATCAAGAAGATATGAGAAAAAAAAAAAATCAGTTTTACCTTGGTACATGTGCCTAGAGAGTTTTATGCTTACAGCTTGCTCTGAACTTGGAATCTGTTGCCAATATCAACTATTCAATATTGTTTAGATAAAAGGATTCTAAATAGAAATTTAAGAACACTTAACAGTTAAAAAAGATACTTGTTAAGTGCTAAGAAGCACACTATGACGTGTTATTTGCCACATGGAATAAGATATGTTCTGGTGCCGAGTGTTCAACTAGTTTGGGTACTCTGTTCAAAAAAAGTCAAAAATTGCTGAGTGACAAAGGTTATAGTGATCATGGCTTTGGTATGTTTTAAACCAAACATTCATATATAAAAATAAGGTGACTTTACATAAAGGTAAGTGAACACAGGGAGTCTAAAATGCACAATTAAAAGTAATAAACCAGACTGCAAATAGTTTAAAAATGAACATTAAATCAGAGCTTAAAAATTCTAATTTATTTCTAACAAACATCACTTGATGCTTGACTCACAAGCTTTATTTACATTTGTCTACAGCATCATTTCCTTACGAAATATACTAGTACAGCTTAAACCAAATAAAATCATAATCATTCTAATTGTCTGTAAACTACTATTAGCTAAATTTATAACCTTGCATTTGCTTATTAGTACAGTCAAAGTTTTAAACACAGAGAGCACAAGAATAAACCAACAATAGCATGTAGAATCTAGAAGATCATCTGGGCAATTTAGAAGGTGGACTTTCAAGAAGTCTGAGGCACAATTACAAGAGTAAAAGTTCTTGTGCAACCTACAGTAAATGTAGCAAAAAAAAATTTAAGACATAAAAAAAGCAGGGGAAGTTCACTGTAAAAATATCATCAAAATATTTCTACATAAGCTATTTTGCTTTCATCTTAAGATAAACTGAAGAGAAAAATCACTCATTTTTAAAAATAAAGAACAAATGTAATTTTTATCTGTCTACTAAGTACCTTAAAACATTTTAATTTTCAGTTGCAGTAGACATGAATGTTAAGGAAAAACAAACAAAAAACAAAAACAAAAAATGTGGGTATTGATTCCCATGCACAAAAAGTTCCCAAGCGCATCTGTCAATTTCCCTTAATATACTTACCTTGCATTGTCACTGAAGATACTGTTAAGAGAAACCTTTTTTTAAAAACCAGAAGACAAAATAGAGCTCAAATGACCAGGTTTTGAGAAATAAAACAAATCTTGAAAGTATTTTAAGCCATAAGTAATTTCAAGTGAATAGGAACAATTATTTCTGCTTATGTCATGAGGAAATAAGCATTTGTTACTCAGAAGAAAATTTTACGCAGTGTTTAAACACCTCAAAGCAAATGTTCATTTAAATTCACAATGTCTTGTCTCTGTTGGTCTTATACCCAAAGAGAAATATATTCCAAAGCTTTCTTCAATTTATTTGTTAACTAGGATTTAATTTTGTCTACCCTAGTGTGTGATAACTGACTTTTTTATTAGGTATCACACAAAGGTTCTGAAAACATTAAATACTTTTGTATGTTTTTCTCATCAACCACATTAGTAGAGATGAACTGCTAGGCATTCTTGTTCAAAAGCACTGTGTCAGAAAGGCAGAAACTAANTTTTTTATTAGGTATCACACAAAGGTTCTGAAAACATTAAATACTTTTGTATGTTTTTCTCATCAACCACATTAGTAGAGATGAACTGCTAGGCATTCTTGTTCAAAAGCACTGTGTCAGAAAGGCAGAAACTAACACCTTTCTCCTCTGCAATTCACAAAACTTTTCTGTATTAAACTTGGTGGTGCAAAAAGTAAAACTAGATAGAGACAATGATTCTAAGGCACCCTTAACATAGGGAATTTCAAAATAAAGAGATTTCTAGTTAACTGTTTAACAATCTGTTAAACTTTTTCTAGTAAGAATCACTTTGACACAGGTTAACAAACAGGCTGAGTCCTTTCCCCAGATTAACATAAACAGATTGTTTCCAACTACTTTACCACAGTCTTGCCTCCACGCCCAAAGTCCAGACAAGCCTAGATAATGCTCATACTTGGAGATGAGAAAAACAAGAGTTTAAATTAGAAAACAAAGTACTTTGTTATAGTTGAGATGTTATAGCTTAAAAAAACAAATGGATGTAAATAATGAATGACAAACAAAACATCTATTTTGGGACATCATGGCTTAAAATACTATTTACTTTTAACTTCACAAATAAACACAGCTGTATTTTTCTGAAAAGCAATGAAAGGCATGCACCTCTACTAGCAGATTTAGCACTTTTGACCAAGTAAGACACCAACTTCTTAAAAAATATGCTTCATGCGTTATATTGGACTTTTTTTTTAAGATGTAAATTTTAATACATTATTTCTTTTTTGAACTTGAACGGGAACCAGAATAAGATGATCCGGAAGGTGACCTGTGGTGCCTGCAAGACATAATGGGGAAAACAGGTAATCTGGTAAGTTGGAGCTGAATATCAACTTCCTTTATATGACTTTGAGAATATGAAAAATCAAACCTCATTAAACCGGTAAAAGGAATAATTAAAATCTAAGATATAAGCTTATACACATAAAACTAGTATTTAACTTTGGATATGAGCCCAGTAGCAGTGCAACCATAATTTAAAAATTTCTTAAGATATAGCCACCTCTCAATTATTTAAGGCAATGAAGGAAAGCCTTGCAAAGTTGTACACAATTACAGATTTATATAACAAAGGCATATAAATTGGGTAATGGCAGTGTGACTAAATAGTTCTTTCTGATATACTGTACATAGTGTGGTAAGGCTACACGTAAAACAGACATAGCAAGGCTTCTGACTGTGTATGCAAATATATATCCATAAATAATTATGTTTTGGAAATCTAGGTCGCACAAGATGACTGTACAATTAAGTTACAGGATTATATTCATGCAGCTAGTATGAATAAGTCAATATATCAACCTGGGTAAAGTAGTGGTGTTCCGAGGGGTTGGCCCTGGGCTCAGGGTTGTTTAGTGTTTTCACCAATCACCTGGCTTATGGAATAGAGAACATGTTCATTAAGTTTAGATGACAACAAACTAGGGGGATTATATGTGGCTAAGATAAAAATTTGAAGAAGTGGTAAAAAAGCAACAGAATGAATTTCATAAAGTACGGAGTAATTTTTTTTTTAACAAAGGAATAAATGCGCAGAAATGAAACTAGCTGTGTGTAACCTTGATATCTACACTTCAAAATGGGAAGACGCAAAACCAATCATTATGTACAAGAAGAGGTAACTCTAGCACTGACATAGCAAAAAATCAGATTTTATCTAATCCTTACTTTCACAAGCTGAAGGGATATAAAAATTTGCAAAGATTATGAAGGAAGCCATTAAAATGACTGCATAATTAGACACTGAGGAAAAAGAGAAAAATAATGAAACTGAATAATTAATTAGTCTGCTGCAGAAAAGGCTGACAGATGACACACTCTCCAAATTTTAAAAATATCAACAGAGGCAAAGTAATCTAGTCAAGATCTGTTTCTACAAAAAAAGAATTCAGACTGAAAGATAAAAATATATTAGCTATAAGAACAATTTCTTTATAAAGGGAACAAAAACAATTTGTTGTGGAAATGTATTTATACATATTTAAATAAGGACAGACTTCCAATTATCTATAATATTTAATTTGCTTATTAGATGCCCTAGAATCCTACAGTTTCTAATATTTAATGTAAAATAGATAGCATAAATACTTATACAAATCAATCTCTAAATTACCTTAACACACAGCTTCTGAATTAGAAACTTAAGAAACGGAAATAACCGAGAGTTGGCTATAATTATATACATAAATAAAAATTTAAACAATAAAATAATCAGAGAGTGGAAGAGAGTAGTTTGATCTACTTTTCTAAACAACCTGATTAAAACACCTAGAGTAAACAAAGTAATTAATCTGTTTTTTGAAGTTCACAGTTGAGTTTAAAGTGGGTAACAAAGGAGATAATGAAAATCTAATCCTTGACTAAGAATAAGAAGTTCAGTTAATCTACTAAACACACTTAAGAACACCCATTCTTATTTCTACAGAAACCCAAACCTTTCAGGTGACCGTGATCTTGTTCGCCTTTTTTTGCGATCACCAGATGAAGAAGATCTAGAACGACTTCTCTTTCTGTTCCTCTCAGGAGATGATGATGAACTTGAGTAAGATCTTTTTCGTGGGGAAGAAGAACCCCTGTGGGACCTGGAGCTGGATCTTCATTGATTGAGAAACAAATCAAACATTTCATTAAAAGAAGAAATGAGGCAGATGGTTTAGTTTCTAGCTCCAAAAATAAACAATTTATAGCTATAGAAATTTTATAAGAAAGAATACTTACTGCTTACTCAACAGAAGACTTCTGGTTCAACCATGAAATCAATTCTATTTAATTTAAATTCACCACTAGANTATGTACAAGAAGAGGTAACTCTAGCACTGACATAGCAAAAAATCAGATTTTATCTAATCCTTACTTTCACAAGCTGAAGGGATATAAAAATTTGCAAAGATTATCAAGGAAGCCATTAAAATGACTGCATAATTAGACACTGAGGAAAGAGAAAAATAATGAAACTGAATAATTAATTAGTCTGCTGCAGAAAAGGCTGACAGATGACACACTCTCCAAATTTTAAAAATATCAACAGAGGCAAAGTAATCTAGTCAAGATCTGTTTCTACAAAAAAAGAATTCAGACTGAAAGATAAAAATATATTAGCTATAAGAACAATTTCTTTATAAAGGGAACAAAAACAATTTGTTGTGGAAATGTATTTATACATATTTAAATAAGGACAGACTTCCAATTATCTATAATATTTAATTTGCTTATTAGATGCCCTAGAATCCTACAGTTTCTAATATTTAATGTAAAATAGATAGCATAAATACTTATACAAATCAATCTCTAAATTACCTTAACACACAGCTTCTGAATTAGAAACTTAAGAGACGGAAATAACCGAGAGTTGGCTATAATTATATACATAAATAAAAATTTAAACAATAAAATAATCAGAGAGTGGAAGAGAGTAGTTTGATCTACTTTTCTAAACAACCTGATTAAAACACCTAGAGTAAACAAAGTAATTAATCTGTTTTTTGAAGTTCACAGTTGAGTTTAAAGTGGGTAACAAAGGAGATAATGAAAATCTAATCCTTGACTAAGAATAAGAAGTTCAGTTAATCTACTAAACACACTTAAGAACACCCATTCTTATTTCTACAGAAACCCAAACCTTTCAGGTGACCGTGATCTTGTTCGCCTTTTTTTGCGATCACCAGATGAAGAAGATCTAGAACGACTTCTCTTTCTGTTCCTCTCAGGAGATGATGATGAACTTGAGTAAGATCTTTTTCGTGGGGAAGAAGAACCCCTGTGGGACCTGGAGCTGGATCTTCATTGATTGAGAAACAAATCAAACATTTCATTAAAAGAAGAAATGAGGCAGATGGTTTAGTTTCTAGCTCCAAAAATAAACAATTTATAGCTATAGAAATTTTATAAGAAAGAATACTTACTGCTTACTCAACAGAAGACTTCTGGTTCAACCATGAAATCAATTCTATTTAATTTAAATTCACCACTAGAGAAGTGCTCACTACTTTAATTAAAAACTAGTCTAATGTATTAAAGTAGAATCTTAAATTCGTTTTCTAAAATTTAAAGGCTTCCATTTTAACATGTAATTAGCAAAACTAACAGATAAGCATTTGTATAACTTAATGTCTAGAAACTACATCCTTCCATTTGGGGAAAAAAATATGTATCATACAACTTCCTGAAGAAAATAATAACAGTTTGTTGTGGAATTAAGCAACTTAATAGTTAAGTTGCTTTAGTAAAAGCAGGTATACGAGGACAAAATGACATAAAACAGTAGCTATTAAATCATTAAACATTCAAAGAAAAATAAAGTAACTTTAAAACTTGATTAACAATATTTGTTTTTATGAAGGATTACTATCCATGAAGTATGAAGTGTTGACATTCACATGTTTCAGGTAGAGGTAAATGTGCAATATGTTTAAATACAATTTCTTCATTTACATATTTTGGTTGAAGTAATTTAGCTCAAACTTCCCAAAAAATTCACCTTTGGGCTTAAAATAAAATCAGAAAGCCCAAAAGGAGAATTCTTTGGAAAGTTATAAGCAATGAAAAAAATGTTTGAAAAGAATATGAAGGCTGTTCTGTAAACCTTACAGTGCTTCCCAAAGGAACTAGGGCCTAAGGATCTTCACCTAAGAAGCACTCAAATAAAAGAACTGAAACACTGATAATACATAATAACAATAATCTAGCTTGCTCTCTATCATGTTAACTTAATACAAGTGTGTATATCATTCTTTTCTTCTTAATGTTATCAAATTTTGGTTGCCCTTTAATGCTACAGATTTGGCTCTAAAATAAGCTATTAAGCAATTATTTTTACCAACTAGCTAACACTATACTTCAGTGTAATTCCATTTAAGTGGAATTTTAGTTGTTTTCTTATTCTTGTCAGATGTCTTTAATAGATCAACAAATTAAATTAAAAAGAATGGCAGCATATTTTGACCAAGTCTAGAAAAAACTTTGAGACCAAAAGCTCTCACTTGCTTCTTTACAAGTTATTTTTTCCTCTGCAGTGCTAACTAAATGCAACCTGAAGTTAACAAAAATGCTTCAAGATCACATTCTACCTAAACCACCAACCAGCTTCTTAATTTGTGGAATTTAAGTGTCTATACTTCTTACATACTATACACACTGTGTATAATATTCCATGTTATATTACAGAGAAGTGAAAATAAAACCCACTTTATCTGACGTAAATTACAGAATTATTTCTGTAAATACTGAAATAATTGCCTTGCAAAACTGTGTTGAGGCAGTTATTTTTCTACCTTTTAAACATGAAGTAAACTTTTTATCTGCATACTTATTGTAACTACTACTGCAAAATAACTTTAATGAATGAGTAGATATTTGGTGATAAAGCTTGGCTGCATCTTCCCATTTCATCACATTTTAGCACAAAAATAGCAAACCTTGCACAATGCAAAATAACCACCTTAATTCAATCATGGGAATGTCTTGGCACACTGCTGGCAATGGAGACATCTCACGGTGAGAAAATTAAGCTGAGGCAAGTGCATTAGTTTTCTAATGCTAAAATAAAATTGACAAATAGAAGCAAAATAAGAGGAAAAAAAGCAACACCTTCTGCAGCCTTTAAATATTTTCTCTCTCTGCTTTACAGAGAGATGCTACCTCATTCACCTTGATTTCGACCCACGAGATCTCGAACGTTCTCTGGAACTGGAACGAGATCTTGACTGCGAACTGGAAGAACTTCTTGAACGCGACCTGGAACAACATGGAAGGATATTTTTTTCCAGGACCATTTAATTAAGTTTTGTGATATGAACACTGAAAGAAAACTATGCATTAGGATTCATTTTCATATAATAACTATTAGGGATATATATTTTCAAAACACAGTATTTTAAAGTTCATTTAAAACTTTTATTCTGTATTAACAATTATGCCAAAACTTAAATTAATAATTTTTGAAAATAATCAACTACTTTCCAAGTTCATGGGGTCGCAAAGAGCTGGACATGACTTAGCGAGACTGAACAACTTTTCAAGTTTGAAAAAATTTCTTTAAAAATGCTTTTAAGATTGCACAGATAAAATTCAATACTTTTTATTGAAAAAAGTATTGAATACTTTTTGTTCACAAATACTTAAAAGTAACCTGGGAGGGACTGACACATTCAGGAATATGGCAGTTTATATTTAACTTGAACTTTCTATTTTCTTGGTCATCAGTTAGCATAAAGCCTCAGTACTGACGTGGTATGTTTTTAACCTGTATGTTTTCTGTCTACTCAAAGATTTGAGAATTAAAGGGAAACTACACTGATAATCCTGTTACCATTTTAGGAAATTATTGAAAAATGACAGGAAATATGGTCCACTTGCATTTTAAAAGTCAACAAATTAAAAACATTAACTTTTACCTTAAAAGTAACTTTATAATCACTGTTTTAAGTTTTCAGGCTTTACAATAACTCAAAAATTACCTAAGTACTTAGCTAATATTTTATTCCTAAATACAGTTGAAAATAATTGCACATAGTTTCACTCAACTAAATAGGAGTTCTTCAAGGGAATTTTGCTTACATAAAGTGTTGTTTTTTTCACAACTAAAACTTTTTATTGTTGACTACACAATTAGTGACTTTTTATTAAAACTTTACATTACTAACAAAATAATATGCAAGCATAACACAAATTAAATCCTCTAATTTTATTCCTGGACAGCTCTAAAGTATGAGCATTAGGATAATAGAATACAGCCAAATTTCTCCTGTTTTCAGAATACCTATGCCAAATAAAACACTCTAATAAGCAGCAGTTCAATTAATGCCTAGAAAATTTCTGTACTAGTGTTTAAAATCATCAGTGGAAATAGAAATCTTCACTTTGAGTTTTCTGAAGGTAAAACTATCTCTTTAGATAACTAAGTATCTATAAATAATGATTTAATTGAATTTTTAGAGTCTATTTTAATAAAAGGCATGGTGCTAAACTGGACTAAGGAAGTTTCATATTAAAATTTTGTATTTCTGAAATACTTGATAATAACTTCACAGCACTAAGATAGAAAAAAATGATCTTTTAAATGATAACTTGAATGAAAACTCTAAAATAAAAGGAATGTTTAGTTAAGAAAAACAAAATTTATAAGTAAAGAAGTTAGATACTGACATTTTGACTGGTGTTACCCTTGACCTGTACCCGTTTACCTGGACCTAGACCTTGAACTGGAGGGGGAGGATGAGCGTGATGAAGATCGTGAGTGTGAAGATCGAGACTTTGAGCGACTTCGTCTGTTAGATTTCTTTTTATTACTATCTTCTTCTTCACTGGCATCAAGATTATATTTTGAGAGATCAGCATCATCTTCATCCTCATCCTAACAAAAATCCACAATCAATTATATTTAGACCTTGAGGTATCAATGCTGTCTACTAGGAATAATGAATAGTTCTATGTAATGGACATCTTCACATGAACGTTATTTTATTACTAACATCTCAACAAATTCACTCTGAATCCTGAAATCTGACTACTACATTCCTGATCTCAGCTAAACAGACTGAATGACTGTCTCAGACATTTCAAAGATGTAAATGTAGAAGCTATACTCATTTTCTTTTTCACACAATGTATTACCATATAAACTGTCAAGAATTTTCAGTTTTATTCCCCTAAAAGTTCTTAAATGCATCTCCTTTAAGACTTAGTTCAGAATTTCATTCCTTTCTCTAGTATACCCTTTTAGGAAGTCTAACTGTGGGAATTCATTCTGCCTCCCCAATATTTCAGTATGTTGACAGTCATCTCTAAAACACAGATCAGATAAATATACCTCATTTGTTTCTTTTTCAAACTTGTTTCATATTGTTTTATGTGCATTCGAGGGCCTCCTATGCTCAGACCTCAAAGCACCATTAATCTGGCTATTCATCAATAAAATTTTACACTCAGGCCCCACAGACTAAACATCACCAGACCTGATGTGCTTGCTGACCCCCTTATTACCTTCTCCCCTCTGCTCTAACCATACTAGCTCATGTATGATTTTTTGGATGTTGCTGGCTTGTTTCTTACTATGGGAAACTTTATTTGCTGTTCTCACTGCCCTAAAAATGCTCTGATTCCAGCCCTTACAGCGGGCTCCTTCGTATTACTCTTATCACTCAAGTCTCAACACAAATTTCACTGTCTCAGAAATTCCCCATTCACTGAAACCGAAGTAGCTCTTCTAATAATCTGCTATCACATCATGCATCTTCATAATATTATTGCTATTTATACTGTTTATGTCTTTTCTTCTCTGCAATTTAAGTTAAGAGAAGCATGTTTTGTCTCAGTCACTACTGTATATCTCAAGTCAGAATAACGCTTGGTAAAACAGATCAAAATTTTCGTGGAAACAAATCATGACACTGTACAACACATCTTCACCATATGCCAGAGGTTGTCAAAGACATTCATATGCCATAGCCTGAACAAGACAAAGGGGAAATATGGTAAGGAAATAAGTTACCTCATCTAATTTATATTTAGAAAGATCTTCATCCTCATCCTCTTCTTCTCCCTCAGATTCTTTATCTTCAACTTCCTTTAAAATAGATGCAGGACCAACGGCCTTCCCTCTGTATTTTTTCTTCTTACGTCCAAACTAGAGAAAAAGTTTCAATATATTTCTGTTAGCTAAAAGGATTAAAATATTTTTTCCTAAATTACTTTTATATATGTAGGTGTCAACATGTATTTAAGTCAATTATATGTTTAAGTCAATTATGACTTCCAACAAAATAAGCTGCTCTAAAAGACTTAATGTGTACTTACAAAAATGAGATACATATAGTATTTTCTTAAGATATTTTCTAACATGTTTCTCTAAGTTGCATTCAACCTACACACTAATGTATATCTTACCTCATCATATTCACCATCAGATTCTTCTCTTTCTATGTATTCAACATTTTCTCTTTCATTAAAACCACCACCATATCCTAAGGAGGAGGGAGCACAAATTGTTAAAAAATAAAATCTTATCAAAGACATCTGTTTATCCCTTTAATAAACTATTGGTCTCAAAAAAAAAAAAACAAATAAAGTATCACTACAGAGAACAGCCTCAAAGTTGGATATAGCTGGAAAAGTCCCATGGCTACAATTTTAGCTCTTCTCAATTTCAAAATGTCCTGCCTGTATGATTTCAGTAATACATGGAATATATGGATGGAAAACATCTCCTTAAATATCTGCTATAACCAAGTTTTAAAATGACTCTCCTTTGTGCTTTTAATCATAATTATTTTGGGAGAAGTGGGCTCAGTAAGAACTAAAAATCAAATTTCACTGTTTGCTAGTTAAAAATAGCTTGAAATCTTTTGATACACAGAAATTTTGCTGGGCTAAAATACAATTAGAGCTTGGAAAATAATTATATAGGCAAATATAATGATGCAACAAAGAACATAAAAATCGGTTTTAAATACACAAAGTCACTCAGCTTTTCTGAAGAAGCCAGTAAACTTTTCAACTGAAAATATTCTAATGAAGACCAATCAAGATCAATACACCATTATTATTTACTGCCACAGCTACTATCTACAATTTAAACTTAAGATCTGTGACATAAGCTTAACAAAGATTGGAAAAAGAAAGTGAGTTTTAGAGAAAATGAGATGAGAACTTCTGAAAAATATCTCCCACTGAAAAAAATAGAGATGTGGTTAAGAGTAACATAACGTAACTACCTCACATATTTCAGAACAGTACCGGCACACAAAGAGTGATTCCCAGATTTAAGGATTTAATGAATCAGCAAAATGTTAAATTTATAGATGAAAAAAAGCATTTTTTAAAAATTTAAGATTTGCAACTTTAAATCTGTCAGTCACAGGCATTAAAAAACTCACTCTCATCATTTTTTAAGAGCCACAAGCTAACAGTAGAGAGGCTGTAAGTGTCCCAGTAAAATAATGCAATAAAATTAACTCACTTAAAAAAAATCCCACATTAATGCAGTGTCCTTTCTTTTCCTCACTATACTCTGTACCGGTGAAAACCGCAATATATTAGTGTCTATCCTTAGAATACTTGATATTATCCCTTTTTTCCTCTTCCTACCTTGTTCCAGAGATAAAACAGACTCCAACTGTAATATACAAGAATTTCCTCGTTTCTATGCATATGACCCAAAAGTGAAGTGTTTTAAATTATAAATAACAACTTTTCCTTAGTAAAATCCTGGCTCTAGTTTTCCATAGTATCAAATATTAAAAGAAAAAAACAATCAAGTAAAATTAGGTATATGCTCATCTCAAGAAAATACCTCAGGGATTTCCTTGGTGGTCTAGTGACTAAGATTCCATGTTCCCAAAGAAGGGCCCCAGATTCAGTCCCTGGTCAGGAAACTAGATCCTATATGCTGCAACTAAAAGCTTCCATGCAACTAAAAGCTAAAAAGCATCCTGCATGCCGAAATGAAGATCAAAGATCCTGCATGCTGTGACTAAGACTAGTAATTATAAAAAAAAAAGGCTCATATTCAATGATAATTTGAGAGATAAATGCTGTAGAAAATTATAATTCAACAATATAGTTTCTTGGCTCTAGATATATTTAATATTATGGCAATATGTCCTGAGACCTAAGAGATGTAAAGACTTAAACCTCACAATACTTTGAAGTGGGTAAAAAAATTAATGCAAAATTGTTCACATAAGAAAAAAGGAAAAAAAATTATATAATATGATGACTGTAAGCCAACAGTACAGAAAAACTGGACTATTTATATGTGGAAATGTAAATATATTAAAGCACTACTATTTAAAATCAATAGGCTTTCAGTAGAGTTCTTTGTTCAGTCAGTAATCTGAAAGTAAAATAATGGTAAGGCAAACATGGGGAGCCAAAGAATCAATTATACCAAGATAGGTATAACAGGTAGCTTTGCATAGGTGTTTAAGTAAAATTATTGCAAAATAAGCATGATAAAAAAAGCTATTTTCATGTTCTCTCATACAATCAGAGAAGAACCTAATCTGCTAGCAACTCATTATTAAGGTATGTTATATGAGTTCATAACAACAAATACACCTCATGAAGTCTTTCTATGTGGGAAATCAGTAGCTACAGCATTAAAAAAAAAAAAAGCCTTCAGCATCATCTCCACTGAATAACAAGGTAGAGGAATAACTGGCTTATTTATGTGTTTCCCTCACTCTACTGGTTTGAAGCTTTCAGGGAATATTGTAAAAACTGGTCTTCTTGCTTCCATGCTTGCCACTCCCACCCCCTAATTCTTTTTCTATAAACCAGTAATATTTAAAAATTAGAAATGTCAATCCCTTGTTAAAAATTATTTCCCATTATATTTAGAATAAAATAAAAACTTCTTACTATGATTTACATGGCCTTTGCCTATTTCTGAAGCTGCTAGAATTCACCCAATATGCTAAATTCTTTCAAGTGTCAGGGCCTGATTCATATAAGCTGTCTGCTTTTGCTTGGAATGATCTCTCAACTTGCTACTAACTTTCACTTTTTAGCCTAAACATTGCTCTCTTGAAGACTTCATTAATCTTTGCCTTTACATTTCTAGTTTGCTTAACCAAGTATTCCCCTGCATCATGCCCAATGGCCGATAAATATTTCCTCAATTCTATATTCAATATTTGAGTATAGGAAACACCACAGTTCTGGCATCATTTATGATACAGTTTATATGAAACAAGCAACTTCTATAGATTTTTAGCAAGTGTTAAAATAAAATCTTAAGATTTGTCTCAAAAACTGTAAAATGTGAGCAAAGATCAGTAAAGGATCAAACAGATTTAAAATAGGGCTGAATTAGGGTTGTGACAATGGAAGTGAAGAGAGAAAAGGGTATGAATGTAACATGTGCTTCAAAGGAAGAACTGAGACACCACTTTGAAAATTCTGAGAATCTATATTTTGATTAACCAGCAAAGAGAATAAATAATAAAGACAAACTAGACAGTAACGGTATATTATTAGTTCACATCGTCAACAATGACAGGCTAAAACAACTACTTATATCAAGGGAAATGGTAAAGGGTCAGGACACAAAAAAGATAATAGGTAAAGGAAAGTAAGGTTATTAAACTTCAACAACTTCAGTTGTTAAGATTTTAGCTCTTGCATTAGTGAAACTTTTAAAGGAGGAATCACAGAACAGGTCAAAGAGAATGTGAATAAGTAAAAGGCTTCTGGGGATTACAATTCTCCTAACTGTTAAGATTCTGGACTTTTTCCTAAGAGCAATCAAAGCAAACTGTTTTAAACAAATGGAGTTTTAGTTCAGAACAAAGAACTCCCGGCTGTGTGGGATATATGTACAACAACAAGGTGGCTGTTTTTTTCCCCCAAGAAATAGGATAAAGTTGAATCTCTGCCTAGGGAAATGATGGACAAGACTTTTGGGGGAACAAGAGAGATGAAGGAGTTATTAAGAAGGATATCTAAGTTTCTGGTTTATGTAACAAGCATATGGTGGGTGGTACCAATCATGAGAAAGAGAGTACTAGAAGAGGGCCAGGTCCTGGGGGAAAATAGCAAATTCAGTTTAGATATAATGAGTTTGACATTTACGTAGTGATGATAAATAGGCAGCTGAATGAATATACAGGTCAAAGAAGTCTGAGCTAGAGACATAAATTTGGTTATCATGGTGTGCCAATGCTTACTTAAAC
This sequence comes from Raphicerus campestris, assembly GCA_006410735.1. NCBI lineage: Eukaryota > Metazoa > Chordata > Mammalia > Artiodactyla > Bovidae > Raphicerus > Raphicerus campestris. The sequence continues at coordinate 231,812 of SJYW01003579.1, forward strand.
TTAGGTCTTCAAGAAAATGCCCAGAAAACAGAGCATAAAAGAGAGCTTAGGAATTGGAACTAGAAGAAACTCAACTTTCTGTGACCATCAAAATACAATGAAAAAGGAAACAGAGTAACCAACCAAAGGGATTTATGTGTGTATTGGGGGGTGTGCGCATGTTAGATTTAAAAAAAGGGGGGGGATATAAACGTTAAAGAGGTAAGAGAAGGAAAAAAAGGCCTTATTAAAAGGCTTTAATCTACAGACAGTGCAATTATCTAAAGTCAGGGAGGAAAAGGAAACAGGGAAGTAGTTTATTAAGTCTAGGTCTAATAAGGTGACTAATATATCAACAGAAGGAAGCCTTTGACTGTTCAAGTTGTTGAATGACAAAATCAGATGCCAAGTATACTGATAATGTGTTTGCTCTAACTGATGATAATGGGAAACTACATTCTATCAGGTATATATTTTCACCAAACTACTGACAACAAACAGAGGCTTTCCTGGTGGCTATCTGCCTGCAATGCAAGAGACCTGGGTTCAGTCCCTAGATGAGCAAGATCCACTAGAGAAAGGAATGGCAATCCACTCCAGAATTCTTGCCTGGAGAATTCCATGGACAGAGGAGCCTGGCCAGCTACAGTCCATGGGGTCACAAAGAGTTGGACATGACTCAGAGACTAACAATGCTGACAATACAATAACTGATAACACACAGAGTCAATGACGGGTTATTATTTAGATCAGTGGTGACCAAATACCATCTAAAACACCTGTAAATTTTGGGGACCCACCACCAAAGAGTTTGGTCAGCTGTTTAGGATTCTGGATTTTCCGTTTCTCAAATGATTCTAATGAATGACTAACTTTGAGAATTATTGCCTAGATTTTACACAAATATTTTAAAAGATGCCCCATGTTTGTTTTTGTCATACTAGGAAATCAAATGAATGAAAAAAATGGTATTATCCTATCATTATTAATAACAAACACTTAGACTAGCAAAGGATAGAGAGGAATAAAGTGTTTCTAAAACTATCCTAATGTCAACTATTTGTTAGGATAGAGTTTCCTCATGCTGTACTTTGTAAACTGTAAAATTACCATACAAAAGATGACTTTGGATGAGAGGAAAAAAAAAAAATCAAGGTAAAAAATATAAGAGCAGAATAAACAATCCTCATTTACTGTGCTCTTATGAAGTGATATAATTATCCATTTCAATGTTTAGTTGTTTTAAAATCATTTAGTTGAAATGAGTTTGACTTTTACCTGTTCTTTCTTCCAGTTTAGCATACTTTGGAGTATTACACATATTACACTCTGATCTTCTGGCCCAATTCACATTACTGCAACTTTAAAAGTGAAAAACGTCAAATGAGTAGATTACAAGATAAGACAAATAGTCAATTTCAAAATATTTATGAATTTTAAAATAAAATGTAGAGTGAACTCACTACTATAAAGAAATGTTTACTAAGGATGCTACAAAGGAAATGTACCAATGTACTTTCTCTGAGCAGAGAGTATGGTTAGAACAGACTGAACTACTTAAGCAGAGAAGCAAAAGCTATATAGTATGAAGAGTGCCTCTGTCTTTTTATGAGAAATCAATGAGAAATTATATCTACAGAGATTCTGCTGTCTTGTCGGGGGTGAGGAAATACCACTTTAAATGAATTCTTCTATTAATTTCCTAGTCTACAAATTCATCTCAAGAGTAAGGTTATACCCTGCAAATAAAAGTTAAAAATTTTTTTTTTCTTCTGCAGAATCAGTTCATCACTGAATCCCAAATTCAGTGACTTAATTTGTTGCTGGAAAATTATTCAATACTAATTTAGTATTTTTAAGACCAGAAATTTGTGTAAGACCCTCTTCTGATTCAGCCCTTTCATGCGTATTTAATTCATCTGCTTAAGAGACAAGATGGATATTGGAAAAATCAATATAGCAGGTGAAAATCAGAAATATTAAGAAACCTAATTAGGAATAATTATCTATAGGATGCAACTTATAATTCTAAAATTTAAAAGTTCTTTATACTTAAATATCAGATACAGAATGAATAACAATCAACAGACCTTTGATTTAAGGTCTATTGTGGCTTGCCAATGTGACTAGAAAGAGTAGGTAGTATTAACAAGTAGCGGCTACATACACTATTATGGGAAAAAAGTCAGCATGATCATCAAAACACATACGTTTTACACTGCCAGTCATTAGCACTAAATAAGCCTCGGCTCTTTTCTGCGAGTGTCTTTCCTATTTCAGTGCCCCCCGCTTTCATCATCTTAGCCTCAGTTGTTTTCTCTGAAAATAGAAAAATGCAGTATGAATCTGGGGAAATAAAGAAATGGTCTGTATAAACAGTCTTAACAGAAGGTTCCTTAAGTGCTTACCTCGACCACATCTATTACAGCTAGTTCTTCTAGCAAAGTTTACATTTCCACATCTGAAAATAAAGCAAAAAATACTTAGACACATATTAAACTGACGTAATTTTAAAGATTCTATTAGTTTTTTAATGTGTCTTCCCTATATACCTGGGTCCAGAACTTCTACTTCTCTTTTCATGTTAATGTCAATGTTAACTACACAAAAAAAAAAAAAAAAAAAAACCTCACAATTTAGGATTTGAAGTTACAAGTCATGGATAGGAAACTCCAATCTCTCAATTACCAATTATGTAATTCTAGTAAGTTACTTAAGGATCTCTATGCCTCAGTGTTCTCATATTGGCACACATCATTAAGTACAACAAGATACCCTTACAAAGCTTAAGTGAGATGTGAGTTCACTTGAACAATTACTGATGAAGCATCAGGGAGTTCAGAAAGGTTTAAAGTAACTCTCATTTAGAAAATAAGATTATACAAAATTTTGTTAAGAATTATAATACAAAATCCTAAAGGTGAACCAAGGGGGAGAAAATGGGTAAGTCAGAAATGGCTTCATGGATCCTAATACTACCCTCTTGTTAGAAGGTGGGATGGTAATAAGACAAAGGAAAATTATGAAAAAATAGAAATAGGTTCAATAATTAAAAGAAAACTCAGTTTTGGGGGTATCTATTAAACCTCTGAAACCTAGCTGGAAAACGACAACCAATAATGTCAACACATCAAGTAACATATTCTAACTTTATGCTGGTACTAAACAACCAAAAAACATGGGTTCATGAACATGGTTTTTATAGTGCATCTGCAAATCATAAAAGCANGAAAAGATGCTCCACATTGCTCATTATTAGAGAAATGCAAATCAAAACCACCACGAGATACCACCTCACACTGGTCAGAATAACCATCATCAAAAAGTCTACAAACAAAAATGCTTTAGAGGGTGTGGAGAAAAGGGAAGGCTTTTGCACTGTTGGTGGGAATATAAATTGATACAGCCACTATGGAAGACAGTATGGAGATTCCTTAAAAAACTAGGAATAAAACCACCATATGACCCAGCAATCCCACTCCTGAATAAACCAATAAGTTGAAAGAGACACGTGTATCCCCTGTCTCTTATACACATCTAGAATATCCTTTAGGACTCCAATAAGCATTGGAAATACATTCTGAAAATGTTTTCTGGATTTATATACATTGTAGAAGTTAGTCTGTTCATATATTTGTAACTGAACTGAAATGCACTCTTAGAAAAACGTTCAAATATCTGAGTATACTGTCATTAATGACACTGTCAAAAGCACATTATTCTACAAGTGACCAACAACACAAAAAGTCAGTTGTTTGTTCTACTCAAAATTTACTTGATACCCTCAAGTAATCTTAAATCTTCATGTAATCGAGAACCATCAACTTTTTATGTAAACAAGCATGATGCTTCATTTCAGTTCAGTTGCTCAATCCTGTCTGACTCTTTGTGACCCCACGGACTGTAGCCCGCCAGGCTTCACTTAAATTGCTCAAAATAAGAATGGAAGACAAATGCTGCGGAAATAAGCCCTTAATCTTCTTTGACATTTGATTCTAAAACTAATATTCATAGTTATTGATTGATGAGTATTTGCTACATCTTATTGCTCTACACAATCTATGCTATACCATTTTAAGGGAGATCTTCTGTATTTTTTGTTGTTTTTTTTTTTTAAGCAAAGTAAAATAGCCTAGGTAAAGTTACATAAGCAATAGGATTAGAAATAATTTTCGAAGTTTTTATTCTTTACTACCAGGCACTCCATATGCCATCTGTGGCTTGCTTACAGACAAGTATTCAAAAGTTTTTACTGGAACACGAGATGCGCATTCTTTCTTTTTTTTTTTGGCAATTACTTTCCATAATAATTTTTGTGTATCTCCAAAGATACACCTACTTAAACACTCGCCAATAAAAATCTTCCTAAACAATTTAATAAAGGACACTGGTTTCCGCAGAGCCACTAAAACACGTGCTTCTTTGAAGCAGGCATTCTCCAGGGCTGAGCAGGCAAAAACACAAGACCTCATATGTTTCGGTTCTGAAGAGGAAAATGGTTCAATTCTTGTGGGGAAATTAAAGACCAATAAAGAAAAAGAAAAAAAAAAAAAAAGGCCAGAATTCAACCAAAGAGGCTAGCGTTCCGCAGGAAAAAGTAAAAACAATACGGAAACAAAGTTTAAATTAAATTAAAAAAAAAAAACAACAGCAAAATGAACTAGGTGAAGCAAACAAATGAGTTCAAGAAAGCAACGTTTTCTGAACTAGACTCAGGTTCTGCAGGGAAAAGTCACGTGGGGGAGATCCGACACCGAGCTGGCCTCCACTGGGGAGGTTTCCTTATCGCAGAAACCTGGCCGGGGCTGGGGTGGGGAGTGAGGAAAAGGGGCGGCCATCTCCCTCTCCAAACAACCGGCTGCCTCGGAGAGAGATAATCGAGGAGACGCTGAAGACTTAATCCAAAGAAAGGTTCTTGAAAGACCCCATCGTGAGGAGACTAAGAGCCTCCTTCCCGCCCGGGATCCGGCAGTTCACCACTCGGCTGACGGCATCGGCGACCGTAAAAATGGAAAATGCTCAATCGACTCGAGAAAGCCGCCAACGACCAACCCCGCTGCAAACTCGGGACCCTTCACGAACTCACTTTTTGTCCGGGCAAATCCAGTCACCGTCACTGACTCTGAAATTCTTGGTCGACATCTTGGACGCCGCCACCACAACCACCCGCAGCTACGTCTTCACTGGAGGGAGCGGGCCGGGG
>SJYW01003579.1:249397-264259 GCA_006410735.1 Raphicerus campestris
TTTTTGCCTGGTGACATCCCAGACAATGAAAACCCATTACACTTCAAACTCCCAGTTTCCTCCAGTGGTCTCTGTTTACGACATCTCCTCCCAACTCCCTTTTCTCTATCAAAGAACATTCTTCTTTGTTCTCCAGATTTACTTGCAGGTTTCCATAGACTGCATGCCCCAAATTGCAATTCATCACTGTCCCCCAAAATACCCATTTTGCTGCTAAAATAGCAGGCTGTTATTGTTTTAAGGTCAACCTCAGGAACACTTAGGTAGCACTTCAGGACCAATGCCTGGGCCATTTTAAAAAGCAAAATCATCAACAAAAAGGATGAAAATGAAAAAAGCATGGCATTAAATATGTCCTGGAAGGCTTCTTGTTTTCAGTATGAGAATTGAATAAGTGTCTTCTCACCCCCTTATGTAAAATCTGGGAACATGGTTCCCAGGAGCCTGGAGACTGAAAGTTTTTGCCACTGGGTGAGTGTCCACACATCCACTACTGACCACCAACAGGCTGCTGAGTATTGGTGTAGTGATAGGAATAAACAATCAAGTAGGTGAATTTGCTAATACAACATCCACAAATAACGAGTCAACTGTACATTATTTTAAGTTCATTATCACCCTCATTTTTCCAAGAGTGGAAACTAAGACTTAACATTATTGACTATCTTAAGGTCACATGGCCCGTACACCTTGAGAGGCAGGATATCTGCAGCTCTGCCTGGGGAGAAGGCAATGACACCCCACTCCATTCTCTTGCCTGGAGAATCCCAGGGACAGAGGAGCCTGGTAGGAGGCTGTCTATGGGGTTGCACAGAGTCGGACACGACTGAAGCGACTTAGCAGCAGCAGCTGCAGCTGCAGCAGCTCTGCCCCGGGCCAAAGCTTGTGCTGTGCCCCCTACAGGCCAGCTGCAGTCCTGCAAGGTGAATTTTGGAAGGGGCGTCTTGAGGGACTAGTTTGGAAGTAGTGCTTTCTACAGTATCTTTTGCTCAGTAGTTATCTGATCATATAGATATTTTTGTCTTGCCTCTTAATGTAATTATTTTAGAACACTGTCATTGTGCTTGCCTTCCTTTGCTGAGTTTTAGTTTGCTTTCATGTCACTAATAGACTCTTTCTTACTTACCATAAGATGTTCCAAAAAGATAAATTTAATTTTAAAATAGGCACACACCAGACACTTGAGAGTTTATTAATCATTCTTCATTATTAATTAATGGAAACTCAGTTAAGATTTACTGTTCTCCTTCAGTAGTCTATGGACTTCATTGACCTTGAATCCTTAAAAATTATAGGAGTATGTTCTTTCTTCAAGCTCATCTCACACTTCCAGAGATATAGGAACTTCAGAAAAGGGAGGAAACTGGAGCACAGAAGCCGTTCTATGTCACTCACCAGCAGTGGAAAATGAAAAGCTCCAAGGTCCTTCCAGGTTCATATCTCCAGCTTTGACCCACTTTCCATTTAGCCACAGATCAATGGGAATTAAGCACTTTCATTATTGATTTATGATGCAAAAAATTGTTTTTACCTAATATATATTTCAGTGTAAATGTTCATCATAAGCAAAATAGTCTGAGATATTCATTTTATGAAATGTAACGGCCTTAAGCCAAGATGACCACAGACCATAACTCCTGCCTAAATAATCATTTGACCAAAAGATCCTGGTTTGGACTCAATTTCCAATAAAAATTACACTGTCAACCTCTCATTATTAATGTTCTCTTTAATGTGATCATGATTATGATATTCATACAATCAAATTCTAGAATTACACATAATGGCAACCAAATAATTTTGTAATGACTATTAAGAACAAGGTTGTTCCAAGATGTTGAAATAAATTTGAATGTTGATCAAATCAATCCATCCTTAAACCCCTCCCGTGTTGACTCTTAGCCCTTGCTTTCATTTCTTAAGAAATAGAACTGAAAAAGAGAAAAAAAATCAACCTCTAGTTAAAGAAGTGTTGTGCTTAAACCCTTTACTTTTTTCTTTAAATAAGTGGTTCCTTGTGGCTTCCACTGGTAAAGAATCTCCCGAATGCAGAAGACCTGGGTTGGGAAGATCCCCTGGAGAAGGAGAAGGCTACCCACTCCAGTATTCTGGCCTGGAGAATTCCATGGACTGTATAGTCCATGGGGTCGCAAAGAGTCGGACATGACTGAGCGACTTTCACTTTCACTGTATACTATTAAATTGTATTGACCAGTAGCTACTCCTCACCTTAGGAGTATCCCTCAAAAGTCACCCAATGCAACAACAGTTCTATCTTCTTTTTACTATAAAAACTAAATGGTTTCCTTTTCTATACTTGACACTTACCAGTTGAAATTCTTCCTGCCTTCTCTAAGTGATTCAAGTATTCTAAAGCAAGCTTAACTCATCTGGTAAGTCAGTATCTGAATTTTCACAATTTGATTATAATTCTAAAAATGACAAACATACTTTTACTCTGAATGCTATCTTAGGTTAAGAAAATATTTATGTAATCAGCAATAAGCACAGAGACTACAAGAAGTCATTAGTGACAAGTTATTTTATGTGAGGGATTGCAGGAGGGTCAGATTCAGAGCTTAGGCAAAAGTATGTTTCAGTAACTTTTCTCTAAATGAGCACATTAAAGTCAGAGAAAGAACAATGCTTTCACCATAATTCATAGTTTTCTGAAAGCTAAATGACCTTTTAAAAAAATTCTTGGCCTCAGGATGTGATAAAAATGGAAGGGATATGAGTACCTACAACGGAGTAATGAATTGTAAATGGCTTGGTAATCCACCCACACTGCACGCAAATCCTGTCCAAAAAGGCATCTGTTTATGCACCCAACCCATCCAACAATAGCTCCTTCTACTGGTATCAAATTGAAAAATTATTATTTTTTTTAAAAGCCTTTCCTAGAATGATCTTCATACATTTCTTTGTTGTTTACTGTAGCTAATTTAAAATTCATTCTAACATATCAAACGGTACGTTATAGATCAAAATAAATACATCATATTAGCCAGGCTGCTCCATTAACTTTACATTTTAAGAAAAAATATTGAACACTTCAGTCTTTTTTCTCTTTCCCATCAGGAGTGTCTGATGCTCTCAGATTGTGCTCTGAATGGAGAATCTAGACCCTGGCAGCTCATAAAATATATTGTGTGTCATTCAGACTTTGGAGCCCGACTCCACAACAGACACATTCAAGAGGCCAAATCCATACTGCAGAAATGGAGGTTGCAGATATTCTAGTGCTTGAACTTCAAGCCTCACTGCCGAAAAACAAACAACAAAAATACCAAACCAAACGAAAAACACAACGCTGTAAATCAACTATACTCCAACAATTTTTTTAAGGGAAAAGAAAGAATAAGTAGTAGGATAGTAGGGTTTCCCAGGTGGCACTAGTGGTAAAAAATCCACCTGCCAATGCAGGAGATANGTAAATCAACTATACTCCAACAATTTTTTTTAAGGGAAAAGAAAGAATAAGTAGTAGGATAGCAGGGTTTCCCAGGTGGCGCTAGTGGTAAAAACTCCACCTGCCAATGCAGGAGACACAGGAGACTGAAGTTCGATCCCAGGGTTGGGAAGATCCCCTGGAGGAGGGCATGGCAACTGGCTCCAATACTCTTGCCTAGAGAATCCTGGGGACAGAGGAGCTTGGTGGGTTAAAGTGCACAGAACCACAAAGGATCCGAAACAACTGCAGTGACTTAGCACTCTTGCACACAAGTCAGACAGTGGAAGGTCAGGGGCCTTGGTATTTCATTCTGTGGCTGATTAGGCTTCAGGTCTTCATCCCCACCTCGCTTCAGTGATTGTGGTGATTATGAAATCCCCTTGAGATGTTTTCACATGTAACACAAGTAGATCTCCATCTCTGAAAACAGGGCCTTGGTAACAGCATTACATAAAGGCGATCATACAGGGTGGAGGATTGGTGAATTTAAAAAATCTCTCTTGATGTTCTTTCTTGTAGAAGTAGAAGTTTGATCTACAAATGTACAGTCACAGATCATCATGCCACTAGGCAGGAAGCTCTTTAGAACCTCAGTCACTTAGATACAGCACATGTGTTTCAGGGACAGAAGATGAATTTGTGAAGGGAAACCTGTGGAACCCACATATGGGTGGGTAACATTGTAGGAGTGTCATTGGCCCTGCAAATACTCCTATGGCCCAGGAAGAATGCCAGCCATGGAGAAGCAGCCTTGCAATTAGGATCAAAATTGGCTAGGCTATACCTGGTTCAACAGTGACTCCACCAAGTAACAGCTAAAGCAAAAATGGGAGAAAACAGGATTCCAGCGGGAGACTGATCACATGCTCTGGTTCTTCCTCAATTTGTCATTTGGAAGTAAATCTGACTCCTTTTGATCTAAGCAAACCCCATGGTTCTTGATCAACTAAGGGGCTGAGATTGGATGAGGAGAGGAATTTAGAGACCCAAGAGAGATACCAAATTTCCTATAAATGCTAAATGCTGAGTACCAGTTTAGAATTGTTAACTCATTACTTAACATATCATATGTGTTATATAACCTGAAAATTATTATATATAGTTGTACAATATAAAATTTGGAAAAAGTTATTGGAAAACTTGACTCCGGATGATTCTATATCTGAAAGATAAAACTCACCTATCTATTTATATTCATCCATTTAGTAAAACATATTTTGGGGCCTTTTGGCTATGAAATGAAATGCCCCAAAGTATCAGGTGGATATCAGGTAAGCATCAGTGAGGCTCAAATAAAGATGTCACTCTGTATTGAGTTCAACCTTAGGACAGCATTATTACTGATTGTTCCCTAATAATGGATATTTTGGTTGTTTCAATTTTTTTGCTCTTCAGTTCAGTTCAGTTCAATTCAGTCACTCAGTCGTGTATGACTCTTTGTGACCCCATGAATCACAGCCCGCCAGGCCTCCCTGTCCATCACCAACTCCCGGAGTTCACTCAGACTCACGTCCATCGAATCAGTGATGACATCCAGCCATCTCATCCTCTGTTGTCCTCTTCTCCTCCTGCCCTCAATTCCTCCCAGCATCAAAGTCTTTTCCAATGAGTCAGCTCTTCGCATGAGGTGGCCAAAGTACTGGAGTTTCAGCTTTAGCATCATTCCTTCCCAAGAAAGCCCAGGACTGATATCCTTCAGAATGGACTGGTTGGATCTCCTTGCAGTCCAAGGGACTCTCAAGAGTCTTCTCCAGCACCACAGTTCAAAAGCATCAGTTCTTCGGTGCTTAGCTTTCTTCACAGTCCACCTCTCACATCCATACATGGCCACTGGAAAAACCATAGCCTTGACTAGACAGATCTTTGTTGGCAAAATAATGTCTCTGCTTTTCAATACGCTATCTAGGTTGGTCATAACTTTTCTTCCAAGGAGTAAGAATCATTTAATTTCATGGCTGCAATCATCATCTGCAGTGATTTTGGAGTCCAGAAAAATAAAATCTGACACTGTTTCCACCGTTTCCCCATCTATTTCCCATGAAGTAATGGGACCAGACGCCATGATCTTTGTTTTCTGAATGTTGAGCTTTAAGCCAACATTTTCATTCTCCTCTTTCACTTTCATCAAGAGGCTTTTTAGCTCCTCTTCACTTTCTGCCATAAGGGTGGTGTCATCGGCATGTCTGAGGTGATAGATATTTCTCTCGGCAATCTTGATTCCAGCTTGTGCTTCTTCCAGCTCAGCGTTTCTCATGATGTACTCTGCATATAAGTTAAATAAGCAGGGTGACAATATACAGCCTTGACATGCTCCTTTTCCTATTTGGAACCAGTCTGTTGGTCCATGTCCAGTTCTCATTATTGCTTCCTGACCTGCATACAGATTTCTCGAGAGGCAGGTCAGGTGGTCTGGTATTCCCATCTCTTGAAGAATTTTCCACAGTTTATTGTGATCCACACAGTCAAAGGCTTTGGCATAGTCAATAAAGCAGAGATAGATGTTTTTCTGGAACTGTCTTGCTTTTTCTATGATCCAGCGGATGTTGGCAATTTGATTTCTGGTTCCTCTGCCTTTTCTAAAACCAGCTTGAACATCTGAGTGTTCACGGTTCATGTATTACTGATGCCTGGCTTGGAGAATTTTGAGCATTACTTTACTAGCATGTGCTGCTGCTGCTGCTAAGTTGCTTCAGTCATGTCTGACTCTGCGACCCCAGAGACAGCAGTCCACCAGGCTCCCCTGTCCCTGGGATTCTCCNTCAAGACCAGAGGGAAAAAAGGAGAAAAAAAGCCAAGTATTCCCCCACAGACTTTAGCTCGTGGAAGCCCTCTTTCCCCATTCATCTAGCTAGAAATAGGGGGTTTCTCTCTGTTTTTGTTTCCTGTGCTACCACCACAGTATCACTGGGTGTCAGACCTCCAGTCAACTCTGTAAGAGAAAGTAGGAAAAACAAGCACTGTTTTTGCTTACATTTTTTTAGAGTCCTCAGGAGTTGCTTTTTGTATTTTGCCTTGACTTTTTAGTTGTGATTAGTAGGAAAGATAGACTGTCACGGTCTTACTCCATTTTGGTTGGCACTGCACGTCAAGGAAATAGAAATTACCACTACACATCCATTAGAATTATTACAATGAAAAATTCAGACAATATCAAGTGTTGGAGAAGGTGTTGAGCAACAACTGGAATTCTTATACACTGCTAGTGAAAGTGTTAATGGATACATTTACTTTGGAAAGTGTTTGTTAGAGTCTGTTAAATCTTAGCATATGCATACCCTATGACCCTAAGATTCCACTCCCAAGTATATGTCCAATAGAAATGCCCATATGTTCACTAAAGAGGTATATAACAGTGTTCATCGCTGTACTGTAGTAGCCCCAGACCAGAAGTTCCCATTTGCTTGTGAATGGTAACCTGGGTAAATAAACTGTTAGAGGTTCACACAGTGGAATTCTAATGCACCACAATGACAATAAACAAATTGCCATCACTTTGTAGAGTATAACTGTCACTAACAAATACAGTATTGAATTGGAAAAGCCAGATATAAACTAGCACATGCTATGTAATTCCATTTACATGGACTTCAGATCAGGTCAAACTAATCTAAGATTATGGTTACCCTAAGGAGTGGGAAGGAGATAGTGCCTGGAAAGGGACATGAGCTTTTTGTTAGTCCTGATCATATTCTTTGTCATGGTTGGGTTCTGGTTACACAAGTAACTTCATTTTATAAAAACTCAAAGTTTGTGTGCCCTTATGATTTAGGCATTTTGTTTTTAAATTTCAATGAAGTGTAAAAAAAATAAATACTTAAATGTGCCCATTTCACCACACCTATCTCACATTCAGTAGATCCTTGCAGAATATTACACTAACTTTAGAGACAAAGAAAATGAGCACAGACCCCCTGTGACTTTCTGAGTATGACTGGTACATGAATGCCTTTTGGCCTTAATGGTAATTGAAGTTTCTTACAGTTGAGATGTTGAATCTGCAGTAACTCATATCAAGTTGTATTACAAAGCTGTTAAGATATATCCTCAGTTCTACAGTTAACTGAGAGTTTCAAGTGGTAGTGGTTAACTTCTGAGGTTTTTTGTTTTTAAACTCAGAATTTTCTTAAAATATAGATAAGCAGATTTTGTTCATACATGTTCAGATACATGCAGGGGAAAAAAAATTGCTCTTCAGAGACAATGAAAATAACTTTTTTGAAGTTCCAAATCTTAAAATTCCCTGCATAAGTCACAGTTGAGATATATTAAAACAATATTTTTTTCAACTGACCAGAATTTTAAAAATTTATAATATATAAATCCCTGTGTTATAAAATATCCGGAATTATAACTTAACAAGCTGCCACAGAATGTTTGCTCTTGAAACAAATAGGTCTTCCTCAGAAGAATAAGGATTTTATTAAACAAATGAGTAAATCTGTGAACTTACTCTTACCTAAGCAATTCCGTAATTTTAATCTGGGCATGTGTGAAAAGTTGAAGCCACTTCTTTGGTCACAGGAATCAGCAGTGACCCTAGGCAAATTGAGGAGTGTGTGAAGTTGTGGCTGAGTTTTATGTAGTCTGCAAGATGGAGTGTTGGGTAGCTGTAACCTCTAAAAAGGCACTCATAATTGAAAATTGGGTAACAAAACATCACCATTTGGATATGAGGTTAGAAATATTAGCATGTGATTGTTTATATCAGCCACCTGGAAATACAATTAACTCACTCTAAAATCTGGTTTGTGTTTATGATTTAAGGTGAACAGAAATCTATATTCCTGAGGGAATTATTTTAATAATAGCTATTTACTATATATTTGGTATATGTAGAGCTAAGAGCTTTACATTAATTATCATGTTTAGACTCCCAACAGTCCTTAGGAAAGATATTATTAGCTTTGTTTGCAGATGAGAAATTAAGATTTAGAAAATATAAGGACCTTGTGAAAGGTTTTGAAATGTAACATATGATGACTCTGGAGTCAGATTTCTTGGGTTCAGATCTCAGCTCTACTACTCATTAGGCAGATCACTTAAACTAGCTGTATTTTGTTTCTTTATCTTTTATCTAGAGATGATGGTAATAGTATTTTAGAATTGCTAAAAAGATTAAGTGAGAAAGCTCACTTTAGGTGCCAATGGTTATTATTGTTCAATTAAAGGCTCATAGGTAATAGATGCTAAAGAATCTACTTGGAATGCAGAAGATCCTCTGGAGAAGGGAATGATTATTCATTTCCCTCTCCAGTATTTTTGCCTGGAGATTTCCATGGACAGAAGGTCCTGGTGGGCAACGGTCCACAGGGCTGCAAAGAGTAGGACATGACTAAGAGACTAGCACTTTCCATTTTCAGGTAATGGATGCTAGGGGTGGTGAATAACCTGTAGTTAAGGTACCAAAAAATTAACCAACTGTAGTTAGTAAAATTTTTCTGGGAGAATCACATGTCAAGAGAAAGATGGCTTGAGATAAGTCTAGGATAACAGTACACAAAATATAAGGATAAATCTGGCAATGACCAGAAGAGAAGGCTATTTGTATTCAAGGATTATAACTAATTTTTCAAAGAGAAACATTCCTAGAATAGGGAAGCAGTTTCCATTATCCTATTTTGAAAGAAAAGTCCATCAATAGGACCTATTCTCGGGTTTGGACTGCAGGGATCTACTTATATACAGAATTTTTTTTCAATAAATACACACAGTAATACATATCCCAGGTTGGTTGAACCCGCGAATGTGGAACTGCAGATTGGGAAGGCCAACTGCTGAACCTGAGCATCCACTGATTTTAGTGTCTGCATAAGTTCAGAAACTAATACCCCAAGGAAACCAAGGAACAACTGTATATGATCATCAAACAACCCTCTAATTGGTAATTTGCTTTCCTGAGTGCATTTAAACTACCATGGTGAGATGCCCAGAGTGAATTGTCTATACAAGTTCTTCTTTCTAGATTTAGCTTTTTATATATTGATAAATTGACATTCTGAGGGGCATATTAATTTCTTATGAGTCTTCTTAACATGTTGATCCCCGAAAGATTGATTTGTTCTAAGTTAGTAAGTGAAGGTCACTCAGTCGTGTCCAGTTCTTTGCAACCCCAAGGACTATATAGTCCATAGAAATCTCCAGGCCAGAATACTGGAGTGGGTATTCTGTCCCTTCTCCAGGGGATTTTCTCAACCCAGGGATCTAACTCAGGTCTTCTACATTGCAGGTGGATTCTTTACCAGCTGAGCCACAAGGGAAGCCCTAATTTGTTCTGGCAGAAATGATAAACTTGAGCCTCCAAATGTATAAAACTAAAATTCTGGCTTTGAATATTGCATTAGAGCTCTGTATGCTTGCAAGTAACAAAAACAAAGATAAAATGGCTTAAATAACAAAAATGGGAGGGAGTTAATGTTACAAAGGGAAGGTATTTGATGGGATAGGAAGCCAAGAATACAGCACAGATTCAGAAAGAAACTAAAGGAAGTCACCTCACATCTAAGCAGCATGCTTTCTCCTCTCTTGCTGCTCCCTCTGCTTACACATAATTTTCTATTTGCAAACCTCTTTCCCCTGCTGTTTAGTTCACAGGACAGACAGAAGCAGTTACCATCATTGCTGCTGCTGCTGCTAAGTCGCTTCAGTCATGTCCGACTCTGTGTGATCCCATAGACTGCAGCCCACCAGGCTCCCCCGTCCCTGGGATTCTCCAGGCAACAACACTGGAGTGGGTTGCCAATTCCTTCTCCAATGCATGAAAGTGAAGATGAAAGTGAAGTCGCTCAGTCGTGTCCGACTCTTAGTGACCCCATGGACTGCAGCCTACCAGGCTCCTCTGCCCATGGGATTTTCCAGGCAACATTAGACCTGAGCAATAAGGACTATTAATCCAGCCCTGCTCCTCTGGGGGACAGGTCTATGAGACACTTTGGAGAGCCTCCAAATGTTTGAAGTCCTCTGTGGTGTCTGGGCTGAGTCTGAGAGGCAGAACCCAGTCCTGTGTGGGTCCTGGAAATGAAAGCCCTGAAATGTTCTGTTGTCTGCTGGAGACTGGCCAGGTTAGCAGGCCTTTCTGGGAAAGTCACCCNCTGTGGTGTCTGGGCTGAGTCTGAGAGGCAGAACCCAGTCCTGTGTGGGTCCTGGAAATGAAAGCCCTGAAATGTTCTGTTGTCTGCTGGAGACTGGCCAGGTTAGCAGGCCTTTCTGGGAAAGACACCCTAAATCTGTACCAGCACTTTTTTAGCCTCAGTCTCTGGTTCTCCTTTTTAGTACTCTCTCAACAATACCCCCCTCACCATGCATGGGGTCTGCTAGGTCCCTGCAATACCCGCCTCACCGTGCATGGGGTCTGCTAGGTCCCTGAAGAGCTCTAGGTCTTGCACTTGTGGGGTGGCTCTTGGTTCTTCTATTAGTTTTCTAATGCTGTGTAACAAATTACTACAAATTTAGCAGCTTATAGTGACATTTTATTATGTCAGTTTCTGCAGATAGAAAGTCTGGGAATGGATTCTTTGCTTAGGATCTCACCAGATCACAATCAAAGTATTGACTGGGAGTGTAGTTTCCTCTCAGGCTCAGGGTCATCTTCCATAGTCATTCTGGTTGTTGATAAAATTCAGTTCCTTGTAGCTAGAGGGCTGGAGCCCCTGTCTTCTTGCCAGACATTAGCTGAGTTTTTCCCTCAGAGACTGCCCTCAGGTCCTAATCACACAGCCCTCCAGCAATGTGGAACATTACTTCTCTAAAACCTGCAGGAGAATTTCTCTACAATCCCTTCCTGCTGCTGCTAGTATTACTATTACCAATACCACCACTATAACTGCAGTGTTATCGAACATAAGGTAATCATAGCAGAAATGATCCAGTCACCTTTGCTCTATACGTACTAAGTCGCTTCAGTCCTGTCATAGACTGTAGCTCGCCAGGCTCCTCTGTTCATAAGATTCTTCAGGCAAGAATACTATGGTGGGTTGCCGTGCCCTCCTCCATGGGATCTTCCCAACTGAGGGATCAAACCCATGTCTTTGATGTCT
This sequence comes from Raphicerus campestris, assembly GCA_006410735.1. Taxonomy (NCBI): domain Eukaryota; kingdom Metazoa; phylum Chordata; class Mammalia; order Artiodactyla; family Bovidae; genus Raphicerus; species Raphicerus campestris. Next base: position 260,885 of record SJYW01003579.1, read on the forward strand.
CCCGCATTGCCAGGTGGGTTCTTTTCCACTATTGCCACCTGGGAAGGTTATGTTCTGTAGTATAAACTAATTGAAGGAGTGACATCATGTTAACAGGTCTTGCCCAGACTCAAGGGGAGGGTATAACATAGGTTATGTATGTGTACCAGGGGGAAAGAATCTTGGGGGCCGTCTTAAAAATTCTGCCTTGGTCTCATTCTGGGCTCTTTAATAGGTAAATATTCCCACAGATGATCCTTACACTACTCACTGTCTTGAGGCATTGAGAAATCCTTAAACTGACTGTCCACCTTTTTCTCTTTCATAGTCTTTGAAGAATGATATAGTTTACTATAGTGCTTGAGATGTATGGCTATTCATAGACATGCAAGTTTCACATACCCCAAGTGTGCATCTCTAAGAATTTTTTGTCACAGATTTCTTTCTATAATTTAAATGTGCTGAAATGACAAGAAGTTATTAAAAATTATTTACTTAGTACACTTTACAAATTGACATTCCTAGAAATTCAGTAGATTAAAAGATGTGAGTATCCATCTCTAAACACTTCACAAATATCCTGCAACTTAAATGCTCTTTTTTGTTCTTTACAAACCATTAATAGGAAGTTATTGCCAGCTGGTGTTTCAGAGTCCTTTATAAATTAATTATAGTATTTACTAGCCATGTGGGAGTGGAGAAGTCTAATTAGGTCAAGGAAGCTAGCCCTGCTTGAGGCTGAAAGACAAAGCAAGTATAAGGTGTCAGTTGCAAATTTAATGCAGTACTTTGTAGGCCACATGTTTTGAAAAAAATATATAGTGGATAATACTGAGATTACATGCAAATTTATGGGAAAAATCATGTCATAATTAGAATAAAAATTTGTTAAAATCTGTCATAGATCTATGACAAAAATAAGACGTTTTAGCTGACACAGGACTTTGTGGGTGTTCTGTGTCACAGGAGGAATGGGATGCTTGATGTTAACAATATATTCATTCATTCATTTATTCACTCACTCAGTAAGGCAAGCTATTTTTGCTGCAAAGAAGACAATATGACAGCTTCTTTCTTTAAGGAGTTCACAGAATGCTGGTGAATACAGATGTATAAGAGATAGAAAGTAGTATTGGAAGTGTATTAGAGGATATTAAGAGTGTTCCTAGGGGATTTCCTGGTAGCTCAGATGGTAAAGAATCTGCCTGCAGTGCAAGAGACCAAGTTTCAATCCCTGGGTGGGGAAGATCCCTGGAGAAGGGAATGGCAACCCACTCCAGTATTCTTGCCTGGATAATTCCATGGACAGAGGAGCCTGGTTGGCTACAGTCCATGGAGTGGCAAAGAGTTAAACACTACTGAGTGACTAATACAAGAGTGTTCCTAGGTGGAACAACTCTTTGAGTTCATAGGTGTAAAAGGGAAATGCATCAGGGTTATTTCAATACAAGTAACAGAAACCAAAAATGGTTAAAGGGTCTCCCTTCAGGACTGGGTCAAGAATGCAGCAAGCATGTCACATGGTACATGAAATTTAAGGAGGCCCTCTTTCTTAGGTGCTGAGCCTAGAGGTATCACCTAAGAGTGCCTCCTTAAATTTTGTGTCTAGGTAACCCTAGTCCTGGCTCAGTCCTTATTCCTTCAGTCTTAACTTTGGTCACAACCCATTTCTCCTAGGTTTTTTTTTTTTTTTTCTTTGATAAAAACAGTCGAGGACTGACATAAATAACTGAAAACAATTATGTTGACATTTTTTAAAAAGGAATTTTCAGTTTAGTAGAAGTCAAGACCTTAAAATATGACTCAAAAACTCAAATGCTTACAGGGACCAGGCAGTAGCATAAATGAATAGAGCAGGCCAGTGTCAGACATTAGGTAGTGGAAAGAGATTGTGACAAACTAGTCAAAGACATTCAATACTGTTTTAGCCAAACAAAAATGCTTGCTGGAGTATTAGGTCAGTAGGACAAGCATTTGTTTCCCTTGCCTAAGGTTCAGTTCAGTTCAGTTCAGTCGCTCAGTCATGTCTGACTCTTTGCGACCCCATGAATTGCAGCACGCTAGGCCTCCCTGTCCATCACCAACTCCCGGAGTTCACTCAGACTCACGTCCATCGAGTCAGTGATGCCATCCAGCTGTCTCATCCTCCATCGTCCCCTTCTCCTCCTGCCCCCAATCCCTCCCAGCATCAAAGTCTTTTCTAATGAGTCAACTCTTCACATGAGGTGGCCAAAGTACTGGAGTTTCAGTTTAGCGTCATTCCTTCCAAAGAAATCTCAGGGCTGATCTCCTTCAGAATGGACTGGTTGGATCTCCTTGCAGTCCAAGGGACTCTCAAGAGTCTTCTCCAACACCACAGTGCCTAAGGTTAAAGAAATTCAATTGTTATGTCAGAATTTCTGTAGGCAAATGGATGTGAAGACATTAAGAGAATTGGATGGAAAATACCTACCTGAGATAATCTTTACAAGATTCCTATGAGGCCTTATTAGACATTTCTTTGACTTTCCTTCAGACCATGAGATTGGCTTTCCTTGTTCCCATTCTTCACTGTCACTGCTTGTTCTTTTGTCTTTATTCAGTGAGCCGTAGGACAAGACTGGAGAATTTTTCACAGCTAGAAACTAGAGAAAAGTAGAGTTTAGAAACAGGAAAGTTGGTAGCATTGCTAGAAATCTTAAAGTCTCTTATCTGGACAAATAGTAGAGTGGACAAAAGCAGTCACAGTTTATATCTGCTTAATGTACTTTCCTTTTGTGATCTTATACACTAGGTGCTTCTTTGGGGAAGGTCTATCATGGTGCTCCCCTTAACCCCAAGCATAGTTTGGGATTCTTGTCCCAGGCCATCCAATCAGGATGGACACCCAGTTCCCTGAAGGGGAATTCAATTCAGTTACTCAGTTGTGTCCAACTCTTGCACCTCCTTGGACTGCAGCACACCAGGCCTCCCTGGCCGTCACCAACTCCTGGAGCTTGCTCAAACTCATGTCCATTGAGTCAGTGATGCCATCCAACCATCTCATCCTCTGTCATCCCCTTCTCCTCCTGCCTTTAATCTCTCCCAGCATCAGGGTCTTTTCCAATGAGTCAGTTCTTTGTATCAGGTGGCCAAAGGATTGGAGTTTCAGCTTCAGCATCAGTGCTTGCAATGAATATTCAGGGCCAATTTCCTTTAGGATGGACTGGTTTGATCTCTTTACAGTCCAAGGAACTCTCAAGAGTCTTCTACAACATCACAGTTCAAAAGCATCAATTCTTTGGTGCTCACCTTTCTTTACAGTCTAACTCTCACATCCATACATGACTACTGGAAAAAAACATAGCTTTGACTAGATGGACCTTTGTTGGCAAAGTAATGTCTCTGCTTTTTAATATGCTGTCTAGGTTGGTCATA
>SJYW01003579.1:271184-291385 GCA_006410735.1 Raphicerus campestris
TTTTTTTTTTTTTTTCCTTGATAAAAACAGTCGAGGACTGACATAAATAACTGAAAACAATTATGTTGACATTTTTTTAAAAGGAATTTTTCAGTTTAGTAGAAGTCAAGACCTTAAAATATGACTCAAAAACTCAAATGCTTACAGGGACCAGGCAGTAGCATAAATGAATAGAGCAGGCCAGTGTCTTTCCACTACATTAGGTAGTGGAAAGAGATTGTGACAAACTAGTCGAAGACATTCAATACTGTTTTAGCCAAACAAAAATGCTTGCTGGAGTATTAGGTCAGTAGGACAAGCATTTGTTTCCCTTGCCTAAGGTTCAGTTCAGTTCAGTTCAGTCGCTCAGTCATGTCTGACTCTTTGCGACCCCATGAATTGCAGCACGCTAGGCCTCCCTGTCCATCACCAACTCCCGGAGTTCACTCAGACTCACGTCCATCGAGTCAGTGATGCCATCCAGCTGTCTCATCCTCCATCGTCCCCTTCTCCTCCTGCCCCCAATCCCTCCCAGCATCAAAGTCTTTTCTAATGAGTCAACTCTTCGCATGAGGTGGCCAAAGTACTGGAGTTTCAGTTTAGCGTCATTCCTTCCAAAGAAATCTCAGGGCTGATCTCCTTCAGAATGGACTGGTTGGATCTCCTTGCAGTCCAAGGGACTCTCAAGAGTCTTCTCCAACACCACAGTGCCTAAGGTTAAAGAAATTCAATTGTTATGTCAGAATTTCTGTAGGCAAATGGATGTGAAGACATTAAGAGAATTGGATGGAAAATACCTACCTGAGATAATCTTTACAAGATTCCTATGAGGCCTTATTAGACATTTCTTTGACTTTCCTTCAGACCATGAGATTGGCTTTCCTTGTTCCCATTCTTCACTGTCACTGCTTGTTCTTTTGTCTTTATTCAGTGAGCCGTAGGACAAGACTGGAGAATTTTTCACAGCTAGAAACTAGAGAAAAGTAGAGTTTAGAAACAGGAAAGTTGGTAGCATTGCTAGAAATCTTAAAGTCTCTTATCTGGACAAATAGTAGAGTGGACAAAAGCAGTCACAGTTTATATCTGCTTAATGTGCTTTCCTTTTGTGATCTTATACACTAGGTGCTTCTTTGGGGAAGGTCTATCATGGTGCTCCCCTTAACCCCAAGCATAGTTTGGGATTCTTGTCCCAGGCCATCCAATCAGGATGGACACCCAGTTCCCTGAAGGGGAATTCAATTCAGTTACTCAGTTGTGTCCAACTCTTGCACCTCCTTGGACTGCAGCACACCAGGCCTCCCTGGCCGTCACCAACTCCTGGAGCTTGCTCAAACTCATGTCCATTGAGTCAGTGATGCCGTCCAACCATCTCATCCTCTGTCATCCCCTTCTCCTCCTGCCTTTAATCTCTCCCAGCATCAGGGTCTTTTCCAATGAGTCAGTTCTTTGTATCAGGTGGCCAAAGGATTGGAGTTTCAGCTTCAGCATCAGTGCTTGCAATGAATATTCAGGGCCAATTTCCTTTAGGATGGACTGGTTTGATCTCTTTACAGTCCAAGGAACTCTCAAGAGTCTTCTACAACATCACAGTTCAAAAGCATCAATTCTTTGGTGCTCACCTTTCTTTACAGTCTAACTCTCACATCCATACATGACTACTGGAAAAAAACATAGCTTTGACTAGATGGACCTTTGTTGGCAAAGTAATGTCTCTGCTTTTTAATATGCTGTCTAGGTTGGTCATAGCTTTTCTTCCATGGAGCAAGTATCTTAATTTCATGGCTGCAGTCACCATCTGCAGGTTTTGGAGTGCAAAAAAATAGTCTCTCACTGTTTCCATTGTTTCTCCATCTATTTGCATAAAGTGAAGGGACTAGATGCCATGATCTCAGTTTTCTAAATATTGAGTTTTAAGCCAACTTTTTTACCCCCCTCTTTCACTGTGACATTCTCTTACTTTACTTGCAAAACAGCACTAGGAAAAAGAGAATAAGGGAGGTGATCTGGTCTAGTCTCAACTGGACTTACAGGTAAATAGAGTAAGGACTTTAGACAGGAGGAGGAGCCTTACCTGCAGAATGCCCTTAGCAAGCTCTCCCTTCATAAGGATTGCTTACAGTAATTAGATCTAAAATCTATTGATTTATGGGACAGGGCTGCCCAAGAGAATGTCATGTAACCTACAGAACTCTCTGAGGTATTTTTGTTGTTGTTCAGTTGCTAAGTTGTGTCAAACTCTTTGTGACCCCATGGACTACAGCAGGCTAGGTTCGCCGTCCTTCACCATCTCCTGGAGTTTGCTCCGATTCATGTTATTGAGTTGGTGATGCCATCCAACCATATACTCTGATATCCCCTTCTTTTCCTGCCCTCAAACTTTTCCAGCATCAGGGTCTTTTCCAATGAGTTGGCTCTTCGCATCAGGTGGAGCTTCAGCATCAGTCCCTCCAATGAGTTTGCAGGACTGATTTCTTTTAGGATTGATTAATCTCCTTGCTGTTCAAGGGACTCTCAAGAGTCTTCTCCAGCACCACAATTGGAAAATATCAATTCTTCAACACTCGTATCCATAGATGACTACTGGAAAAAAAACATAGCTTTGATTATATGTACCTTTGAGCTTTAAAATGGAGATATCTTAGAAATTACATGCTTCATTCTGTGAAATAAAAATCTGCAAATATTCATGCAGATCTTGTCTGTTATTCTGGGCTGGTGCATAGGAAGGACCTGGCAAGGATGTCCCAGACCTTTCTCTGCTTTGTCTTTGTCTCTTGATTGCCTGTACTCTTGAAATTTTTAGTAAAGCTTGATGCCACATAAAATCTCTGATCTGTGTGAGGCCGACTTGATAATCCATTCCTGAGTGTTACCTGGCCTGATCATGATGATTGGTTCAAGAATGAATATATGAATCTGTATAGGCCAATCAGAACTATTACCTAGGATTTGATTAGGAATATTGGGAGATAGAAATTCTCTCTCCATTTGAGTTCCCAAGCTGGTAATGGAAGTGTGACAGCCAATATATAGAGAGAACCCACTCACAAAAACAAGTCAAGGAGAAACTATGAGAAGTGATAGATGTAGAGAATTAAAGCAGGGGTAGAGGATGAGGAGTCAGGATTGGGGTAGGAGGGGTAAAGGATGGAGAGAGAAGGTGAACTGTGGATAAAGCATTTGAGTCCATGAATTTTGTTCTGTCGAAAGCCATGTCTATTTCCTTGACTTCCCAGTTACATAAGCCAAGTCAACACATTCTCTTTTTGCTTAAGCTAAATTGCACTGGGTCTCTGTCACTTGCAACACAGGAATCCTGACGAGTATTATAGCTAGAATTTGGTTTGGGCTAAATTGGGAGGAGGACTGGGAGCTCGGGAACAAACAAGTCTGCTAGGAAAATAGTTCTCAGAGGTGGAAATCAGATGAGAAACAAGGAAAATACATATCATAAAGTTATTTCAAATTTCTACCTCTAGTTTATATATAAATATTATTGAAATTTTAAATAAGATTGCAATGTTATAATCATATTGTAACCATCTTACCCTATGCAGTATGGAGGATGCTCTTTTGCCAGCTGTACCCTGTGTATAATTTCTTTTGGTGAATGATGCTAAAGCTGAAACTCCAGTACTTTGGCCACCTCATGTGAAGAGTTGAGTCATTGGAAAAGACTCTGATGCTGGGAGGGATTGGGGGCAGGAGGAGAAGGGGACGACAGAGGATGAAATGGCTGGATGGCATCACTAACTCGATGGGCATGAGTCTGAGTGAACTCTGGGAGTTGGTGATGGATAGGGAGGCCTGGCGTGCTGCGATTCATAGGGTTGCAAAGGGTTAGACACGACTGAGCAACTGAACTAACTAACTGTGACAAGGTCACGTACAGTGGTTTGTAGCTTTGGCTTTTGCTTAGAAGGCAAAACTTTATTTTAGCAATTTTCCCTTTATGTTGTAATTACTTATTTGTTTTACTTCTCCCAAATTCCCTATAGATAGCAAATAAATCTTATTTATTTCCTTAATGTCGGCACCTGGGACATAGTTAGTGCTCAGTATTTGTAGAACACAATTTTACTTCTGCTGTCTTTGAAACTATGTGCAAGGCTGATCAGTATGAAATTGTACAGGCTTGATTCCCTCCCACTCCCTACCAAATGTGCAGAATTATATTACTTGGTATGCAACAAAATGTTTGATTATGATGAATGCTATTATAGTTAAGGCATGTTGCTAACATTTGCTGCAATAAACAAGGAATGACTACTTTAAATTGTTCTGCCGTTTAGAGTAGTTAGTGGTTAGAATCATGGGCTTTTGGAATTGGAATTCCTGCTCTGCTAACACAAGTAGGCCCTGCACTGATGGGTGCAGTGCTCCTTCTTCACCTGATAGGGCCCCAGGATGGACAAGGGAAAGGTAGTTTAAAGACCAAACACAGGGGGACCAATTCTTCACTTTTCCAGAAAAGGTCAAGATGCTACTTCTCATTTTCCTCATTTGTATGATAGGAATAATAATACATCATTTTGTTGCTGTGACGATTAAATAAGTACTATATTGTAAACTCTTTGAGAGAAGAGTGTCTAGCATATAGTAATGCCACATGTTTGCTGTGATTATTCTCATAATTGTTATAATTAAACAGATATTCTGTTATAATTAAACAGATATTCTCCAAATCTGTTTTATCAGAGCCAAATGGGAATGATACTATGTATGTACGTAAATTTCAAATAAGGTGATGCATGTAAAATACTCGACAGTAAATGCATAATAAGGAATACGTATTGATAGCTATTAGTAGGTGAGTTTGATTACTTGAAAGTTACCATGTGTACCAAACATATATTCCTAATTTTCAAAAACAAACCAATAATATAACTCACTTAACAGTAAAGTATTAATATATTCCCACACTCATAAGTAGTATAAGGTTGGGATTGACAGTACAGGCATGGGAAACAGTTTGCCTAGGTTCAGATGTTGGCGTTACTACATATTATTTGTGTGACCTTGGGCAAGTTATTTAACTTCACTGAGTCATCCTTAATAAAAGAAGAATAATGATACCACCTACTCCATAAGGTGGTTCTGAGGATTAATTGAGGCAATACCTCTAAATTAATAAACACAATGCCAGGAAAATCATAAGCTGCAAGTAAATGTTGGTTCTTATTGTCTCTCTGAGCCTCAGTCCTACTCAGTGTGAAAATGACGATAACAATGTTTACCTGACCAGGCTGTTATATGGATAATATGTGATAGTGAAAATGCCTGTAAAATAGTAGGTATTTGATAAATGCCAGTTTTCTTTCTCACTTTTATGATTCATGAAACAATTTGGAATTTTACAATATGTTCAGGTTATCAGTATAAATATCATTTAGATTTCTATGTGTGTGGTTATAGGACAGAAAGGATTAGGTAGAATTTGATCAGTGATACTTATTTAATGCTGTTTATTGAATCAATATCATTCTGTTTGCTTATTAGTTGCTCTTTCCTTTTAAAGGTAGATTGTATCAGAAATACCCTATTGTGTATATTCTTCTGATTTATGTCACAGATAAATGGCAATTTATTCTATTCAGAGAAGGAGAGAAAAGTAGACTGGTATCCCAGGTTTCTTGCAGCTAGCATTGGTGCACGATCTGCTGGAACTGGGGGAGAATGTTATTAATCAAAAGATGCACAAGGAGGCAAAGGACTTCATTATGCTGTTTTGCTCCCATAACTTGCACCTGGAGCTTTTTAATGACTGTGCCCTTTGGAGACAGGTGGCACTCTGCAAAGTGTAAACCTCTCTAAACCTCTTCTTGTCTCAAACTGACATGTCTTCCTGGTACTGTGAATAATCAATCTAAGTTTTAAATTATGTGAAAGGCTTTGGTAGGACTATAATTAGTTGAATTTTTTTTCCTGGTCTTTAAGGAGTACACATGGCTAGAACAAGGGGAAAAAAAGAATGTCAAGAAACAGCTGGGGGATAAATTCACATATTCATTGAAAAAGGCAAGCCTGTAAAAGATGATATTGTGTACTGGGTGAACAAGCACAGTAGATGGCAGTTTAGTAACATACAATATTATTTTATGTTTAGGAGTCATCTTTGTTAAAGACTATCTAGAAAAATATCCTTAAGGGTTATATATTAGTATTTATTGTCATATTTTTTTGAGGGGAAAGTTCTGTTTGTGATCTCTCTTTATAGAAACAGATTAGTATAAACTTATCAAATAGCATAGACTGTAAAGGGGACATTGGAGTACACCAGGGATGTTTCACCATATTTTATTTGCATCCTGTTCATTTTGATGCACACATTTTTTGATATTTGAAACTGAAGCACACCAGAATGACTCTCAAATAAAATAATACCACAACCAACCTTTGATTCCTCTGAAAAACTGGCTATAATTTTAGCACTTCATGCATGTTGAATTGTTAAAATATTTAGCAAGTTAAGAGCAGTGTGGAAAGGGAGTAGAGACAGAGAGGATATCAGGAAGAAAAGACAAAATTCCCAAGACTATTTGAGTATTAAAAGGAGAAAAAAATAAGAGCTCACCTTTTCCTGAGATACAAGCTTGAGACTGTGTCTTGGTTAAGGTGCTGTGTTGTGCTTAGTTGCTCAGTCATGTCTGACTCTTTGCGACCCCATGGCCTGTAGCCTGCCAGGCTCCTCTGTCTATGGGGATTCTCTAGGCAAGAATACTGGAGTGGGTTGCCATGCCCTTCTCCAGTTACACAGAATTCACCAAAAAGTCAGGCATTAGGAAAATTCTGATCCCAGAACAGAAAGCTGACAGTTCTTCCTAAGATGGAATCAGACCATTACACACACTGTATTGGTTTAATTGAGCATACCTTATTTCCTTCAGCAAAGAGTCTTCTGCCATGGTACCCTATTTTCTTGGGCACCAGTGCTTGACAGATTTCTCACACAAGTAAGCAGTCGAGAATGATACAATTTTGACATGAAATGTTCTTATACTTTGAAAGCCATTAAATAAGACTTGTTTGCTTATAATTTTCTAATAAAATAAAGGACCTTCTGTGGAAAGCAGTTTTAAAAACACATCATAACATTTTAAGTGTGTAGGTCTTGCAACGTTTATTCCAATTTTCTAACGACAGACACAGAGTAATAAGATTTCCCTAACAGCTGCTTGGTGCTGGGTACTCACATGTCACTCAAACTGACAAGATTTTAGGAAAAAAAAAACCCACTTTCTTCACTGTGTTCTCATTTTGAAAGATCAGCTATTGCACATAATTCAATTTTGCTTAATTGCAAAGTATAAACTTCACAAAATATAAATTGTTAAAGGTAATATGATAGAATTAATTAGAAACACACTCTAAACAACTCATTAAATCTCATTCTATAAATTTATGTGTCCCAGAAAAATTCTAATCCTGAATGCTTGAGAAAAGCTTAGTTCAGTTCACAGTAATATCATATAATTTTGGATTTGGGAAAAATACATAGAGAGCATGTATTTCAAATTAGTGCCTACATTTGAGGATTTTCTCTTTTTATATATAGGAACTATTTGGGTTTAATTCATATTTAAATAATGTATAGCCAACATCATTCAGGCTACATAGTTTCTTTGTTCACTCATTCATTCTCAACAATTTATTGAGCATTTCACATGTACTGGTATATTCCAGGAACTATATTAGACACTGGTAACGTAAGAATAAATATTTCACTATTCCTGTCTCTGAGGAGGAACTCAGAGTATAGCTAGGCAAACAAATAAATTAATAGCTATATTGTAGTGCAGTCAAGGCTGTGACAGGTTTGTATGCAGTCTTATGGGAAAACAGATAAGGGAGTGATCTCTGTCCTTGGGGGTTCTGAGAGGATAACACAGAGGATATCACATTTGAGTTGGAGCAAGAATCCTCAGAGGAGAGATGGGGACTGAGGATGTTGGGAAGGAAATAGAGTATGTTGGGAAGGCAGAAGAATATGTTTGGAGAATGATAGTGTAGAATCTAGGAATGGTGAAAAATGATGTACAGTTAGACTGTAAATGTAATTCAGGGAAAGCAGGCAAACATCAGATTCTAAAGAGTTTGTAATTAGTTTTTTTTTATTAGTTTGTCATTACTTTTGTAGGAAGTGGACAATTAAATTTTGAAGGCAATAATGTGATCTGCTTCGTATTCTTGAAATGCTATCTCTGACACTGGATTGAAAGACAGTTTAGATTAGTCACATGCATTTGGTGTATGCTTTAGTATGCTTCCCTGGTGGCTCAGAGGGTAAAGCGTCTGCCTACAATGTGGGAGACCTGGGTTCAGTCCCTGGGTCGGGAAGATCCCCTGGAGAAGGAAATGCAACCCACTCCAGTACTCTTGCCTGGAAAATCCCATGGACAGAGAAGCCTGATATGCTACAGTCCATGGGGTTGCAAAGAGTCGAACACGACTGAGTGACTTCACTTAATATGCTTGGGCAGTGGAAGTGACAATGGACAAAGGCATATATTATGATACATTTTAGAAACGGAATTAATAGGGCTTTGTGGTCAGTTGCTTGGGAAAGTCAGGTGCTAGGGGAAAGGAAAAAGTTAAGTATGACTTCAGGAGGTCTGGTTTGCATAATTAGTTCTGAGGGGTTGGATAGGTATTTATTTAATCCTATTCACAAGCTTTTGAGGATTGTAACAGATGACAGAAACTGAAGCTTTGAAAAGATAAGTAATTTGCCAAAGTTATGTGGGCAGTAAATTTATGAAGGACAGATTCAAGTTAATCCCAGAACCCAAGCTCTTAAACATTGTGCTATTTCTTTCTATACTGGCCAAATGGGCAGTGAAACCCTTTACTGAACTGGGAAATACAGGAGGAAAATCATGGCTTGAATATAGAAGGTAATTAGTTTTGTCATTTAACATCTTGACTTTGATACATCGAAAAGGCAAGAAAGTGGAGATATTCAAGAGAGAGTTTGAAATACCCATGCTGAAGCTCATAAAAGATTTGGAGTGAAGAAGTTCAGATTTAGTGACAGTTGAAGTCATGAGACTCAGATGGCCAAGAGAATAGGTGTAGGGAAGAGAACTGAGCAGAAAACTTTTGGTGGCTGTGGAACAAAAGGATTCAGGGGGAGGAGACTGAGAATGCACACTCAAATAGATTATTGGAAAACCAGAATAATATATATGAGTCCATGAAGTAGAGATTTACTTTTTCCCCCTTGAGTGTACGTTGGGCAGAAGATTGGCCCCTCATCATGTTAATTGTCCATCAGCTTTAAGAATATTGTTATAGTTGTGAAAAACTGTCACTCACAGACTTTGTTTTTCTGAGGTTGACAATCTCTCCCCATTCAGAATCACCATATTTTGAACCACATAAATTCCTTCATCATCCTAGGTCACAAGCCCACGTCCTCAATGATGCACCCACTCTCACCTCAATTCCTAGATTGTATCTGAGCCAACTTCACCTCCAACATGTTTCCATATTTTTCCAGAAACAGCTCCACTTGTGAAAGGTTTAACCATAAAATTCCAATGACTAGTTCAGTTCAGTCGCACAGTCATGACTGCGCAACTGGTCTCCCTGTCCATTACCAACTCCTGGAGTTTGCTCAAACTCATCTCCGTTGAGTCAGTGATGCCATCCAACCATCCTATCCTCTGTCACCCCCTCTCCTCCCACCCTCTATTTCTCCCAGCATCAGGGTCTTTTCCAATGAGTCAGCTCTTTGCACCAGGTGGCCAGAGTTTTGGAATTTCAGCTTCAGCATCAGTCCTTCCAATGAATACTCAGGACTGATTTCCTTTAGGATGGACTGGTTGGATTTCCTTGCAGTCCAAGAGACTCTCAAGAGTCTTCTCCAACACCACAGTTCAAAGGCACCAACTCTTTGGCATTAAGCATAGCGTTTTCATTTCTCCCTCACTCCCTCCCACTAACTCAATTTAGGTTCAAGTTAGTTCACATCATTTATTGAGTATCTATTATATGTTGTGTGTTACATACACACTTGCACTGACACATTTCACAGAATAGGAAGGGAGTGGTTATGAAAACATTTCTTGCAATCCTAGTGTGATAAGTAAAATAATAGGGGTATATTTTAGGTACAGTAGTATGATACAGTGGCAAGTTTGAGCAGTTGCTCTTGACTTGAAAATGGAATAATGTATAATTAGTCTATAATTTCATAATCAAACCCTCAAAATTAGTGGCTTAAAATAGCACTGATTTATTTATCACAATTCTGTGGGTAGACTGGGCTCCACCTATATTCACTGGTTGCTAGAATGGGCAGGAAGGGTCAGGAATGTATTATTTACATGTCTGGGGGTATAGGTGCTATATGCCAACTCTCCTCCGTTGGCCTTTTTTCTGCTTTATATCTTATACTCCATGTAGAATAGCCTGACATTTATAGCATGGTAGCTGGGTTAAGATGGAACTATGTGTGTGTGCTGAGTTGCTTCAGCAGTGTCCGACTCTTTGTGACCTTATGGACTGTAACCCATGAGGCTCCTCTGTCCATGGGATTCTCTAGGCAAGAATACTGGAGTGGGCTGCCATGCCCTCCTGCAGGGGATCTTCCCGACCCAGGGATTGAACCCACATCTCTTATGGCTCCTGCATTGGCAGGTGGGATTTTTACCTCTAGCGTCACCTGGGAAGCCCAAGCTGGAACTGACAGTGCCAGTTCCTTAGCATTCTATTGCCCTGCCCATAATCAAGGGCTTTTTGTTGGAGCAATAGCGTGAGTATACTGGAATGGGATGATATTGGTACCTATCTTTTGCACACAGATTAACACAGGAAACTTTAAAAAGGAAAAGATTGTTGAGATGAGTCTCAGTCTGGGCAGTTCATCAGGTGAGTGAAGATTTAAGAGAAGAGGAGCTCTTCAAGAAGGACGGCAGTGACTTGAAAACCGAAAGCAGCATAATCATTGGGTAGACCAGGACACATGGATTCCTTGGAGTATTTGGGAAAGGAATGAGACACGAACTGACTAGGCAGGCATGATTATGGAAAGCCTTGTTATAGGCAGTNTTTTTTGAGGGGAAAGTTCTGTTTGTGATCTCTCTTTATAGAAACAGATTAGTATAAACTTATCAAATAGCGTAGACTGTAAAGGGGACATTGGAGTACACCAGGGATGTTTCACCATATTTTATTTGCATCCTGTTCATTTTGATGCACACATTTTTTGATATTTGAAACTGAAGCACACCAGAATGACTCTCAAATAAAATAATACCACAACCAACCTTTGATTCCTCTGAAAAACTGGCTATAATTTTAGCATTTCATGCATGTTGAATTGTTAAAATATTTAGCAAGTTAAGAGCAGTGTGGAAAGGGAGTAGAGACAGAGAGGATATCAGGAAGAAAAGACAAAATTCCCAAGACTATTTGAGTATTAAAAGGAGAAAAAAATAAGAGCTCACCTTTTCCTGAGATACAAGCTTGAGACTGTGTCTTGGTTAAGGTGCTGTGTTGTGCTTAGTTGCTCAGTCATGTCTGACTCTTTGCGACCCCATGGCCTGTAGCCTGCCAGGCTCCTCTGTCTATGGGGATTCTCTAGGCAAGAATACTGGAGTGGGTTGCCATGCCCTTCTCCAGTTACACAGAATTCACCAAAAAGTCAGGCATTAGGAAAATTCTGATCCCAGAACAGAAAGCTGACAGTTCTTCCTAAGATGGAATCAGACCATTACACACACTGTATTGGTTTAATTGAGCATACCTTATTTCCTTCAGCAAAGAGTCTTCTGCCATGGTACCCTATTTTCTTGGGCACCAGTGCTTGACAGATTTCTCACACAAGTAAGCAGTCGAGAGTGATACAATTTTGACATGAAATGTTCTTATACTTTGAAAGCCATTAAATAAGACTTGTTTGCTTATAATTTTCTAATAAAATAAAGGACCTTCTGTGGAAAGCAGTTTTAAAAACACATCATAACATTTTAAGTGTGTAGGTCTTGCAACGTTTATTCCAATTTTCTAACGACAGACACAGAGTAATAAGATTTCCCTAACAGCTGCTTGGTGCTGGGTACTCACATGTCACTCAAACTGACAAGATTTTAGGAAAAAAAAAACCCACTTTCTTCACTGTGTTCTCATTTTGAAAGATCAGCTATTGCACATAATTCAATTTTGCTTAATTGCAAAGTATAAACTTCACAAAATATAAATTGTTAAAGGTAATATGATAGAATTAATTAGAAACACACTCTAAACAACTCATTAAATCTCATTCTATAAATTTATGTGTCCCAGAAAAATTCTAATCCTGAATGCTTGAGAAAAGCTTAGTTCAGTTCACAGTAATATCATATAATTTTGGATTTGGGAAAAATACATAGAGAGCATGTATTTCAAATTAGTGCCTACATTTGAGGATTTTCTCTTTTTATATATAGGAACTATTTGGGTTTAATTCATATTTAAATAATGTATAGCCAACACCATTCAGGCTACATAGTTTCTTTGTTCACTCATTCATTCTCAACAATTTATTGAGCATTTCACATGTACTGGTATATTCCAGGAACTATATTAGACACTGGTAACGTAAGAATAAATATTTCACTATTCCTGTCTCTGAGGAGGAACTCAGAGTATAGCTAGGCAAACAAATAAATTAATAGCTATATTGTAGTGCAGTCAAGGCTGTGATAGGTTTGTATGCAGTCTTATGGGAAAACAGATAAGGGAGTGATCTCTGTCCTTGGGGGTTCTGAGAGGATAACACAGAGGATATCACATTTGAGTTGGAGCAAGAATCCTCAGAGGAGAGATGGGGACTGAGGATGTTGGGAAGGAAATAGAGTATGTTGGGAAGGCAGAAGAATATGTTTGGAGAATGATAGTGTAGAATCTAGGAATGGTGAAAAATGATGTACAGTTAGACTGTAAATGTAATTCAGGGAAAGCAGGCAAACATCAGATTCTAAAGAGTTTGTAATTAGTTTTTTTTTATTAGTTTGTCATTACTTTTGTAGGAAGTGGACAATTAAATTTTGAAGGCAATAATGTGATCTGCTTCGTATTCTTGAAATGCTATCTCTGACACTGGATTGAAAGACAGTTTAGATTAGTCACATGCATTTGGTGTATGCTTTAGTATGCTTCCCTGGTGGCTCAGAGGGTAAAGCGTCTGCCTACAATGTGGGAGACCTGGGTTCAATCCCTGGGTCGGGAAGATCCCCTGGAGAAGGAAATGCAACCCACTCCAGTACTCTTGCCTGGAAAATCCCATGGACAGAGAAGCCTGATATGCTACAGTCCATGGGGTTGCAAAGAGTCGAACACGACTGAGTGACTTCACTTAATATGCTTGGGCAGTGGAAGTGACAATGGACAAAGGCATATATTATGATACATTTTAGAAACGGAATTAATAGGGCTTTGTGGTCAGTTGCTTGGGAAAGTCAGGTGCTAGGGGAAAGGAAAAAGTTAAGTATGACTTCAGGAGGTCTGGTTTGCATAATTAGTTCTGAGGGGTTGGATAGGTATTTATTTAATCCTATTCACAAGCTTTTGAGGATTGTAACAGATGACAGAAACTGAAGCTTTGAAAAGATAAGTAATTTGCCAAAGTTATGTGGGCAGTAAATTTATGAAGGACAGATTCAAGTTAATCCCAGAACCCAAGCTCTTAAACATTGTGCTATTTCTTTCTATACTGGCCAAATGGGCAGTGAAACCCTTTACTGAACTGGGAAATACAGGAGGAAAATCATGGCTTGAATATAGAAGGTAATTAGTTTTGTCATTTAACATCTTGACTTTGATACATCGAAAAGGCAAGAAAGTGGAGATATTCAAGAGAGAGTTTGAAATACCCATGCTGAAGCTCATAAAAGATTTGGAGTGAAGAATTTCAGATTTAGTGACAGTTGAAGTCATGAGACTCAGATGGCCAAGAGAATAGGTGTAGGGAAGAGAACTGAGCAGAAAACTTTTGGTGGCTGTGGAACAAAAGGATTCAGGGGGAGGAGACTGAGAATGCACACTCAAATAGATTATTGGAAAACCAGAATAATATATATGAGTCCATGAAGTAGAGATTTACTTTTTCCCCCTTGAGTGTACGTTGGGCAGAAGATTGGCCCCTCATCATGTTAATTGTCCATCAGCTTTAAGAATATTGTTATAGTTGTGAAAAACTGTCACTCACAGACTTTGTTTTTCTGAGGTTGACAATCTCTCCCCATTCAGAATCACCATATTTTGAACCACATAAATTCCTTCATCATCCTAGGTCACAAGCCCACGTCCTCAACGATACACCCACTCTCACCTCAATTCCTAGATTGTATCTGAGCCAACTTCACCTCCAACATGTTTCCATATTTTTCCAGAAACAGCTCCACTTGTGAAAGGTTTAACCATAAAATTCCAATGACTAGTTCAGTTCAGTCGCACAGTCATGACTGCGCAACTGGTCTCCCTGTCCATTACCAACTCCTGGAGTTTGCTCAAACTCATCTCCGTTGAGTCAGTGATGCCATCCAACCATCCTATCCTCTGTCACCCCCTCTCCTCCCACCCTCTATTTCTCCCAGCATCAGGGTCTTTTCCAATGAGTCAGCTCTTCGCATCAGGTGGCCAAAGTTTTGGAGTTTCAGCTTCAGCATCAGTCCTTCCAATGAATACTCAGGACTGATTTCCTTTAGGATGGACTGGTTGGATTTCCTTGCAGTCCAAGAGACTCTCAAGAGTCTTCTCCAACACCACAGTTCAAAGGCACCAACTCTTCTGCACGAAGCATAGCGTTTTCATTTCTCCCTCACTCCCTCCCACTAACTCAATTTAGGTTCAACTTAGTTCACATCATTTATTGAGTATCTATTATATGTTGTGTGTCACATACACACTTGCACTGACACATTTCACAGAATAGGAAGGGAGTGGATATGAAAACATTTCTTGCAATCCTAGTGTGATAAGTAAAATAATAGGGGTATATTTTAGGTACAGTAGTATGATACAGTGGCAAGTTTGAGCAGTTGCTCTTGACTTGAAAATGGAATAATGTATAATTAGTCTATAATTTCATAATCAAACCCTCAAAATTAGTGGCTTAAAATAGCACTGATTTATTTATCACAATTCTGTGGGTAGACTGGGCTCCACCTATATTCACTGGTTGCTAGAATGGGCAGGAAGGGTCAGGAATGTATTATTTACATGTCTGGGGGTATAGGTGCTATATGCCAACTCTCCTCCGTTGGCCTTTTTTCTGCTTTATATCTTATACTCCATGTAGAATAGCCTGACATTTATAGCATGGTAGCTGGGTTAAGATGGAACTATGTGTGTGTGCTGAGTTGCTTCAGCAGTGTCCGACTCTTTGTGACCTTATGGACTGTAACCCATGAGGCTCCTCTGTCCATGGGATTCTCTAGGCAAGAATACTGGAGTGGGCTGCCATGCCCTCCTGCAGGGGATCTTCCCGACCCAGGGATTGAACCCACATCTCTTATGGCTCCTGCATTGGCAGGTGGGATTTTTACCTCTAGCGTCACCTGGGAAGCCCAAGCTGGAACTGACAGTGCCAGTTCCTTAGCATTCTATTGCCCTGCCCATAATCAAGGGCTTTTTGTTGGAGCAATAGCGTGAGTATACTGGAATGGGATGATATTGGTACCTATCTTTTGCACACAGATTAACACAGGAAACTTTAAAAAGGAAAAGATTGTTGAGATGAGTCTCAGTCTGGGCAGTTCATCAGGTGAGTGAAGATTTAAGAGAAGAGGAGCTCTTCAAGAAGGACGGCAGTGACTTGAAAACCGAAAGCAGCATAATCATTGGGTAGACCAGGACACATGGATTCCTTGGAGTATTTGGGAAAGGAATGAGACACGAACTGACTAGGCAGGCATGATTATGGAAAGCCTTGTTATAGGCAGTAAATGAAACTCTACATTCCAGGCTGCAGAATGCCCTTCTGCAGGGCAGCAGCTGCTCTTCCCTCTCATTGATTCTTCTACTTTGTTGGCTTCATATGTTGATCGATAAACTCCTTTGTCTTCATTTCCTTATTCAATCCAACTGACCACCTATAGTACTTCAGCTGAATCACTCTGTCATCAGCACTCTCAATTCTCAACACTCTTATGACCTTGTTATTCCATTATTCTAATCCTCAATTCTAGGATAATCTAACCATCTGTTTGTCCTAATCCTGGAACCAGACATTGAATAATACTGAATCAAAATATATAACCATAAGGAAAACAATCAACAGCCTTATACATTTATGACTTCCAACTACTGATTTTCAATATTATCTAGCAAATTGTGACATATCCTTGCTCAGTCCCTATGCTGGTAATTTTTATTACTGTTATTAACAGTAATGCTTAATGCTGCACTATTTTCTCTTAGTAGATTACTTTGAATACTTCAGAGGAAATAGCTGTGATAGCTGTGAAAATGTTTTTCACATCTCCTTGAAGTTCATTTATTCTTTTTCTTCTGGATCATCCTGTTCCTTTTCTTCCAATTCCTGCCATCATCCTAGGACATATTTAGCTTTTTTTACATCTCCAAATTAATTTATACTTCTTATCCATCCTTTCAGTTATTCTTCCTCCTTTCTTTCACCTAAGCTCATGATCTCATGCCTTCTATCTCTTGTAAGTTCTTCCTCTAATAATTATGCCCTTTCTTAATTGCTTTTTTCAGTCTGTCTCTTTCCACAGCTTTCTCCTCAGTCTAAAGTATGAAAAAAATTCTCTGTCATGTAAACATTTTATTCAGTTTTTCTTCTAGAACAATCAGTGTTCCCACTTAATCTTCTTCATTTCATGTTTACTCCTTAGCAGCCTGCAACGTCTTGATCAAGTGCCAATCACACTTTCTAACACATGGTACATGTGTAGTAAATATGAATTGATGATCAATTTATATTTGCCAATATTTTGATTTCTTTTTAGCCCTCATCCTCATCTTTGTTATGGTGGGAGGAAACATTGCATTTTAAGATCTTGCCCCTGGTTCTATGGAAACTTGCAAACCACACATACAAGTGGACACAATGACTGAGATTGTGTATACCACAGATTTCTTCCAAAATCAATCCTGTTCTACCATTTTGGTTTGTTGTGACCTTGCTGTAACAGTCGGTAAACATACTGGATACTATCATTGATTACATATATGAACTTTATTGAAATTATATTACTAAATAAGAATGATTATTATTTAATCATGTTCTTCTTAAAGTGTGGTACCTGTCTAACACATGATAATCACAGGTGTTTAGAGCAACAAAAATTTCTCCTATGCTAAACAGATTTTTGCAGAGACAGGAACCATGGTTTTCTGGCATATAATATAGATAATAAATTTTTGTGGAGTGAGTAGATGAATGTTCTTTATATGTAACCCAAGTCAAAATTTTCTAAATGAACATAGAATGTATTTCTGATATTTCAAAATAAATTACCATTTGTTATTAGGGCTTAGACTTTTCACATATTCTAAGTGACTTATTGCTATCCTTATTGAAAGGAAAAAAAAAAAACTTTACCAATCAGTCCGGAAATTCACAAGTAAATATTATTTATTTTCTCTGGTAAATTTCATATGTTAGAGTGTTGTTTTAGATAAGGTTTTTCCATAGAAGTATATATAAACTCTTAAAAAATTAAAGAGTTTGAACTTAAACTACTCCTATAAAACTAAGCACTTATTGGCCTTCAGCTTATCTAACTTTTATCTTAGAGACTGTGAGCTCATTTAATAGCATCAAGTGAAGGAAGCTGGAATAGGATCCCCTGTACTGCATACCCTTGGGAACTTCCTGTGTAATGTTGACAGTCAGTCTCAGCCAACCTGACAATAAAATGATCCATTTATCCAACATAAGCAGGCAGAGAAGGAGATACTGCATCCTTTCTCTCTGCCTCCCACTCCCAGAGTCAGTCCGATGCTTCCTCTGGGCCAAACACATGCACTTATAAAGTACTTCATCAACAATTTGTCGTGTTTTCTGTTAAATTGGGTTTACTCTTCTTATGTGAATTTTCCCCTAGATAATTTTCCCAAATAGCATAGAAAGTATTTGAGGTGAGCTGAAACCTTTTAATAATAAATTTTGTGATTTTAAGTGGGCTTCCCTGGTGGCTCGGGGGTAAAAGAATCCTCCTACAATGCAGGAGGCACAGGATACACAGGTTCGATTCCTGGATCAGGACGATCCCCTGGAAGAGGGCATGGTAACCCACTCCGGTATTCTTGCCTGGAGAATCCTGTGGCCAGAGGAGTCTGGAGGGTTACAGTACATAGCATCACAAAGAGCTGGACACAACTGAAGTGACTTAGCATGCATGCACATGATTATAATGCCCTAGGATTAAGAAACACTTATCACTATATAAAAATGACCAGGTTTACCGCTATACATACAGGACTACTGAGGAGTTTAGTGAAAATCACTGTTGCTTGCAATATATATATATCTATAGATATATATATAGAGAGATATATATGCTCACACACATATATATGTGTGTGTGCCTAAATTTTATTTTTAAAATTAATTTATTTTACTCTTTTAGCTGTTCTGGGTCTTCATTACTGTACACTGGCTTTCTCTAGTTGCAGCAAGTGTGGGTACTCTTGGTTGCAGTGTGCATGGTTTTCATTGGAGTGGTTTGTCTTATTGCAGAGCTCAGGCTCAAGATGTGACAGCTCAGTAGTTGTCATGCACAGGTTTAGTTGCTCCACGGCATGTGGAATCTTCCTGGACCAGGGATCAAACTGGTGTATCCTACCTTGGCAGGCAGATTCTTATCTACCGTACCACCAAGGAAGTCCATGCCTAAATTTTAAAATCCAACTTTTCAAAGGGGAAGTGTTGTTTAATTAAGGACTTTTATAAATTCCCTGGAGTCTACTCCATAAAATAATTGTTTTAATCACTAAGAGTATTGAGTAAAATTTTTGCTTCCTTAATTCTTCTCCCTGGCAGGTCTGTTTACTTTTATTTTTTTATGAAAGCACCAAAAGCAGTTGTTTTACCTAAATAATCTATGATCATATGGTTACTTACTTAGATTTTCTTTTTTCATATGAAACTAAACCATTCCTTGTTGGATATCTTTTGTTGCCACTAAAGAATTCTAAAAGGACTAGATAGATTTGGAAATACTAAAACATTCTGACTGTATTATAGGTCATAGTGTAATTATCTGTGAAGAACCTAAAGTACAGTGTCCCTAAAGTATCTTTTTATCAGCTTATCAAGGTACCTAAAAATTCCAACATCCTTCTCTTATAAATGCTCTTTTCTTGAATGCTCTTATTAAAATAAAAATATGTTATTGATAGGCTAACAGTATGTCAAAGACAAAAGTGGAATTCTCACTAAAAAAAACAACACCTGGACAGGAAGATTTTAGACAGGAAATGATGGCAGAAAGGCTGTCAGGAAAGCATGCACTGCTCAATGAAAAACTCTACTTAGCGGTACTATGGGTGGTATGGGGACTGGATCTTATATCAGTCAGCAGTCTTTCCACTGAAATATTCAGAAAATACAATAGAAAGTGTCTAAAACGAAAATGGAATTTATTGGCTCTCATGACCCGTGTGCCACTTATCCAATTATTGCCTCTCAGCTATTGGGGCTTCCCTCATAGCTCAGTTGGTAAAGAATCAGCCTGCAATGTGGGAGACCTGAGTTCAATGCCTGGGTTAGGAAGAACCCTTGGAGAAGAAAAAGGCTTCCCAATCCAGTATTCTGGCCTGGAGAATTCCATGGAGAGTCCATGGGGTGGAAAAGAGTCAGACACAACTGAGCGAGTTTCACTGTCAGCTTCAAATTCACCTTGCAGTTTCTTGTAGTGTTTTTCTCTTTTAAAGTAGACCTGTGTTAAGCATTCTCAGTAGAGGGCACTGGAGGGACCTAGCAGGAGGAAGGCACTCTCCTACCTTGTCTGATTGAGGCCTAGAGGTGGGTATCAGGAAATAGGGTGAATCTCTGCCCCAGTCGTGTGCCTACAAGATGGTCCTTTGGCCTTGGCCTGACAGAAACCTAACTGCTATGTACTTGACATAGAAATTAGCACTCTAAAGACTTCCTTTCTGAATCAGTGCCCCATTTTCTTTTGTTCCTTCTTGTGCAACCTCCCTGTGCTCTAGAGGGTTTAGCCACCAAGCCAGCCACAGCTGCCACTGTAGGCTTTGCTGGCTTTGAC
>SJYW01003579.1:312190-323549 GCA_006410735.1 Raphicerus campestris
GCAGCTCAACTCCAGAAAAATAAACGATCCAATCAAAAAATGGGCCAAAGAACTAAATAGGTATTTCTCCAAAGAAGACATACGGATGGCTAACAAACACATGAAAAGATGCTCAACATCACTCATTATCAGAGAAATGCAAATCAAGACCACAATGAGGTATCATTTCACACCAGTCAGTATGGCTGCGATCCAAGTCTACAAGCAATAAATGCTGGAGAGGATGTGGAGAAAAGGGAACCCTCTTACACTGTTGGTGGGAATGCAAACTGGTACAGCCATTATGGAAAACAGTGTGGAGATTCCTTAAAAAATTACAAATAGAACTGCCTTATGACCCAGCAATCCCACTGCTGGGCATACATGCCGAGGAAACCAGAAATGAAAGAGACACATGTACCCTAATGTTCACTGCAGCATTGTTTATAATAGCCAGGACATGGAAACAACCTAGATGTCTATCAGCAGATGAATGGATAAGAAAGCAGTGGTACATATACACAATGGAGTATTACTCAGCCCTTGAAAAGAATAAATTTGAATCAGTTCTAATGAGGTGGATAAAACTGGAGCCAATTATACAGAGTGAAGAAAGCCAGAAAGAAAAACACCAATACAGTATACTGACACATATATATGGAATTTAGAAAGATAGTAATGATGACCCTGTATGTGAGACAACAAAAGAGACACAGAGGTATAGAACGGGCTTTTGGCCTCTGAGGGAGAGGGAGAGGGTGGGATGATTTGGGAGTATGGCACTGAAACATGTATACTATTATGCAAGAAACGAAGCGCCAGTCTGTTCGGTACAGGATACAGGATGCTTGGGGCTGGTGCATGGGATGATCCAGAGAGATGATATGGGGTGGGAGGTGGGAGGGGGCTTCGGCAATGGGAGATTGTGTACACCTGTGGCTGATTCATGTCAATGTATGGCAAAACCAATACAGTATTGTAATGTAGAATAAAGTAACAATAAAATTAAAAAAAATAAATAAATGAAGTAACTCAGAAGGGGAAAGACCAAAACCATATGATATCACTTATGTATGGAATCTAAAATGTGACACAAGTGAATCTATGAAACAGAAACAGAATCACAGACACAGAGAACAGATCGGTGGTTGCCAAGGGGGTAGGAGGTGAGGGGAAGCATCGAATGGGAGGTTGAGGTTAGCAGATATACGCTTTTATATACAGAATGGATAAACAACAAGGTCCTACTGTATAACACAAAGAACTATATTCAATATCCTATGACAAACCATAATAGAGAAAAAAATATATATATAAAAGAATATGTATATATGTATAATGGAATCACTTTGCTGTACAGCAGAAATTAACACAACAGCATATCAACTATACTTCAATAAAAATTTGATTAAAATAATAAAATCTCTATGGGGCAGGATTCACATTAGTCTTAAAAAATATGTCCCTCTAATAGTAGTTATTTTTGCTTATTTTGCATATAGTCCAAACTATGTAATAGAATTAAATATGTGTTTTCATTTTAAAAGCATGTCTTTTTCTATCTTTCTTATCCAGAATATGGCTTAATGATTCAGCTAAACCATTCCCCAGATTCTCTTTTGTATTATTTTTCCTCCTGTTTTCTTTAAGAAAAAGAGTTTTTCTCCCTTCACTATTCTTAATGCATTAAGAGCTGGTTCTCTCTTTAATTTCACTCTGTTTTGAAGGACTGTTTGAAAAGAAATAACCATATTTGTTTTCATTTCTGTAAACTGAGACTAAGCTCTCTTAAAATAGTAACTTCTGCTATAAAATTGATCCATTCCCCCCCAACAGCCTCCCTCGGTTGTTCAGTTGCTAAGTCGTGTCGAACTCTTTGTGACCCCATGGACTGCAGCATGCCAGGCTTCCCTGTCTTTCACTATCTCCTGGACTACTCAGACTCAATCATGTCCATTGAGTTGGTGATGCCATCCAAGTATTTCATCCTCTGTTACCCCCTACTGCTCCTGCCCTCAATCTTTCCCAGCCTCAGGGTCTTTTCCAATGAGTCAGCTCTTCGCATCAGGTGGCCAAAATATTAGAGTTTCACCTTCAGTGTCAGTCCTTTCTTTCCAATGAATATTCAGGGTTGATTTCCTTTAGGATTGACTGGTTTGATCTCCTTGCTGTTCAAGGGACTCTCAAGAGTCTTCTCTAGCACCACAGTTCGAAAGCACCAATTCTTCGGTGCTCAGGCTTCTTTATAGTCCAGCTCTCACATCCGTACATGACTACTGGAAAAACCATAAGAGCTTTGACTATACAGACCTTTGTTGGCACAGTGATGTCTCTGCTTTTTTAATATGCTGTCTAGGTTCATCATAGCTTTTCTTCCAAGGAGCAAGCACTTTTTAAAAATTTATGTATTTTTAAATTGAAGGATAATTGCTTTACAGAATTTTGTTGTTTTCTGTCAGACATCAACATGAATCAGCCATAGGTGTATGGATGTAATTTCATGGCTGCAGTCACTGTCTGTAGTGATTTTGAAGCCCAAGAAAATAAAATCTGTCACTGTTTCCACTTTTTCTCCATCTATTTGCTGTGAAGTGATGGGACCAGAAGCCATAATCTTTTCCCTGTACCTTAAATCAAATACCTTTTTAGTATTTGATTGTGAGCATTATAATTAACATTATGAGCAGTGTTATTCAACCTTTTTTGTATTCACACCATTCTTTCTCCAAACCGTCCATTTTGTTCAAGCAAATAGTTTTAATGTTTGGATTTGAATCACTCCAAGTTAGACTGATCAATTCTGTCTCTTTAACCTTTTAGTCATTGTCAGCTCCTTTTTAAAAGACATGTTTTTCTCTATAATATAAACATTGACCAAACAGCACAGAGCATTAAAAAACTGATAAATTGAACTTTATGAAAATGAAAACCTTTGTTCATTGAAAGACATCATTAGGAAGATGAAAACCAAATGACATGTGTCTGACAAAAGACTCGTATCCGGAATACATAAAGAGGTGTTACATCTCAACAATAAGACAAACAACACAATTAAAAATGAGCAAAATATTCAATCAGATACCTTCACTGAAATATACACAAACGGCATCGCTAGTCATAAGGATAATGCAAATTAAAGTCTTGATGAGATGCTACCACATAAAATGAAAATAGGCAGTAATACTAAGTGTTAGTGAGGAGGTGGAACAGCTTGAGCTCTCTTACGTTGCTGCTGGAAATACAAAGTGGTACAGCTGTTTTGGAAAACAGTTTGGCAATTTCTTATAAAATTAAACATATACTTATAAAGCTGAGAAATTCTATTCCTAGTTAAGTATCCAAGAGAAAGAGAAATATATTCAAATGCTCTTAGTCACTTAATTCCATAATAGCAAAAAAGAAAATGACCCGTGTCCTTTAGCTGCTGGATAGATAAATAAATTGTGCTACGTCCATACGATGGATCCTATTCAGAAGAAAGAACTTCCGATATATGCAATAACATGGAACCATCTTGAAAATATCACATAAGGTGGAAAAAGCCAGACACAAAAAATTTCATACTGTATGATCCCATTTATATGCAGTTTTTAGAAAAGGCAAAACAATAGCAATAGAAAGCAAACCAGTGATCAGGCTAGGATGGTAAGGGGATTTATTTCAAAAAGATATTAGAGACCTTTTGGGGAAATGAAGGTGTTCTATATCTTCAGTTTGGTGGTGGTTATACATATTTATACATTTGTCAAACTTCATTGAATTGTACTAAGTTGATTTTATTCATGTAAGTTATGCTTCAATAAAGCTGTTCAAAAAATATTTATCATAAATAATTTGGAAAATACAGAAAGTCATAAAAACAAATGAAAAATATATTTCTCATTATGTAATATAGCTGCAATTAATATTTTAGTAAAATTTTACTTGAATAATTGAATATTGCAGAAAATGCAGAATCATGGTTGTGCAACTCAGTGAATTTCCACAAAGTGAATATACCCATGTAACTATGACTGAGCTAATGAAATAGAACATTAGTTAGCACTCCAGAAGTATGTCTCTTGCTCTCCCCTGAGTAGTAACCCCTCTACTCAGTAACACCACAACTTAAATTGTCTGTTTTTGAAATTTATGTGTATGGAGTTAGTTACATTATATCTAGTTCCTTTAGCTCAAAATATCTTTGCAAAATTCATCCATGTTTCACATAGCTGTTGTTCACTCATTGCTATTACTTCATAGTTTTAAACTGTATGAAATTCCATAATTTATTTATCCATTATACTGTATATTATTGTTGAATTATTTCCAGAATTGAGTTATTAAGGATAGGGTTGCTATTAACATTCTTATATGTATTATTTGATGAACAGAATGTATATCTGTAGGGTATACATTGAATACCTAAGAATAGGATTGCTGNTCCATTGAGTTGGTGATGCCATCCAAGTATTTCATCCTCTGTTACCCCCTACTGCTCCTGCCCTCAATCTTTCCCAGCCTCAGGGTCTTTTCCAATGAGTCAGCTCTTCGCATCAGGTGGCCAAAATATTGGAGTTTCACCTTCAGTGTCAGTCCTTTCTTTCCAATGAATATTCAGGGTTGATTTCCTTTAGGATTGACTGGTTTGATCTCCTTGCTGTTCAAGGGACTCTCAAGAGTCTTCTCTAGCACCACAGTTCGAAAGCACCAATTCTTCGGTGCTCAGGCTTCTTTATAGTCCAGCTCTCACATCCATACATGACTACTGGAAAAACCATAAGAGCTTTGACTATACAGACCTTTGTTGGCATAGTGATGTCTCTGCTTTTTTAATATGCTGTCTAGGTTCATCATAGCTTTTCTTCCAAGGAGCAAGCACTTTTTAAAAATTTATGTATTTTTAAATTGAAGGATAATTGCTTTACAGAATTTTGTTGTTTTCTGTCAGACATCAACATGAATCAGCCATAGGTGTATGGATGTAATTTCATGGCTGCAGTCACTGTCTGTAGTGATTTTGAAGCCCAAGAAAATAAAATCTGTCACTGTTTCCACTTTTTCTCCATCTATTTGCTGTGAAGTGATGGGACCAGAAGCCATAATCTTTTCCCTGTACCTTAAATCAAATACCTTTTTAGTATTTGATTGTGAGCATTATAATTAACATTATGAGCAGTGTTATTCAACCTTTTTTGTATTCACACCATTCTTTCTCCAAACCGTCCATTTTGTTCAAGCAAATAGTTTTAATGTTTGGATTTGAATCACTCCAAGTTAGACTGATCAATTCTGTCTCTTTAACCTTTTAGTCATTGTCAGCTCCTTTTTAAAAGACATGTTTTTCTCTATAATATAAACATTGACCAAACAGCACAGAGCATTAAAAAACTGATAAATTGAACTTTATGAAAATGAAAACCTTTGTTCATTGAAAGACATCATTAGGAAGATGAAAACCAAATGACATGTGTCTGACAAAAGACTCGTATCCGGAATACATAAAGAGGTGTTACATCTCAACAATAAGACAAACAACACAATTAAAAATGAGCAAAATATTCAATCAGATACCTTCACTGAAATATACACAAACGGCATCGCTAGTCATAAGGATAATGCAAATTAAAGTCTTGATGAGATGCTACCACATAAAATGAAAATAGGCAGTAATACTAAGTGTTAGTGAGGAGGTGGAACAGCTTGAGCTCTCTTACGTTGCTGCTGGAAATACAAAGTGGTACAGCTGTTTTGGAAAACAGTTTGGCAATTTCTTATAAAATTAAACATATACTTATAAAGCTGAGAAATTCTATTCCTAGTTAAGAATCCAAGAGAAAGAGAAATATATTCAAATGCTCTTAGTCACTTAATTCCATAATAGCAAAAAAGAAAATGACCCGTGTCCTTTAGCTGCTGGATAGATAAATAAATTGTGCTACGTCCATACGATGGATCCTATTCAGAAGAAAGAACTTCCGATATATGCAATAACATGGAACCATCTTGAAAATATCACATAAGGTGGAAAAAGCCAGACACAAAAAATTTCATACTGTATGATCCCATTTATATGCAATTTTTAGAAAAGGCAAAACAATAGCAATAGAAAGCAAACCAGTGATCAGGCTAGGATGGTAAGGGGATTTATTTCAAAAAGATATTAGAGACCTTTTGGGGAAATGAAGGTGTTCTATATCTTCAGTTTGGTGGTGGTTATACATATTTATACATTTGTCAAACTTCATTGAATTGTACTAAGTTGATTTTATTCATGTAAGTTATGCTTCAATAGAGCTGTTCAAAAAATATTTATCATAAATAATTTGGAAAATACAGAAAGTCATAAAAACAAATGAAAAATATATTTCTCATTATGTAATATAGCTGCAATTAATATTTTAGTAAAATTTTACTTGAATAATTGAATATTGCAGAAAATGCAGAATCATGGTTGTGCAACTCAGTGAATTTCCACAAAGTGAATATACCCATGTAACTATGACTGAGCTAATGAAATAGAACATTAGTTAGCACTCCAGAAGTATGTCTCTTGCTCTCCCCTGAGTAGTAACCCCTCTACTCAGTAACACCACAACTTAAATTGTCTGTTTTTGAAATTTATGTGTATGGAGTTAGTTACATTATATCTAGTTCCTTTAGCTCAAAATATCTTTGCAAAATTCATCCATGTTTCACATAGCTGTTGTTCACTCATTGCTATTACTTCATAGTTTTAAATTGTATGAAATTCCATAATTTATTTATCCATTATACTGTATATTATTGTTGAATTATTTCCAGAATTGAGTTATTAAGGATAGGGTTGCTATTAACATTCTTATATGTATTATTTGATGAACAGAATGTATATCTGTAGGGTATACATTGAATACCTAAGAATAGGATTGCTGGTGCTTTAGAATATGCATATGGATAAATTTAGCAGATCTTTAAAAATAGCTTACCAATTGACTAAACTCTCACCAGCAGTGTATGAACATACCAGTTGATCCACATATTGTTTTGATGTATTTTTCACAGTTTTACAGAGCAATATCTCCTGTTTAAGAATTTGTGATTTTAATAAATTGGTCTCATATTATATACAGAGTCTCGAGTGCTAATCTTTGAATTTCTTTTTACTTAGCATTGTAACATGACTATATCATTAACTGTTTTTCAGAAATATTATTAAAGCTGCCTGATGCTTTATTATAGGGTTTTTCCATCCCCTGAAGCTATTCTCTGAGCCTCAGAGAATATTGTTGTTCTATATGACAGTAATTGTCATATCCATGTCATAGGATTTTTATAATTGTGAAAAGTAATAATCTAAAGAGTGCTTTATATATCTAGCATATAACAGATGTTCAACTAAATAGTTCTTTCCCCCTTCCATCTTTCATCTTTCCTAATGGAGGAGAATAATTCNTATGACAGTAATTGTCATATCCATGTCATAGGATTTTTATAATTGTGAAAAGTAATAATCTAAAGAGTGCTTTATATATCTAGCATATAACAGATGTTCAACTAAATAGTTCTTTCCCCCTTCCATCTTTCATCTTTCCTAATGAAGGAGAATAATTCAAATATAATAGATAGATCTTTAATTTCTTTCATTCTAGTTTTATAGTTGAATTTATACCTAAGTTTCTCATTTGTGGAGGTGTTGTAAATGTATTGTGTTTTAATTTCAAATTCTAACTGTTACTGGTCTATAGGAGAGCAATTGGTTTTTGTGTATTAAGCTTATATCCTGCAACCTTGCTATGACCACCATGTATTAGTTCCAGGAGGCTTTTCTTGTCGTTGTTAATCCTTTGTAATTTTTTTTTTAATATAGAAAACCATGTCATTTGTGAACAAAGACAATTTTATTTCTTCCTTCCCAGTCTGTATATCTTTTATTCCTTCTTCTCATCTTATTGTATTGTCTGGGTCTCCAAGAACAGTGTTGATATGAATGGTAAGAAGGGGCATACTTATCTTTGTTCCAGTCTTAGTGAGGGAAACGTCTAGTTTCTCAACATTAAATGTACTATTAGCTATCGCTTTTTTACAGGTATTCTTCATCAAGTTGAGGAAATTCTCCTTTATTCCTACTATGCTGAGAATTTTTATAATGAATTTGTGTTGGATTATGTCAAATACTTTTGCTGCATTAATTGACATGATCATATTTTTCTTTCTTCTGTAGCTTATTGATGTAATGTGTTACATAAGCTGGTTTTCATATGTTGACCCAACCATTGCATACTTGGAAAATTTTCACTTGATTATCATTTATAATTTTTAAAATTTATTGTTGGATTGGATTTCCTAGTATTTTTTCAAGAATTTTTGCATCTCTGAAAGATACTGATCTTTAATTTTTCTCTCTTGTAATGTCCTTATTTGATTTTAGTATTTAGTGGTGGATTTATAGAATGAGCTAAGAGATAGTCCATCTGATTCTGGTTTTTGAAAGGGATTGAAGAGAATTGATATTATTCTTTCATTAAATGTTTAGTAGATTCACCAGTGAAACCATCTAGTCCTAGTAATTTCATTTTTTGAAGGATTAATTACTCAGTTTCCTTAAATGGATATAGATCAATCTATTCAGATTATCTAATTCTTCTCATCTGAATTTTGATAGTTTGCGTCCATCAAGGAATTAGTCCATTTCATCTAAGTTATCATATTTGTGGGCATAGAGTTGTTCATGGTATTCTATTATTATCTTTTTAATCCCACTACATGCCTCATTTCATTTCTGATATTAGTAATTTGTATTCTGGACAGTGTGGGAAAAAATCCACATAACTGTGGGTTTTAAACTTCCCTCAGTTTCACAGTTGTGGCTTGCCCTGAGACTTCAGTTCTTTTATAAAACATCCAAGAAAAGTTGTTGATTTTTAATTTGTTCACCTTTTTTTCTTGCATGGATGCGAGTGACTTTCAAGCTATATTAGTTATAAATAAGTTAAAGCCTGTAACTTATTTTAGTTCCCTTTCAGTTTTAAGTGTTTCTTGGTATGGTTGCAAATCATATTGTCATCTATGTTATAACAATCTTGGGAATAATTATATACTTCTTTGACAAAGGCCAGTTGTGTTTGGCTCCTGACCCATCCAGGTTTGTTACTGGAAAACAGAGTAATACTTTTCCCTTTCTTTCTTTCTTTCTTTCCTTAGTGTCTCTCCTTTTTCAGCAGTCGTGTTCATTTTTTTTCCCCCATAGAGACTCCTACTGAGGTAATAGAATATGTTCTACTGTGACAATTAAGATCCTGTGTGGCCACATAGCTGAACTGTGTTTCAAGATTTGAGAATCCCCGTCTTAACATGATTATCTTAATATGTTGGGGCTGCTATAACAGAATACCATTGTTTAGGTGGTTTGTAAGCAAGAGAAACTTATTCCTCACATTTCTGCAGGCTGGGAAGTCTATCCAAGATCAAGTTCTGACAGCTTCAATGTCTGGTGAGGGCCCACTTTCTAAGTCATAGATGGCTATTTCTCACTGTGTGCTCAGTTTGATGGAAGGGCCAAGGGAGCCCTCTGTGGTCTCTTTCATAAGGAGACTAACTCCATTCAAACAGCTCTGCTCTCATGCCCAAATCACTTTTCAAAGCCTCATCTCCAAATACCAAAGCTTTGGGGATTAAGGTTCAACATATTTGGAGGGATACAAACATGCAGTCTGTAGCATTCTGCCCTTGACCTCCCCAAATTCATGTTTTTCTAACATGAAAACTACTAATTATTATATCCCATCTGGGGCTACAGTCTGTGGGGTCGTAAGAGTTGGACACAATTTAGCAACTGAACCACCAACCATCACCAAAATCTAAAATTCAAAGTTTCTTCTAAATATCATCTAAGATAGATATAGATGAAACTCAGGGTACAGCATATTCTGAGCTGTAAACCTGTAACGTACTTTCAAAATACAATGATGGAGGCTTCCCTGGTGGCTCTGTGGTAAAAGAATCCATCTGTCAATAGGGAGACAGGTTCAATCCCTGGTCCAGCAATATCCCACATGCTGCCAGGCAACTAAGCTAGTGTGCCGTAGCTTCTGAGCCCGTGCTCTAGAGCCCAGGAACTGCAACTACTGAGCCCACGTGCTATAACTACTGATGTCATTCCATGTGCCTAGACTCTGTGCTCCACAATAAGAGAAGCCGCTGCAACGAGAAGCCCACACGTTGCATCTAGAGAGTAAGCCCTGCTCACAGCTAGAGAAAAACCTGCGCAGCAATGAAGACCCAGCACAGCCAAAAAGTAACTAATAATTAAAAAAAAAAAATACAGTGGTGCGACTTGCATAGAATAGACCTTTTTATTTTAAAAGGAAAGATATAAAAGAAGAAAGAGGTACCCTGCACCAAATAATCCAGATTGTAAGATGAACTCCACAAGATCTTACAGCTTGAGAATAATCTTTAGCTCAGTGCATTGCCCTCCAGGGCTCCATGTCTCATCTCCTAGACCCATTGTAAAGGGAGGGAAGAGAGAGGATCCTACCCCCAGCTTTGCCAGGTAGGGTGCTATCCGCCCTGTTAAAAGGAGGGTGATGGTTCTTCCTTGTGAAACCAAGGAGGCAGCCTTGATTATCTCTGAATCACCTTCAGGGTCATTTGTCCCTTATCTTTAAGAATAGTTCATGTTCACAGTGGAATAGCTCCATGATCTTGCCCTACAAAATCTAAGTCCAATGCTTTTCTTTATTCCTTCTTGTCTCATTCTCCTTCAGTTCAAATTGGCGGTTTTCCAACTGGGATGGCTTATTAAGTTTGTGGTTCACACCAGTACTAATTGCCTTATTAAAATAGCTATGGTTACTTGGCCACACACCTAGTATTCTCTTCTCAACATGGTCTCTCATTTTTTGCAATAGAAAAAGGCTAAGAATTTTCCAAATCTTTAATTTCTAGCTCCTTTTTGGTTAATAAGCTCATCTTCAAACTATTTCTCTCTTTTCACATTTTACTGTAAGCAGTCAGAAGGAACAAAGCCACATCTTCAAAACTTTGTTTTGAAATTTTTTCAGTTAAATACCCAATTTTATTGCTCTTAAGTTGTACCTTCCACAAAACCCTAGAACACGAACACAATTCAGCCAAGTTCTTTTGATACTTTATAACATGGGTCACCTTACCTCCATGGTCCAATAACACATGCCACATTTCTCTCTGACTTCAGAATGGCCTTTACTGTTCACATTTCTATGAACATTTTGCTCATGGTGACTTCAGTTCAGTTCAGTAGCTCAGTTGTGTCCAACTCTTTGCAACCCCATGAATCGCAGAATGCCAGGCCTCCCTTTCCAGCACCAACTCCCGGAGTTCACTCAGACTCACATCCATCGAGTCAGTGATGCCATCCAGCCATCTCATCCTCTGTCAT
>SJYW01003579.1:334954-391581 GCA_006410735.1 Raphicerus campestris
AAGCCAGAAAGAAAAACACCAATACAGTATACTGACACATATATATGGAATTTAGAAAGATAGTAATGATGACCCTGTATGTGAGACAACAAAAGAGACACAGAGGTATAGAACAGGCTTTTGGCCTCTGAGGGAGAGGGAGAGGGTGTGATGATTTGGGAGTATGGCACTGAAACATGTATACTATTATGCAAGAAACGAAGTGCCAGTCTATGTTCGGTACAGGATACAGGATGCTTGGGGCTGGTGCATGGGATGATCCAGAGAGATGATAAGGGGTGGGAGGTGGGAGGGGGCTTCGGCAATGGGAGATTGTGTACACCTGTGGCTGATTCATGTCAATGTATGGCAAAACCAATACAGTATTGTAATGTAGAATAAAGTAACAATAAAATTAAAAAAAATAAATAAATGAAGTAACTCAGAAGGGGAAAGACCAAAACCATATGATATCACTTATGTATGGAATCTAAAATGTGACACAAGTGAATCTATGAAACAGAAACAGAATCACAGACAGAGAACAGATCGGTGGTTGCCAAGGGGGTAGGAGGTGAGGGGAAGCATGGAATGGGAGGTTGAGGTTAGCAGATATATGCTTTTATATAGAGAATGGATAAACAACAAGGTCCTACTGTATAACACAAAGAACTATATTCAATATCCTATGACAAACCATAATAGAGAAAAAAATATATATATAAAAGAATATGTATATATGTATAATGGAATCACTTTGCTGTACAGCAGAAATTAACACAACAGCATATCAACTATACTTCAATAAAAATTTGATTAAAATAATAAAATCTCTATGGGGCAGGATTCACATTAGTCTTAAAAAATATGTCCCTCTAATAGTAGTTATTTTTGCTTATTTTGCATATAGTCCAAACTATGTAATAGAATTAAATATGTGTTTTCATTTTAAAAGCATGTCTTTTTCTATCTTTCTTATCCAGAATATGGCTTAATGATTCAGCTAAACCATTCCCCAGATTCTCTTTTGTATTATTTTTCCTCCTGTTTTCTTTAAGAAAAAGAGTTTTTCTCCCTTCACTATTCTTAATGCATTAAGAGCTGGTTCTCTCTTTAATTTCACTCTGTTTTGAAGGACTGTTTGAAAAGAAATAACCATATTTGTTTTCATTTCTGTAAACTGAGACTAAGCTCTCTTAAAATAGTAACTTCTGCTATAAAATTGATCCATTCCCCCCCAACAGCCTCCCTCGGTTGTTCAGTTGCTAAGTCGTGTCGAACTCTTTGTGACCCCATGGACTGCAGCATGCCAGGCTTCCCTGTCTTTCACTATCTCCTGGACTACTCAGACTCAATCATGTCCATTGAGTTGGTGATGCCATCCAAGTATTTCATCCTCTGTTACCCCCTACTGCTCCTGCCCTCAATCTTTCCCAGCCTCAGGGTCTTTTCCAATGAGTCAGCTCTTCGCATCAGGTGGCCAAAATATTAGAGTTTCACCTTCAGTGTCAGTCCTTTCTTTCCAATGAATATTCAGGGTTGATTTCCTTTAGGATTGACTGGTTTGATCTCCTTGCTGTTCAAGGGACTCTCAAGAGTCTTCTCTAGCACCACAGTTCGAAAGCACCAATTCTTCGGTGCTCAGGCTTCTTTATAGTCCAGCTCTCACATCCATACATGACTACTGGAAAAACCATAAGAGCTTTGACTATACAGACCTTTGTTGGCATAGTGATGTCTCTGCTTTTTTAATATGCTGTCTAGGTTCATCATAGCTTTTCTTCCAAGGAGCAAGCACTTTTTAAAAATTTATGTATTTTTAAATTGAAGGATAATTGCTTTACAGAATTTTGTTGTTTTCTGTCAGACATCAACATGAATCAGCCATAGGTGTATGGATGTAATTTCATGGCTGCAGTCACTGTCTGTAGTGATTTTGAAGCCCAAGAAAATAAAATCTGTCACTGTTTCCACTTTTTCTCCATCTATTTGCTGTGAAGTGATGGGACCAGAAGCCATAATCTTTTCCCTGTACCTTAAATCAAATACCTTTTTAGTATTTGATTGTGAGCATTATAATTAACATTATGAGCAGTGTTATTCAACCTTTTTTGTATTCACACCATTCTTTCTCCAAACCGTCCATTTTGTTCAAGCAAATAGTTTTAATGTTTGGATTTGAATCACTCCAAGTTAGACTGATCAATTCTGTCTCTTTAACCTTTTAGTCATTGTCAGCTCCTTTTTAAAAGACATGTTTTTCTCTATAATATAAACATTGACCAAACAGCACAGAGCATTAAAAAACTGATAAATTGAACTTTATGAAAATGAAAACCTTTGTTCATTGAAAGACATCATTAGGAAGATGAAAACCAAATGACATGTGTCTGACAAAAGACTCGTATCCGGAATACATAAAGAGGTGTTACATCTCAACAATAAGACAAACAACACAATTAAAAATGAGCAAAATATTCAATCAGATACCTTCACTGAAATATACACAAACGGCATCGCTAGTCATAAGGATAATGCAAATTAAAGTCTTGATGAGATGCTACCACATAAAATGAAAATAGGCAGTAATACTAAGTGTTAGTGAGGAGGTGGAACAGCTTGAGCTCTCTTACGTTGCTGCTGGAAATACAAAGTGGTACAGCTGTTTTGGAAAACAGTTTGGCAATTTCTTATAAAATTAAACATATACTTATAAAGCTGAGAAATTCTATTCCTAGTTAAGTATCCAAGAGAAAGAGAAATATATTCAAATGCTCTTAGTCACTTAATTCCATAATAGCAAAAAAGAAAATGACCCGTGTCCTTTAGCTGCTGGATAGATAAATAAATTGTGCTACGTCCATACGATGGATCCTATTCAGAAGAAAGAACTTCCGATATATGCAATAACATGGAACCATCTTGAAAATATCACATAAGGTGGAAAAAGCCAGACACAAAAAATTTCATACTGTATGATCCCATTTATATGCAATTTTTAGAAAAGGCAAAACAATAGCAATAGAAAGCAAACCAGTGATCAGGCTAGGATGGTAAGGGGATTTATTTCAAAAAGATATTAGAGACCTTTTGGGGAAATGAAGGTGTTCTATATCTTCAGTTTGGTGGTGGTTATACATATTTATACATTTGTCAAACTTCATTGAATTGTACTAAGTTGATTTTATTCATGTAAGTTATGCTTCAATAGAGCTGTTCAAAAAATATTTATCATAAATAATTTGGAAAATACAGAAAGTCATAAAAACAAATGAAAAATATATTTCTCATTATGTAATATAGCTGCAATTAATATTTTAGTAAAATTTTACTTGAATAATTGAATATTGCAGAAAATGCAGAATCATGGTTGTGCAACTCAGTGAATTTCCACAAAGTGAATATACCCATGTAACTATGACTGAGCTAATGAAATAGAACATTAGTCAGCACTCCAGAAGTATGTCTCTTGCTCTCCCCTGAGTAGTAACCCCTCTACTCAGTAACACCACAACTTAAATTGTCTGTTTTTGAAATTTATGTGTATGGAGTTAGCTACATTATATCTAGTTCCTTTAGCTCAAAATATCTTTGCAAAATTCATCCATGTTTCACATAGCTGTTGTTCACTCATTGCTATTACTTCATAGTTTTAAACTGTATGAAATTCCATAATTTATTTATCCATTATACTGTATATTATTGTTGAATTATTTCCAGAATTGAGTTATTAAGGATAGGGTTGCTATTAACATTCTTATATGTATTATTTGATGAACAGAATGTATATCTGTAGGGTATACATTGAATACCTAAGAATAGGATTGCTGGTGCTTTAGAATATGCATATGGATAAATTTACTAGATCTTTAAAAATAGCTTACCAATTGACTAAACTCTCACCAGCAGTGTATGAACATACCAGTTGATCCACATATTGTTTTGATGTATTTTTCACAGTTTTACAGAGCAATATCTCCTGTTTAAGAATTTGTGATTTTAATAAATTGGTCTCATATTATATACAGAGTCTCGAGTGCTAATCTTTGAATTTCTTTTTACTTAGCATTGTAACATGACTATATCATTAACTGTTTTTCAGAAATATTATTAAAGCTGCCTGATGCTTTATTATAGGGTTTTTCCATCCCCTGAAGCTATTCTCTGAGCCTCAGAGAATATTGTTGTTCTATATGACAGTAATTGTCATATCCACATCATAGGATTTTTATAATTGTGAAAAGTAATAATCTAAAGAGTGCTTTATATATCTAGCATATAACAGATGTTCAACTAAATAGTTCTTTCCCCCTTCCATCTTTCATCTTTCCTAATGGAGGAGAATAATTCAACTATAATAGGTAGATCTTTAATTTCTTTCATTCTAGTTTTATAGTTGGATTTATACCTAAGTTTCTCATTTGTGGAGGTGTTGTAAATGTATTGTGTTTTAATTTCAAATTCTAACTGTTACTGGTCTATAGGAGAGCAATTGGTTTTTGTGTATTAAGCTTATATCCTGCAACCTTGCTATGACCACCATGTATTAGTTCCAGGAGGCTTTTCTTGTCGTTGTTAATCCTTTGTAATTTTTTTTTTAATATAGAAAACCATGTCATTTGTGAACAAAGACAATTTTATTTCTTCCTTCCCAGTCTGTATATCTTTTATTCCTTCTTCTCATCTTATTGTATTGTCTGGGTCTCCAAGAACAGTGTTGATATGAATGGTAAGAAGGGGCATACTTATCTTTGTTCCAGTCTTAGTGAGGGAAACGTCTAGTTTCTCAACATTAAATGTACTATTAGCTATCGCTTTTTTACAGGTATTCTTCATCAAGTTGAGGAAATTCTCCTTTATTCCTACTATGCTGAGAATTTTTATAATGAATTTGTGTTGGATTATGTCAAATACTTTTGCTGCATTAATTGACATGATCATATTTTTCTTTCTTCTGTAGCTTATTGATGTAATGTGTTACATAAGCTGGTTTTCATATGTTGACCCAACCATTGCATACTTGGAAAATTTTCACTTGATTATGATTTATAATTTTTAAAATTTATTGTTCGATTGGATTTCCTAGTATTTTTTCAAGAATTTTTGCACCTCTGAAAGATACTGATCTTTAATTTTTCTCTCTTGTAATGTCCTTATTTGATTTTAGTATTTAGTGGTGGATTTATAGAATGAGCTAAGAGATAGTCCATCTGATTCTGGTTTTTGAAAGGGATTGAAGAGAATTGATATTATTCTTTCATTAAATGTTTAGTAGATTCACCAGTGAAACCATCTAGTCCTAGTAATTTCATTTTTTGAAGGATTAATTACTCAGTTTCCTTAAATGGATATAGATCAATCTATTCAGATTATGTAATTCTTCTCATCTGAATTTGGTATTTTGTGTCCATCAAGGAATTAGTCCATTTCATCTAAGTTACCATATTTGTGGGCATAGAGTTGTTCATGGTATTCTATTATTATCTTTTTAATCCCACTACATGCCTCATTTCATTTCTGATATTAGTAATTTGTATTCTGGACAGTGTGGGAAAAAATCCACATAACTGTGGGTTTTAAACTTCCCTCAGTTTCACAGTTGTGGCTTGCCCTGAGACTTCAGTTCTTTTATAAAACATCCAAGAAAAGTTGTTGATTTTTAATTTGTTCACCTTTTTTTCTTGCATGGATGCGAGTGACTTTCAAGCTATATTAGTTATAAATAAGTTAAAGCCTGTAACTTATTTTAGTTCCCTTTCAGTTTTAAGTGTTTCTTGGTATGGTTGCAAATCATATTGTCATC
Source organism: Raphicerus campestris (assembly GCA_006410735.1). Lineage (NCBI taxonomy): Eukaryota > Metazoa > Chordata > Mammalia > Artiodactyla > Bovidae > Raphicerus > Raphicerus campestris. Next base: position 340,737 of record SJYW01003579.1, read on the forward strand.
TATGTTATAACAATCTTGGGAATAATTATATACTTCTTTGACAAAGGCCAGTTGTGTTTGGCTCCTGACCCATCCAGGTTTGTTACTGGAAAACAGAGTAATACTTTTCCCTTTCTTTCTTTCTTTCTTTCCTTAGTGTCTCTCCTTTTTCAGCAGTCGTGTTCATTTTTTTTCCCCCATAGAGACTCCTACTGAGGTAATAGAATATGTTCTACTGTGACAATTAAGATCCTGTGTGGCCACATAGCTGAACTGTGTTTCAAGATTTGAGAATCCCCGTCTTAACATGATTATCTTAATATGTTGGGGCTGCTATAACAGAATACCATTGTTTAGGTGGTTTGTAAGCAAGAGAAACTTATTCCTCACATTTCTGCAGGCTGGGAAGTCTATCCAAGATCAAGTTCTGACAGCTTCAATGTCTGGTGAGGGCCCACTTTCTAAGTCATAGATGGCTATTTCTCACTGTATGCTCAGTTTGATGGAAGGGCCACGGGAGCCCTCTGTGGTCTCTTTCATAAGGAGACTAACTCCATTCAAACAGCTCTGCTCTCATGCCCAAATCACTTTTCAAAGCCTCATCTCCAAATACCAAAGCTTTGGGGATTAAGGTTCAACATATTTGGAGGGATACAAACATGCAGTCTGTAGCATTCTGCCCTTGACCTCCCCAAATTCATGTTTTTCTAACATGAAAACTACTAATTATTATATCCCATCTGGGGCTACAGTCTGTGGGGTCGTAAGAGTTGGACACAATTTAGCAACTGAACCACCAACCATCACCAAAATCTAAAATTCAAAGTTTCTTCTAAATATCATCTAAGATAGATATAGATGAAACTCAGGGTACAGCATATTCTGAGCTGTAAACCTGTAACGTACTTTCAAAATACAATGATGGAGGCTTCCCTGGTGGCTCTGTGGTAAAAGAATCCATCTGTCAATAGGGAGACAGGTTCAATCCCTGGTCCAGCAATATCCCACATGCTGCCAGGCAACTAAGCTAGTGTGCCGTAGCTTCTGAGCCCGTGCTCTAGAGCCCAGGAACTGCAACTACTGAGCCCACGTGCTACAACTACTGATGTCATTCCATGTGCCTAGACTCTGTGCTCCACAATAAGAGAAGCCGCTGCAACGAGAAGCCCACACGNTCAATAGGGAGACAGGTTCAATCCCTGGTCCAGCAATATCCCACATGCTGCCAGGCAACTAAGCTAGTGTGCCGTAGCTTTTGAGCCCGTGCTCTAGAGCCCAGGAACTGCAACTACTGAGCCCACGTGCTATAACTACTGAAGTCATTCCATGTGCCTAGACTCTGTGCTCCACAATAAGAGAAGCCGCTGCAACGAGAAGACCACACATTGCAACTAGAGAGTAAGCCCTGCTCACAGCTAGAGAAAAACCTGCGCAGCAATGAAGACCCAGCACAGCCAAAAAGTAACTAATAATTAAAAAAAAAAATACAGTGGTGCGACTTGCATAGAATAGACCTTTTTATTTTAAAAGGAAAGATATAAAAGAAGAAAGAGGTACCTGGCACCAAATAATCCAGATTGTAAGATGAACTCCACAAGATCTTACAGCTTGAGAATAATCTTCTTTAGCTCAGTGCATTGCCCTCCAGGGCTCCACGTCTCATCTCCTAGACCCATTGTAAAGGGAGGGAAGAGAGAGGATCCTACCCCCAGCTTTGCCAGGTAGGGTGCTATCCGCCCTGTTAAAAGGAGGGTGATGGTTCTTCCTTGTGAAACCAAGGAGGCAGCCTTGATTATCTCTGAATCACCTTCAGGGTCATTTGTCCCTTATCTTTAAGAATAGTTCATGTTCACAGTGGAATAGCTCCATGATCTTGCCCTACAAAATCTAAGTCCAATGCTTTTCTTTATTCCTTCTTGTCTCATTCTCCTTCAGTTCAAATTGGCGGTTTTCCAACTGGGATGGCTTATTAAGTTTGTGGTTCACACCAGTACTAATTGCCTTATTAAAATAGCTATGGTTACTTGGCCACACACCTAGTATTCTCTTCTCAACATGGTCTCTCATTTTTTGCAATAGAAAAAGGCTAAGAATTTTCCAAATCTTTAATTTCTAGCTCCTTTTTGGTTAATAAGCTCATCTTCAAACTATTTCTCTCTTTTCACATTTTACTGTAAGCAGTCAGAAGGAACAAAGCCACATCTTCAAAACTTTGTTTTGAAATTTTTTCAGTTAAATACCCAATTTTATTGCTCTTAAGTTGTACCTTCCACAAAACCCTAGAACACGAACACAATTCAGCCAAGTTCTTTTGATACTTTATAACACGGATCACCTTACCTCCATGGTCCAATAACACATGCCACATTTCTCTCTGACTTCAGAATGGCCTTTACTGTTCACATTTCTATGAACATTTTGCTCATGGTGACTTCAGTTCAGTTCAGTAGCTCAGTTGTGTCCAACTCTTTGCAACCCCATGAATCGCAGAATGCCAGGCCTCCCTTTCCAGCACCAACTCCTGGAGTTCACTCAGACTCACATCCATCGAGTCAGTGATGCCATCCAGCCATCTCATCCTCTGTCATTCCCTTCTCCTCCTGCCCCCAATTCCTCCCAGCATCAGAGTCTTTTCCAATGAGTCAACTCTTCGCATGAGGTGGCCAAAGTACTGGAGTTTTAGCTTTAGCATCATTCCTTCCAAAGAAATCCCAGGGCTGATCTCCTTCAGAATGGACTGGTTGGATCTTCTTGCAGTCCAAGGGACTCTCAAGAGTCTCCTCTAACACCACAGTTCAAAAGGATCAATTCTTCGGCACTCAGCTTTCTTCACAGTCCAACTCTCTCATCCATACATGACCACAGGAAAAACTATAGCACTGACTAGATGGACCTTAGTCGGCAAAGTAACGTCTCTGCTTTTGAATATGCTATCTAGGTTGGTCATAGCTTTTCTTCCAAGAAGTAAGTGTCTTTTAATTTCATGGCTGCAATCACCATCTGCAGTAATTTTGGAGCCCCCCAAAATAAAGTCTGACACTGTTTCATGGTGACTTAGGAACCCACTAAGATTAAGGCTTTCTCTATAGCTCTCCTTTTTTCTTTCTGAGTTTGCATGATAATCACTATTAATGATCCATTCATGTAATGTAGGTTTTTTGTGGTACATACCTCAAAACTCATCCAGCCTCTGCCCTTTATGTAGTTCCAAAGCCACCTCCACATTTTTAGGTATTTGATACAGTAGCACTCCCACTTTTTAGTGCCTATTTCTGTGGCAATTACTGCCCTCTGTAACCACACAGCTTAACCATCAAGACCAAGACTTGAGAATGCCTGTCTTTACTTATCTATTTGTTCTCAGTTTAGTTCAGTCACTCAGTCATGTCTGACTCTTTGTGACACCATGAACTGTAGCATGCCAGGCTTCCCTGTCCCTCACCAACTCTCGGAGCTTGCTCAAACTCATGTTCATCGAGTCAGTGATGCCATGTTGTCCCCTTCTCCTCCTGCCTTCAATATTTCCCAGCATTAGGGTCTTTTCCAAAGGGACAGTTCATTGCATCAGGTGGCCAAAGTTCTTAAATAGGATTATATGGCTTATAAACTAGTAAGTAACTTTTCTGTTTGGTTCAGGAAAGTTACTTCATCAGAAAAATTGTCTCACCTGAGTGAAGGGCTTGCTTATGCAAGAGCATACTTAGGAAGACTAGCTTCAGAACACTTGTCTCTCTGTGTCTATCAATCATGTATTCTTATTAATTAGGTTGCCCAGTCATAATCAGTTTCTCACTTTGAAAGTCTTCTCTGTTAGAACCTAGACCCCAAAATTATGCATCTATACATCTCTTTATCTTCTCTTCTGACCTTCCCTTCTGAAAGCTATTAAGATTCGTAGAGTTATTCTGTCTCTTACAAGAGTAGGTTTATTCAACTTAACTTTTCTCAGTCTCTAAGTCATTCTAGTGACCTTAGGTTTCTTGACTCCTCTGTAATCCTTAAAACTGGATTCTCCTAAAAGATTAAATTATAAGACAGGCAAACTTTGAGGGAAGGTTCATGCCAGCTTCTTTCTGGCCAACTCCTTATTCTACTAATTCCCATCATAACAAACCATTAATTCTGACACATTCCTGTGATTTGAGAATATCCTTATCTCAGTGCTACAGGTGAGGAACTTGGGACTGAGGCTAGTTGATTTGCTCAAGGTCACTGTGAACAAATAGCCTGCTGAGATACAGGGCAAGTCTTGATTCTCAGGCAAGCCCATGCTCGGTGCACAGATATGCTCTGCCAGCAATAAGGTACTGACATCATTTCCTTCTTAGTTGATGGAAGTCTACCCTACGTGCTAATATCATATCTGTAGTTCATACCTGAATTACTTTTCTGCTTGGTTAACTTTACAGTATTATAGCATTTTCAGAGTATGACAAACACACTGTAAAATAATATGCATATATATATATATTTAATTTCATAAGATATGGAAGTAGGAGTATTCTTAAAACATACTGAGTTTTACAATGTATAGCTTTGCAGTAATTGAACAAAATTCACATAGGTTTCAAAACTGAGATTTTCTTATAATCAAAATATACAAAGCTATCCATACACTGAAATCTTCAAAAGGAAAATGGGCATTCTAACGTTGCTTTGTAGCACCTAGATAGCAAATAAATCACAATGCTCATGCTCATGCTCAGTTGTGTCCAACTCTTTGTCACCCTATGAACTGTAGTCCACCAGACTCCTCTGTCCATGGGATTCTCCAGGCAAGACTACTGAAGTGGGTTGCCATTTCCTTCTTCAGGGGATCTTCCCAACCCAGGAATCCAACCTGCATCTCCTGAGTCTCCTGCTTTGCAGGCAGATTCTTTACCATTTAGCCACATTGTACTATAAATACAGTGTTTATTATGTAAACTCCCTTGATATAGGCCAATTATAAGTTTCTGCCATCTCCATCATGACAGTGTATCTTTAAAAATGTCATGAATTGAAATGGCTTGTCTTTCAGTGAATTTTACTCTTTTTTTATGCCTCCTTTCTTCATTCATTAGAATCATATTGACTATGAAGCTGTCTTCATGATGTGTTTCTTTGTAAGCCAAGTCTGATCAAATAGACTATTGTTAAGATTTACTGAGGTCTTGATCATTCCCACTCACCTCAAAAAGCAGAAAGAGGTAATGAATTTAATTTTAAAGAAGTTTCAAAAGGTTTGTGAGGGAATAGAATGAGCTTTCAAGGAGCCAGAGGTGAGTTTATGTATCTAAAAAGAGAAGTTTCTAAGAATCCTGAGTAACTGCTTCCAGCAAAAAACAAGCACATGGTGTCCTCTTTACCTAGAACTTAATTAGGACGTGATCCTATAGCCCCCCCCCCTTTTTTTTTTTTGCAGAATTCCTGGAGTCTCAGAAACCTGACCCATGGCATTTTAAAGTGGAATACCAGGAGACTTCCCTATTAGTACAATGGATGAGAATCCATGTGCCAATGCAGGACACATGGGTTCCACCCCTGCTCTAGGAAGATTCTACACGCTGCAGAGCACCTTAGCCCATGAGCCACAGCTCCAGAAGTCTGTGTGCCTAGAGCCTGTGCTGTACAATAGAAGAAGCTGCTGCAATGAGAAGCCCATGCACCCCAGTGAAGAGAAGGCCCTGATCTCTGCAATTATAGAGAATCCATGCTCAGCAATAAAGACCCAGTGAAGCCAAAAATAAAGTAGACAAAGTCAAGTAAAATTTTTGAAAAAAGGAGAGGGAGCACCAATTTTTTTGTAGTACCTTTGTTTAGCATTGTCTGAAAAACTTCTGTTTTGCAAGGTTTTTACCACTTATTTAGCGAAGATAAAATTCTTGGATTGTATATATGTGAGTCAAAGATAATCTCTGGATGAAGGGATTTGGATGGCAGCTGTAGGAACAGAGAACAGGAAAGAATTGGTCTTAAAAATAAATCTACAGGAAGGAGAGCAATATTAGACACAAATAAGAAAAAATAAACAAAGCTAGGCACCTGTGTGCCTTGTAGGGATCTAAAGATGATGAATAAAGAGTTCGGGCCTGGATCCAGCTCAGTGGGGAATATATTTATGTAAACAGGACACCATAAAAACAGCTAAGTGTGGAAACAAGTTTCAGCTAAGCCAATGGGAACTTCTCAGAGGAAATAATGTCTGAACGTGTATTTTAATAACACACCTCTGGTAACTAAAACACACCTTAGAATGTGATTTAGTTTGCTAGGGCTGCCATAACAAAACACCACAAAGCGGGTGGCTTGAATAATGTAAACTAATTTTTGCACAGTTCTGGAGACTAGAGGTCCAAGATCAAGAGTGTCAGCAAGATTGGTTTTCTTCTGAGGCTTATTTCCTTGACTTGCAGATGGCTGCCTACCTACTATGTCCTCACATGGTCTTTAGATTTCCTCTTCTTACAAAGATACTACTCATATTGAATNCTCATTAGAAGAGACCCTGATGCTGGGAAAGATTGAGGGAAAGAGGAGAAGGGGCGACAGAGGATGAGATGTTTAGATAGTATCTCTGACTGAATGGACATGGGTTTGAGCAAACTCAGGGAGGCAGTGAAAGACAGCAAAGCCTGGGGTGCTGCAGTTCATGGAGTCACAAAGGATCGGACACGACTTAGCGACTGAACAACAACATGTGACTGGGGGGAATACAACTCAATCTAGAGTAAAATGTTACATTTTTCCAAAAGGCAGCATGGGCTTTTCCTTTCCATGTTATTTATTTACTTCTTATTTGAGAAGTGATTAAGACCATGAACTCTGTAGCAGCCTGCTTAAATTCAGTCTTTGCTGTGCCACTTACTGGATGTGTAACTGGAAGTAAGTTGCTTGATTTCTCTGTATCATGCTCTCTTGCATGTGAAGCAGAGGTTTTAGTTATTGGATTTCTGTGAAGTTTAAATGGATGTACTTAGTAGTGTCAGAAATGTAATAAACACTCAGTAATTATAAAATATTTTTATATTTGCCTCAATTTCCCCAAATGGTTCTTCAGTTCCAATATCTACACCTATTGGTGGACTCTAAGCCTACCTCATTTCACATGTACTATCTTGCACCAACTTCTCTTGATTTTAGCCTTACAGAAGGCTCTACTCTTGCCCCAATGTCTAATCTCACTGTTATTGTATTAGTTTAGCAACTGTAGGTAGGTGTTAATTTTCTACAGTCTTAAAACTCACTAATAATTTGCAGTTGCTAAAAGTTATTTATTGAATATTGTACAATTAGCTCATGCTAGCATTCTCTGCAGCTTGAGATGTTTTAATTATTTCAATACTGTTATTCCTCTAATAGCCCCAGCCTGAGCCTGTTCTTGAGCTAGATTCCTGCCTTCTATTTGCTAAGAAAGAACCCAATTCCTAGTTTGTCTTAGTAATGTTCTCCTTCAGGAAAAAGATACTTTTAGGGTCAAGACTTTTTCAGAGTCTTGTAAAAAAAGATGAGCTTTTCTCCTTTCTCCCTTAGCTGCTACCAATGCACAAATAGGATGCAAAGAGAGAAAAATATTTTAAGAAACACCTGGCATGCTTTTCTTTGGGCTCCTTCCCTGATTTACAAAATCTCTTTGGGGATGATATTAATTACAAGATATATTATCTCTCACCTAGACTTTTGCAACAAACTTTCAAATTTATCTCTGTGTTCAGTCTAATTTATTCTCTATGTAATCAGTTCAGTCAGTCGTGTTCAACTCTTTGCGACCCCATGGACTGCAGCACCTCAGGGTTTCCTGTCTGTCACCAACTCCNGTTTTAGTTATTGGATTTCTGTGAAGTTTAAATGGATGTACTTAGTAGTGTCAGAAATGTAATAAACACTCAGTAATTATAAAATATTTTTATATTTGCCTCAATTTCCCCAAATGGTTCTTCAGTTCCAATATCTACACCTATTGGTGGACTCTAAGCCTACCTCATTTCACATGTACTATCTTGCACCAACTTCTCTTGATTTTAGCCTTACAGAAGGCTCTACTCTTGCCCCAATGTCTAATCTCACTGTTATTGTATTAGTTTAGCAACTGTAGGTAGGTGTTAATTTTCTACAGTCTTAAAACTCACTAATAATTTGCAGTTGCTAAAAGTTATTTATTGAATATTGTACAATTAGCTCATGCTAGCATTCTCTGCAGCTTGAGATGTTTTAATTATTTCAATACTGTTATTCCTCTAATAGCCCCAGCCTGAGCCTGTTCTTGAGCTAGATTCCTGCCTTCTATTTGCTAAGAAAGAACCCAATTCCTAGTTTGTCTTAGTAATGTTCTCCTTCAGGAAAAAGATACTTTTAGGGTCAAGACTTTTTCAGAGTCTTGTAAAAAAAGATGAGCTTTTCTCCTTTCTCCCTTAGCTGCTACCAATGCACAAATAGGATGCAAAGAGAGAAAAATATTTTAAGAAACACCTGGCATGCTTTTCTTTGGGCTCCTTCCCTGATTTACAAAATCTCTTTGGGGATGATATTAATTACAAGATATATTATCTCTCACCTAGACTTTTGCAACAAACTTTCAAATTTATCTCTGTGTTCAGTCTAATTTATTCTCTATGTAATCAGTTCAGTCAGTCGTGTTCAACTCTTTGCGACCCCATGGACTGCAGCACCTCAGGGTTTCCTGTCTGTCACCAACTCCCAGAGCCTACTCAAACTCATGTCCATCACGGAAGTGATGCCATCTAATCATCTCATCCTGTATATAATAATCTTTCTAAAATGGAAAAAAAAATCAATTGGTCACTGGATAAANAACAACTTTCAAATTTGTTTATCTCTGTGTTCAGTCTAATTTATTCTCTATGTAATCAGTTCAGTCAGTCGTGTCCAACTCTTTGCGACCCCATGGACTGCAGCACCTCAGGGTTTCCTGTCTGTCACCAACTCCTGGAGCCTACTCAAACTCATGTCAATCACGGCAGTGATGCCATCTAATCATCTCATCCTGTATATAATAATCTTTCTAAAATGGAAAAAAAAATCAATTGGTCACTGGATAAAGTGAAAAATTTTTCAGAATGGCTTTGGATCTTTGATAAGTTAGTTGGATATGACCTCTCCAGCCTCATCTCTCTTTCCAGCCACATCTTCTAAATTCAAGTCACAGCAACTTCTGGCCTTTATGACTTTGCACAAGCTTTTCCCCTTTCTCTAATGCCATTTGCTCTTTTCATATCCATCAAGAGCTGACCCTGACATGACCTCCGGATGCTCTTACCAAGTTTCTCTAACCACTTACCCATCATGTTACCTACAATAGCCCTGCTAGCCTAGCTCTCTTGTGCCTGATTTTCATCTGGCTCCTGGCTACCAACACATCTTATAGTTGTCTTAGATCCAATCTTTTATTTATAAAATTTCGTTTAGATTCTATGACTTGATTCTTATTAATTTTTAGATATTATTTTACTTCTGACTTTTTTCTCCACCTGAAGCAACTATCCCACAAGATGAAACTTTGACCCCCAGACTCAGTCATCTTTCAGGAAACTGCTATAAATCCAATGACCTCTCACAGATATCATGCAGCCTGTTAAAAATCTTTCCATTCTTCCCAGACAGAATTTTCCCTGGGAACTTCCAGGGTCATCCTCTAATCATACCTCTATTATAATATTTATGTATTGCAGTTATATGTGTATTCATGCAAAGTCACTTCAGTTGTGTTCGACTCTTTACAACCCCATGGATTGTAGCCCCAGGCTCCTCTGTCCATGGGATTCTCCAAGCAAGAATACTGGAGTGGGTTGCCATGTCCTCCTCCAGGGGATCTTCCCCACCCAGGGACTGAACCTGAGTCTCTTATGTCTCCTACACTGGCAGGTGGATTCTTTACCACTAGCACCAGTGGGAAGTCCCTTTGCGGTTACAACTCCTATAATACTTCAGACCATATTCTCAGGTGTGAAAAATATAACTTGGCATTTCTGTAATCCACTTCTGTTGAGCCTTCTATTGGACCCTGTCAGTGTTGCTCCCAGAGAACCTCATATCCCTTTGTCACTTCTGTTTGGCCTTCCCCACACATCAGTGCGCCTTCAGTTTCCTCAGCCTGCACCTGCTAATCTTCTGCAGAGAACTACCTTCAGACGGCAGGGACTGCTTCTCCAGCAAAGCTCGGAGAGCTGGAGGTGCCTAGGAATTACTTCCCTCCAGGGCGACTATTAGCCAGTGATTGGATGGTGAGGGAGTCCCAGTCAAGGGACAAGAGGACTCTCTACCCCGAGGTGTGTAGGCTGTAGCCATTTCTGTGGGACTTTGTCTAAACTGTTATGTGACTTCTTTCTCTTCTATACTCTGCTTCTCCTTTTTCCTCAGTGGCTTCTCTTAGGAATATTTCCCCAGTAATTCACTTGCACAGGACTCCTTGCCTCACAATTGACTCCTGGGAATCTTGACTTAAGACTCCACTTAATCTCCCTTTTAAATCCATTTTGTTTGATTACAGAAAAAATTATCTAAATGAATTATGAATAAACGTCATCACTTCAGATTTCATTTCAACCAACTCAGAATTTTTATCAGATCTCTTTTCTTCATGAGTTCTGGCTGAGTAATCATGCTGGTAGTGATTTTTTAAAAATAAGATAATAAAGGATGGTGTCCAGCTGGACTCAGTTGTCAGAATCTATCAAAGTGATATATTACCTTGCTACTCAATTATCTGTTTCCATGTTTGCTATGGCTACAGTACAAGCTTTACAGTGTTAGGTCCCTGTCTTTTTAAAAAATTCTTATACTTAAAACAGAGACACTAACTGTTGAGTGGAAATACTAACAATATAACACCTTTGTAAACTGGGCATTATCATCCTAGCCTTACAGGTAATGTAAATGAGACTCACAGATATTAAATAATTAAGGCAAATGAAGATAGTTGATTAATAGTAGAACCAGAGTGGGGCTTTCCTCGTAGCTCAACTGGTAAAGAATCCACCTGCAATGCAGGAGACCCTGGTTCAGTCCCTGGTTTGGGAAGATCCCCTTAAGAAGGGATAGGCTACTCACTCCAGTATTCTTGGGCTTCTCTGGTGGCTCAGTTGGTAAAGAATCCGCCTGCAATATGGGATAACTGGGTTCAATCCCTGAGTTGGGAAGATCACTTAGGGGAGGGCATGGTGACCCACTCCAGTATTCTTGCCTGGAGAATCTCTATGGACAGAGGAGCCTGGCGGGCTACAATCTATGGGGTCTCAAAGAGTCGGACATGACTGAGTGACTACGCACAGCACAGAACCAAAGTATAGGTGTTCTGGCTTAATATAAATTCTTCCGCATTACCCATGCCTGCCTTCCTCCTCACCAGGTCTCATAGCTGTTTCTCTATGCTTGGGGCTCAAAGGAAGGTGGTGCTTATGCTGATCTCAGCCACCAGAAAAGCAAATCTTCCTGTAGACCTGTTAGAGTGGACTAGAGTCACTCTAAAGGCTTTGTCACTACAGGAAATAAAACCCAGAGTGTTCCTTCCTGGGCTTCCTTCTTAAATATGAATATTAATAAACTCCTTTCTTTCCTCCTTAGAGAAACTCTCTGCAGTTTGAAAATTCCATTGGAAACATGCCTGTAATAAGATCAGGCATCAGTTTTGATATAATTTTTGTCTGCCTTCTATGGGGGGAGGGGAAGAGGTCTTGCCATGCTGGAAGAGAAGTAGTGGGTCTTTAGGCAAGGTGTGTGTTTGTAGCTAGAATCAAAAAGAAGACCAAATAGTAAGGGAACTATCCTATGATGGCAATGGAAGAAATTTACTCCAGGAGCATTTGATGTAAGGACAGTGGTTTTGAATGATTGATATTAGAGTGAGCAAGAAGTCTTAGCACTGTACTCTTTCTTGCTGCTAAGTCGCTTCAGTCGTGTCTGACTCTGTGCGACCCCATAGACGGCAGCCCTCCAGGCTCCCCCGTCCCTGGGATTCTCCAGGCAAGAATACTGGAGTGGGTTGCCATTTCCTTCTCCAATGCGCAAAAGTGAAAAGTGAAAGTGAAGTCGCTCAGTCATGTCCGACTCTTAGCAACTTCATGGACTGCAGCCTACCGGGCTCCTCCATCCATGGGATTTTCCAGGCAAGAGTACTGGAGTGGGGTGCCAATCCCACCAATTCTCACTCTCAGGAGTTCAGGGCCTTAGATCAGGCTGTATCTTATAAGATTTAGAAGGCATCTCTGGTATCTTCAGAGGAGCAGAGATGGCATGACCTCTTGTTATGCATGTGTGCAGGCTTCTGAGCCCTCCTGTTGCAGCATCGTACCTTTGCTGAGTTGTGTGACTACAGAAGCTGCATGGAGCGATGCTGCTCACATATTCTGCTCAGCAGGAGGGAGGAACAGAGCAGTTTGAAAGATGTGATTTAGTTAATATGCTACACTTTGCCTCTCAGGCACTTGGGGGCACATCTTTTTGTTATTCTGCTTATTTTTCCTGACAAGGGCATGATTTGGCAGTTTGTTAGGGAACAACATTACATTTAGTGGAAGAGCACTTTCCGTTTTAAAACTTTTAACTTGAATTAATGTCATGTAGAGTGTATTTGTTTTAACCTATTGACTCTCAGCACTTACACACCTTAGGAAGATCCATCCATATGTACAGAACCTGAAATCATTTGCAATTTTGTAATGTGTCTCATTGTAGCATTCTTAAATGCCATGATGAATTAAATACAGTAGTATCATCTTATATTCCATTTTGAGATCTTAAAGTTGACATTTGCTTTTTGCAAATAAATTTCATGCAAAAATTGGCGTAGTACTCTCTACAGCTTATACATTTATGGTATTTTCATCTTTTTCACTTAAAACCTTGAGTAGTAATTTAGGGGCTTTTTAAATTCCTAGAGATATATTGGGAATGAAAAGATGTCTATATTAGGAAATATATTAAAAAGCTAAATAATAATTTGAATGTTCAGGACTGCCTTCCAGTAAAATTTTTAAGTTTAATAAAATTTGACCTCAGCTAAAAAGCTTCTTAATGTGTACGTCCCCTCCTTCTAGTATCCACCGTCCACAGGATGACCTTTTACCTTCTCTCCTTTACATATACCTCTGTGCCTCCAGGAGTATGGGTTTCTTCTGCATCAAAAGCCATGGTGGCTCCTTATGAAAGAGCTGAGGACTCTTTACCACTAGAGTCTAGGAGGGGCTGATAGCTAGGATATCCTTGTTTCCTCTTTAACAATGGCAGCTCCTGAATGATCCTCAGCACCATGCTCCAGCTTCAGAACTTCAGTTACCTCTGAGGATGATTTGTTGCCATTCAGTTGCTAAGTAGTGTCCAACTCTTTGCGACCCCTTGGATGGCAGTACTCCAGGCTTCCCCGCCCTTCACTATATTCTTGAGTTTGCTCAAACTCATGTCCATTTAGTCAGTGATGCCATATAACCATCTCATCCTCTGTCTTCCCCTTCTCCTTCTGACCTCAATCTTTACCAGCGGCAGAGTCTTTTCAAATGAGTCAGCTCTTCTCATCAGGTGACCAAAGTATTGGAGTTTTCAGCTTCACCCTCTGTCCATCCCATGAATATTCAGGATTGATTTCCTCTAGGATTGACTGATTTGATTTCCTTGCAGTTCAAGGACTTTCAAGAATCATCTCACCACAATTAGAAAGCATCAGTTCTTTGGTGCTCACCCTTTTTTGTGGTCCAACTTTCACATGCATATGTGACTACTGGAAAAACTATACCTTTGACTAGATGGACCTTTGTCAGCAAAGTGGTCTCTGCTTTTTAATATGCTGTCTAGGTTTATCATAGCTTTCCTTTCAAGGAGTAAACATCTTTTCATTTCATGGCTGTGGTCACCATCCGCAGTGTTTTTGGAGTCCAAGAAAATAAAATCTATCACTACTTCCACTTTTTCCCCATCTATTTGTCATTAAGTGATGGGACTGGAAGCTATGGACTTAGTTTTTTGAACATTGAGTTTTAAGCCAGTTTTTTCACTCTCTTCTTTCACCCTCCTCAAAGGCTGTTTAGTTACTCTTCCCTTTCTGCCATTAGAGTGGTATCATCTGCATATCTGAGGTTGTTGATATTTCTCCTGGCAATCTTGATTCCAGTTTGTGATTCATCCAGCCTGGCATTTCACATGATACACTCTGTAAATAAGTTAAATAAACAGGGTGACAATATACAGCTTTGACGCACCCCTTTCCCAATTTTGAACCAGTCTGTTGTTTCATGTCTGGTTCTCACTGTTGCTTCTTGGCCTGCATACTGTAATGGCTTCCTCCAAATAACTAACTGAACTCTCTCATTTGTCTCAAGTCTGGTTAGATGCCCCCTCCTCAGGAAGACCTCCCCTTGTTACCCTATCTGAAATAGACCTTCCATCATCTCTTTATACCCTTACCTTATATAGTTTATTCTTTTTCCTAACACAGTTTACTACTTGACATCATATTAGACATCTTAAAAAAAAAAAAACCTCTCCCTCCTCGTAAGCTGTAAACATCATGAGAACTGTTTAAGTTTCTGAGATAGTAAGTGCACAATATTTATTGAATTAATGAATGAATACATGCTATGGAAATGAGAAATGCACGATTATAAGGAGAATTGATATATTTGGAAACAAACCTAAAATTCTTTGTTTCATTATCTTTCATGATGATTAATTTTGTTTAGAACTCTTATACAGACTAAAGGCCTGCTTTTAATTAGAGGTTACACACATACACAGACACACAGTCACACAGGTGTTTAGCCAATGACAAGCAAATTAAGATATTAAATATTTACCCAGTTTAGAGGAAAGAATGACATTTCAAAACCTTAGCTTTCTTTTTGAAGTTATTTCTGTATGCAAACACTGTATTTATTATCTTTCTGACTCTTTTTTAACCACTGAGATGTTCATTTATCTTGAAATTCTCTAAGTGAACTAAGCTATATGCACAAAGTCTTAGTTCTGGTCAAAATATTTGATTATATACACACAGTGTCAATCTGCAATAAGATTTAGCCAATGTTGGCAGGTCAGAGTCTATATTTTTAAAGTATAGCAACAATTTTCCATGGAATAGAAATGTTTGCTCTGTAAACTTTTGGAAAAAGCTTGACACTGTTTTTGAGGTAGCTTTATGTATAAGGCTTCTTAGTGACTCATATGGTAAAGAATCTACCTGCAATGCAGGAGACCTTGGTTTGATCCCTGGGTCAGAAAGATCCCCTGGAGAAGGAAATGACAATACTATCCATATTTTTGCCTGGGGAATTCCATGGACAGAGGAGACTGGTGGGCTACAGTCCATGGGGTCCAAAAGAGTTAGACACGACTGAGCGACTGATACTTTCACTTTTCACTTTCACTTATGTGTAAGACTATGATGCGAAGACAGTAGAGAAAGCTGTGTAAAAGCAGGATGTGGTGACTGTAGAATGTGGCGCCTTTTTTTCTATTCCTGCCTGTCTACCTGTTAGTGGTGAAGCCAGACCTTGTTCCTAGTCTAGGTTAGAATCTGGTTATTCTCTGAATTAACCTTTTATTCCTGCCATTGCCATTAACAGAGAATTCTTTTGGAATTGTAAAGCTGTAAATTCCTTGGGAAAGGAGGACTGTGAATTTGGAAATGCGAGCATGGACTTTTCTGGAGCCCGGACACCACATTAATCAGGAGCACCCTATGCTAGGATCAGGGGCCCCGAAGCCACTGAATGAGGAAAGTAGGAGGGCAGTTTACTAATGAATACTGCTGCCTGTTATTTAGCAAGGACCTCACATAGAAGGAAATGGCAACCCACTCCGTATTCTTGCCTGGAGAATCCCATGGAGGGAGGAGCCTGGTAGGCTACAGTCCACGGGTTTGCAAAGAGTCAGACACGACTGAGCAACTTCACTTTCACTTTCACATACATTATCCTAGTTAGCCTTCACAATTATCCTCCTAGGCAGATGTTATTAACCCTATTTTACAGAAAAGAAAATCTAAAACCTAAGAGATGAAATAACTTACTAATGTTTCCCAGTTAATAAATCATGAAGGCAGGGTTTGAGCCCTGTTCTAAACAGCTCAGAATTCATGCGTTTTGTGCTATACCGTATCACTAGAAGCGAAAAAAAAAAATGGTGACACAGACAAACTTAGGCATCATTACTTTGTGTTATTAATACTTGCCTAACACTGTGGACTTTCAGATGGTAAAGAATCTGCTTGCTATGCAGGAGACCCAAGTTTGATCCCTGGGTTGAGGAGATCATTGGAGCAGGAAATGGTAATCCACTCCAGTATTTCTGTCTGGACAATTCCACGGACAGAGGAGCCTAGCGGGCTACAGTCCACGGGGTTGCAAAGAGTTAGACACTACTGAGCAATTAACATGCACATTTACTTTAATCAAGCTGAGTATATGGAATAATAATGGAATATAATGTAAAATAAGGTGTATTTTTTATTTGATAAGGACAGCCCTACCTTTAGGACTCTGGAGGTCACTGGAGTGGAAGTGTGCAAATTTCATNTGGGGTTGCAAAGAGTTAGACACTGCTGAGCAATTAACATGCACATTTACTTTAATCAAGCTGAGTATATGGAATAATAATGGAATATAATATAAAATAAGGTGTATTTTTTATTTGATAAGGACAGCCCTACCTTCAGGACTCTGGAGGTCACTGGAGTGGAAGTGTGCAAATTTCATGAGGGCCTAAGGTGTTTTTTAGGAGAAAAAACCTTTTAGGTCTCAAAACCAGCTTTGAGCACTCAAGTAGATATGCCAGCATATTTATTACACAGGTGAAACAAGAGGGACCAAACCTGAAATACATAAGTAAACCCTGGAGGGATAACCCAGGGAGCCTTTTAGGACATTCTTCTGGTGGAAAGTTGGGTTCAGAGTTATGTTTATCTGAATATTAAAAGAAACATAGCCTAGAATGCACCCACAAGGAGTTAAGTAGGACATAGCTACACAAGTGCCATCACCTGGAATGGGCTGTGGAATTCCTTTCTACTATGTTATAGCTTTCCTTAAGAATAGTATTTTCTCTCTAGTCTATGCTTGAGGGACATGTTAAAATCCTTTATCCCTAAATTCAGTCTGTTATAGCCAGTGCCACCTTAGTCCCTCAGAGACACTCTCCTCCTTTAGGTGTTTCCCTTGAAACATTTAATTTTCTCTCTCACATGATTGGTGCTGGCCAGGACTGGCAGTACCACTGGGGTGGCATGGTGAAATGATTATTCCTACTGACTAGCATGGTACTCCTTTTGCAGGATCATATGCAATTTTGGATAATTCTCACTTATATAGGACATAGGATGAATTCAGGTTTCTGGCTACACATAACTGAACTCTGACCCTTGACATTGCACTGTGTGTATATGCTCATTTACCTGCTCTTGCCTGTTTCTCCACTATAAAGAACCTGAATGTATCTATCATGTTATGAAGCAGGTGCTTTTGGAGAAAATTAATATGTGTTCTAATTGGCAAGCTGAGGAAGTAGTCTGAAAAAGGGGAAAATTCCAAAACATTAATCAGGGGAAAAATAAATAGACAACTTTTTGTGGCAGTAAGAAAAGTATAGCATCAACATGAGCATTAGACACCTCTGAGTGCTAAGCTTTAATAACAGGGAGGGACACAGTATAATAATAGGCCCAGATCTTGATTACTTTTCCTAATGAGAGTGAAGCACAGCATGGAAAAGTGACAACTTGAGATAATTCAAAATGTCACATTAGCTTTGGGTTTCAATCTCTTCTATAACCAGTCTTCATAAAAACTGCTAATGAGTAGTAAATTAGACTGATTTGAGTTTTACTTCAATTTGCTTCTTGTGCAAATCTTTAGAGAAAGGGTGTAAGGCAGTGGGATGTCATAGATCGCATATTAGAGCAGAAGTCAAGNTAGCTTTCCTTAAGAATAGTATTTCCTCTCTAGTCTATGCTTGAGGGACATGTTAAAATCCTTTATCCCTAAATTCAGTCTGTTATAGCCAGTGCCACTTAGTCCCTCAGAGACACTCTCCTCCTTTAGGTGTTTCCCTTGAAACATTTAATTTTCTCTCTCACATGATTGGTGCTGGCCAGGACTGGCAGTACCACTGGGGTGGCATGGTGAAATGATTATTCCTACTGACTAGCATGGTACTCCTTTTGCAGGATCATATGCAATTTTGGATAATTCTCACTTATATAGGACATAGGATGAATTCAGGTTTCTGGCTACACATAACTGAACTCTGACCCTTGACATTGCACTGTGTGTATATGCTCATTTACCTGCTCTTGCCTGTTTCTCCACTATAAAGAACCTGAATGTATCTATCATGTTATGAAGCAGGTGCTTTTGGAGAAAATTAATATGTGTTCTAATTGGCAAGCTGAGGAAGTAGTCTGAAAAAGGGGAAAATTCCAAAACATTAATCAGGGGAAAAATAAATAGACAACTTTTTGTGGCAGTAAGAAAAGTATAGCATCAACATGAGCATTAGACACCTCTGAGTGCTAAGCTTTAATAACAGGGAGGGACACAGTATAATAAT
The DNA here is from genome assembly GCA_006410735.1 of Raphicerus campestris. NCBI lineage: Eukaryota > Metazoa > Chordata > Mammalia > Artiodactyla > Bovidae > Raphicerus > Raphicerus campestris. Next base: position 359,244 of record SJYW01003579.1, read on the forward strand.
AGGCCCAGATCTTGATTACTTTTCCTAATGAGAGTGAAGCACAGCATGGAAAAGTGACAACTTGAGATAATTCAAAATGTCACATTAGCTTTGGGTTTCAATCTCTTCTATAACCAGTCTTCATAAAAACTGCTAATGAGTAGTAAATTAGACTGATTTGAGTTTTACTTCAATTTGCTTCTTGTGCAAATCTTTAGAGAAAGGGTGTAAGGCAGTGGGATGTCATAGATCGCATATTAGAGCAGAAGTCAAGCAACCTGAGTTAGAGGCTGCACTCTGCAATTAACAATCTGTGAGGCTCTGGGCAAGGCAGGCAAAGAAATTAGCTGTTCATGAACATCTGTCGGGCGCCATGCATTGTGTCAGGTCCAAAGGAGACAGGTAAACAAGGCTGGTGCCATGTCCTTGAGCTGCTCACAGTCTGGTGGTAGAGAGATAATGTAGAAAGATAATATGTAGAAAGATAATCGGAATATCTTATGACAAGTCTTTCATAGAGTTATGGGCAATGGACTATGGGCATTCAGAATATAGGACTGTTATTAACAATGAGAAAATCAAGAAGGGTACATGTAAGTAATAATTAAAAAATTAATGCATTTTAGGAAGTATCAATACATTGAAAAGAGTAAAAATGAAACNGATCTGGTTAGAATAGATGGAAACACGTATTCAAAGAACAATGTGACCAGCGTAGAAATATAGCTTTCGATCCAGGTGTCCCAGTGTTCCTGTGCATGGGTGCATGCTCAGTCTCTTACGTCCTATCTGACTCTGCAACCCCATGGACTGTAGCCGCCAGGCTTCTCTGTCCATTGGATTCTTCAGGTGAGAATACTGGCGTGGGTAACCATTCCCTTCTCCAGGGGATCTCCCCCATCAGGGATTGAACCTGCAACTTCTGCACTCACAGGCGGATTCTTTACCACTGNAAGTATTGGAGTTTCAGCTTTAGCCTCAGTCCTTCCAATGAATGTTCAGGACCAATTTCCTTTAGGATTGACTGATTTGATCTCCTTGCAGTCCAAGGGACTCTCAAGAGTCTTCTCCAACACCACAGTTCAAAAGCTTCCATTCATTAATGGCATTGTCTTGATTTTGAATAAGATTTTCAACTAAGTACAGAATTTTTTCTTTTCCTAACTGAGTTGTGGCTTCTAACCCATTCTATTCTCCCTTGGAAGGTGGACTGGGCAAAAGAAATTAATGANCAGCACACTAGGCTTCCCTGTCCATCACCAACTCCCAGAGCTTGCTCAAACTCATGTCCTCAAGTCAGTGATGCTGTCCAACATCTTATCCTCTGTCAGCCTCTTCTCCTCCTGCCTTCAATCTTTCCCAGCATCAGGGTCTTTTCCAAGGAGTCAGTTCTTCGCATGAGGTGGCCAAAGTATTGGAGTTTCAGCTTTAGCATCAGTCCTTCCAATGAATGTTCAGGACCAATTTCCTTTAGGATCGACTGATTTGAGAATCCCTTCATATTGTGCAATATGACTGGGTGTATATGCATATGGCTGTTGGAGATATTGTTGGCAGCTAAGATGAGGTGAAGGAGGCAGGAAATTTGAGTGACTGACTGGCATGAGTATTTGAGATGTACTTGGCATCCATTTAACTATGTTTCTGCCTCCTAGTTCTTAACTTGATTCAGTAATTTTAATAAATCACTTTGTAGGCCTAATGTTAATAAGGAAATCCCATTGCTTAGCTTTGCCTTGAGGCAGCATAGGCACATTTTGTAGTGTTGTACTTGGCTGAAATTTCGTCTCTCTGTTTGACTATACTCAAAGATGCTTTCTTGCTATTTATTACAGTGTGTATGGAATCAGGTTGAGAGAAGTGACCAACAATCTGAAGCATATCTGCCTTTATAGACCAGGGCTATAAAGACAAAACTGACCAGTAAACTTGACTTAGGCCTCCTCTAACCTTTCCTAAGCAACAAGTAGTGATGGCAGTAATAGGCCAGCATTAAAAAACTTTTTTTCAAGATAAGTTACCCTACAACTAGAAGCACCTCACAAGAACAACATTACTAATTATTCCAATGATTGAAAGGGCTAAATTTTAATTGTGACTTTCCTCCTTGCCCTCAGCATTGTAGAACCCTATAGCTAAGGCTACTGGTTGCTACCCAATAGTTATATTTCCTTCTTATTCCTAACTGGAAGATTTCTTGGACTTCACCATGCCTAGATGCAATACCTGGAACCATTCAGCTTTCTTATAGCAATGCAGAGGACTGGCTCAAAGACAAAACAGACACATGGGTAATTACACACTAAAATATAAAAAGGACTTTGGTGGGTCCCCGAAGAAGTCATTAAGCTGCTAAGTTAACACAGGGATTTATTACATAATTTATTATTTTAAGTTATTTAAATCTATTTGTGATTGAAAGCTTCCCAAACAGCACTTTCTTCTTTTCTACTACCCCTTTTTTCTTACTCACATGTCACTTTCCNCATTAAGCTGCTGAGTTAACACAGGGATTTATTACATAATTTATTATTTTAAGTTATTTAAATCTATTTGTGATTGAAAGCTTCCCAAACAGCACTTTCCTCTTTTCTACTACCCCTTTTTCCTTACTCACATGTCACTTTCCTACATAGTAGGTTTAAGCTGATGAGTATGCTGAACGTTTCTTGAAGGTAGGAACTGTATTTTAGCCATATCTGGCCATAGCTTTTGGTTTTTACCAGTGCTCACTATACTGAGTGAATGGCTGTCAATTTATTTGGATTAAGATGTTAATTAATGTCCCAGGTTACTGATAATAGCTTTAAGAATCACCATTCCTAGAGATATCTATTCTTCAAAATTATAGGGAGGGTTCTACTGTACACTTGCTAGGTATTTGGCAATTTGTATAGTTTAATTTCATTTTATCCTCATAAGAAATTATGAGTGTAGACAGTAGTACACCTATTTTTGCATTGGGAAATTTTTCTTAAAAAGAGAATGCAGCTTGCCTAAAGGCACCCTTCTAGGAGTAGCAGAATTATTTTAAACATTTACTGACAACAATATATACAGAAAAGTGCATGTATCGTAAGTGCACAGCTCAATGAATTTTCACAAACTAAGTACACCATATAATCAGATGTACCTCAGTCTCAAAACTTTAAGTATTAGTACCTCAGAAGCCCCCTTGTCTCCTTTTTATTGGTTATCCCTCTCTCCACCAAGGATAACCACTAACTTATTCTAGTGCAAAAGCCTTGCCTGCTTTTTTTCTTCCTCTGTTTAGAGATATATGCTAAGCTGTAGTCTCTTTTGTGTCTAGCTTCTTCAACATTTCGTTTGTGAGGTTCTTCCATATTATTTCATGTGGTTTAAAATTGTTATTGGTATTGTTCTATAGTGTTCCATTGAATCAACACATATCCTTCTTTTATGTATCCCATCTCATGCTGTTTTTAAAAAATATTCTTAAAATTTATATATTAAAAATTTTAAAACTTACATAATTTAATAAAAATATATTTAAAGCATACAATGTGATAATTTGATATACATATACATAATAAAATAATGATTACGGTCAAGCTAATTAAATTTTCTTTCACAGAGCTACCTTTTCTTTTTGGTGTGACGTGATAAGCGTTTCTGAAAGCTATACTTTTTTAGGGTATTTCCAGTGTTATACAGTGTTATTAAGTACAGTCACCATGCCTGTTTGTTACTTAGATCTCTCATTGATTCATCCTATACAGCTGCAACTTTGTACCCTTTGAACACCCTCTCCCTATTCCACCATCCTCCCTCGCCCACCCCAGCCCCAACCTCTCCAGTTTCCGGGAACCTGTTTTACTCTACTTATATGAGTTTGACTTTATTTTAGATTCCACATACAAGTGAGGTCACACAATATTTGTCTTTCTCTTTCTGATGCATTTCACTTAGCATAATGTCCTCAAGTTTCATCCATATTGTCACAAATGACAGGATTCCTTCTGTCTCATGGCTGAATAATATTCCATTGATATATATATATATATATATATATAATTGATTCCCCAACTCAGGAATTGAACTGGGGTCTCAGTCATGTCTGACCCTTTGCAACCCTGTGGACTATACAGTTCATGGAATTCTCCAGGCCAGAATATTGGAATGGGTAGCCTTTCCAGTCTCCAGGGGATCTTCCCAACCCAATGACTGAGGGACTTTCACACACACACGCATACACATATGTATGTATATGTATATATATATATATATATTCACACACGCACACACACACACACACACACATATATATAATTTGTTTTTGTTCAGTTGCTCAGTCGTGTCTGACTTTTTGCAACCCCGTAAATTGCAGCATGCCAGGCTTCTCTGTCCTTTGCCATCTCCTGGAGCTTGCTCAAACTCATGTCCATTAAGTCAGTGATGCCATCCAACCATCTCGTCTTCTGTTAGCCCCTTGTCCTGCCCTCAATCTTTTCCAGCATCCAGGTCTTTTCTAATGAGTTGGCTCTTTGCATCAAGTGGCCAAAGTATTGGAGCTTCAGCTTCAGCATCAGTCCTTCTAATGAATATTCAGAGTTGATTTCGTTTAGAATTGATTGGTTTGCTCTCCTTACAGTCCAAGGAACTCTCAAGAGTATTCTCCAACACCACAGCTCAAAAGCATCAATTTTTTGGTGCTCAGCTCTCTTTATAGTTGAACTCTCACATCTGTACATGATTACTGGAAAAACCATGGCTTTGACTAGACAGACCTTTGTCGGCAAGTGATATCTCTACTTTCTAATATGCTGTCTATGTTGGTCATAGCTTTTCTTCCAAGGAACAGCTGTCTTTTAATTCTGTGGCTGAAGTCACCACCTGCAGTGATTTTGGAGCCCAAGAAAATAAAGTCTGTCACTTTTCCATTGTTTCCCCATCTATTTGCCATGAAGTGATGGGACTGGATGCCATGACCTTAGTTTTTTGAATGTTAAGTTTTAGGCTAGCTTTTTCACTCTCTTTTTTCACTTTCATCAAGAGGTTCTCTCTCTCTCTCTCTCTATATATATATATATACACACACTATATATAAATATAAATATATATATAATATATGTCATGACATACACATACTTTATTCCCATCTTTTGGCTGTGATGAATAGTACTGCAATGAATATAGAAATGCTATCTTTTGGAGTTGGTAATTTCATTTCATTTAGATATATATCCAAAAGTAAGATTGTGGGTTATCTCTATTTTTAACTTTTTTGAGGAAGCTCCCTATTGTTTCCTATAATGTTCATACCAATTTGCATTTCCATCAGTGGTATACAAGGATTCTCTTTTTTCTACATTCTTGGCAGCACTTCTTATTTCATGTATTAAAAATTTTTTAAATCTTGTATACAGTTTTAAAGATTGCAATCCTTTTACAGTTATTACCAAATATTGATGTTTGCCGTGCTGTACAATGCATCCTTATAGCCTGTCTTATACTCAGTAATTTGTACCTCCCCTTCCCTTATTGTCCTTCCCCTCTCCTCAGATTCTGCTGCTTTTTTGTTATATTTACTAGTTTTTTGTATTTGTTAGATTCCACATATAAGTGGTATACAGCATTTGTCTTTCTCTGTCTTACTTATTTCTCTTAGCATAATGTTCTCCAAGTCTATGCATATTGCTGCAAATGGCAAAATTTTGTCCCTTTTATGACTAGGAAGTATTTCATTGTGTGTGTGTGTGTGTGTGTGTGTGTGTGTGTGTGATGCACCACATCTTCTTTATCCAGTCATCTTTTGATGGATGTTTAGGTTGCTTCTATATCTTGGCAGTTGTAAATAATGCTACTGTGAACATTGGGATGAATGTATCTTTTAAAATTAGTGTTTTTGTCTTTTTAAGTTATACACCAAGAGTGAAACTGTTGGGTCATATAGTAGGTCTATTTTTAGTTTTGAGAAACCTCCATACTCTTTTCCAGAGTGGCTATACCAATTTATGTTCCCACCAACAGTGTACAAGGATTCTTTTTTCCACATCATCACCAACATTTCTCTCTCTTGTTTTTTTAATGGCCATTCTGGTATCTCATGTAGTTTTAATTTTTCAGTTCCCTAATGGTTAATGAACTGTGGTGTTGAACTGTGGTGTTGGAGAAGACTTTTGAGAGTCCCTTGGACTGCAAGGAGATCCAAGCAGTCCATTCTGAAGGAGATCAACTCTGATATTTCTTTGGAAGGAATGATGCTAAAGCTGAAACTTCAGTACTTTGGCCACCTCATGCGAAGAGTTGACTCATTGGAAAAGACTCTGATGCTGGGAGGGATTGGGGGCAGGAGGAGAAAGGGACGACTGAGGATGAGATGGCTGGATGGCATCATGGACTCGATGGATGTGAGTCTGAGTGAACTCCAAGAGATGGTGAGGAACAGGGGTGCCTGACGTGCTGCAATTCATGGGGTCCCAAAGAGTTGGACACGACTGAGCGACTGAACTGAATGGTTAATGATGTTGAGTGTATTTTCATATATTTGTTGACCATTTGTATGTATTCTTTTGAGAAGTGTCTATTCAAGTCTTTTGTAATTTTTAAATTGGTTTGTTTGTTTCCTGCTATTTGTGGTTCAGCTGGTAAAGAATTCTCCTGCAATATGGGAGACCTAGTTTCAATCTCTGGGTTGGGAAGATCCCCTAGAAAAGGGAAAGGTACCCACTCCAGTATTCTAGCCTGGAGAATTCCATGGGAATTCCACTGTATAGTCCATGGGTTCACAAAGAGTCAGACATGGCTAAGCGACTTTCACATTCAAGTTCATTGAGATGTTAGAGTTTCTTATATATTTTGGACATTAACCCCTTATCAGATATATCATTTACAAGTATTTTCTCCTGTTCCGTAGGCTGTCTCTTCACTTTGTTGATGCTTTCCTTTGCAGTGCAGACGCTTTTTAGTTTGATGCCATCCCATTTGCCTGTTTTTGCTTTTGTTGCCTATGCAATATTCACGAAGATCAGATGTTAATCATTTCTATCTGTATGCCCTACCCAGTCCCACCCTGGTCATCCTTGAAAGGTGGGCACAAAATATGTAAATGGAAAATGTACAGTTTATGGTAGAAGTTAAAGTAAGAAGAACTTGTGTCCCAATTATTTTCTCTGGGCTTCTGGGTAGGTATTACATAACAGAATCACTAGCAACATCTTTGTTGTGTGTGTGGACGCTGAGCTGAGGAGAGCGTTAGTATGGTACATTTATGTAGGAGAAGCCTTCTTATTAGACATCTCCTTTGGCTCCTTTGTGCTATAGAAAGGATGCAGAATATTCTCATATAATTAGAAGAGATGACACAGAGATAGCTAAGAGTAGCAAGCCAGAAAGCCTGCTTTGGGCAGGGGCCATATGGAGAATGTAGCTAAGATTTTAAATAATTTATGGTATGAATGATGCCAAGATGAGCCAAGTCATCAGAGTGGGCATGGAGATTACTAGTCATGATAAGTAAACAACCAAGTTTTACCAGTCACAAATTTCAATAGCATATACTATAGNAATGGAAAATGTACAGTTTATGGTAGAAGTTAAAGTAAGAAGAACTTGTATCCCAATTATTTTCTCTGGGCTTCTGGGTAGGTATTACATAACAGAATCACCAGCAACACCTTTGTTTGTGTGTGGACGCTGAGCTGAGGAGAGCGCTAGTATGGTACATTTATGTAGGAGAAGTCTTCTTATTAGACATCTCCTTTGGCTCCTTTGTGCTATAGAAAGGATGCAGAATATTCTCATATAATTAGAAGAGATGACACAGAGATAGCTAAGAGTAGCAAGCCAGAAAGCCTGCTTTGGGCAGGGGCCATATGGAGAATGTAGCTAAGATTTTAAATAATTTATGGTATGAATGATGCCAAGATGAGCCGTCATCAGAGTGGGCATGGAGATTACTAGTCATGATAAGAAAACAACCAAGTTTTACCAGTCACAAATTTCAGTAGCATATACTATAGGGAAGTGAATAATCATAAAGGGCAAGGAACATTTTTAAGGAAGCCAAAAAGTTTTTGGAGGAAAAAACAAACGACAACTCTTTGATTTAGGAATCTGTCTTCCTTCTGCCATGAGCACACTTAAGATAATATTTATATCCAGGGGCTATGTTGCCTTAGAGAAGGGGATGTGGCAGAAACCTTGACGAACTCTGCAAGTAGCAGAAGATATTGTGTTAACATCATTATTTAAAGTAAACATGACTGAGTTACTTGACTTGGTAAGCTTGAATTTTCCCACCACTCTATAAAATAGGGGATTTGAGAGCATGATAAGCCCAGAGATAGAAAATAAAGAGCCCATATTTTTCATTCAACTGTGTTTGTAATATGTTAAATTATTCACTGTTACAATGGCAGTTAAACAGAAAACATGTAATACTCATATGACGTGTAACAGAATGCCTCTTGAAGATCTCTCCTCCATCGAATTCCACAGTGCATCCTTGGGTCTTGATATATAGGTTTCAGTTATGTGATCTGGGGAAATATCTCTGATTATGTGGTTCTCAACTGTATTTGTAAAGCTCAGTTTTACAGTTTTTGTCGGTTGTTAAGTTTACCAGCTTGAACATTTATTAGAGCTGAAATGAGAGGGAGGCTGTTGTTAGTGGCAGGAACAACCTTGAATAAGAACTGATGGAGGGCAAAGATCATATTACTAGAACGGTAAATGTGTTGTGTGAGCTAGGGAGCAGTTCTGTATCTGGGTCAGTTTCTCTGTTCCAGAACAGTAGAATCTTCTTTCCCTGTACCAGCTTTTCTGCCATGCTATTGCCCAGGGAAATGATACATCAGAATACTATGAGTTCAAGCCCTCCTGAGGCATAATAAAGAGTGTATATTTTCACAGTATTAGCTTTGAAATTGGCAGTAATAAGCTGGTCATCTTCTTAGCCCTTTTATTACTGTTCTCTGTTTGTGATATTTTTAACCAAAAATCTAGTCATATGTTTTGGGCTTCCCAGGTGGCTCAGTGGTAAAGAATCCACCTGCTAATGCAGGAGACATAGGGGACACAGGTTCATCTCTGGGTCAGGAAGCTCCCCTGGAGGAGGAATTGACAACCCACTCCAGTATTCTTGCCTGGAAAATTTCATGGACAGATGAGCCTGATGGGCTGCAGTCCATGGGGTCCTAAAGAGTCGGACGTGACTGAGCACGCACCCACACATAGCCATATGTTTTATCATTGTGTAATCTCTGTAAAATGCCAAGTGAATTCCTGATACTCACTTCAGAAATAAAGTTCTGTTAATATTTATGGACCACCCATTTGAGTCTGGTAGCCACATGAGGCTCTATGATGGCAAACACAAATAAGCCATGGCCTCTCTCTTTGAAGCCTGATGTGCTGCAGTCAATGGGGTCACAAAGAGTTAGACACGACTTAGCAAGTGAATAACAACAACCTGTCTTTGAGGACTTCCCCAGTAGTGGAATCTGAATTTTAGGTATTCTATAGGGTTAGTTGAAGATAATGATGATGATGTTAATGATAACAATAACCAGCATTTAGTTAGCACTTCGGAGGAGTCAATGGCACCCCACTCCAGTACTCTGGCCTGGAAAATCCCATGGACAGAGGAGCCTGGTAGGCTGCAGTCCATGGGGTCGCTAAGAGTTAGACATGACTGAGTGACTTCACTTTCACTTATTGGAGAAGGAAATGGCAACCCACTCCAGTGTTCTCACCTGGAGAATCCCAGGGATGGGGGAGCCTGGTGGGCTGCCGTCTATGGGGTCGCACAGAGTCGGACATGACTGAAGCGACTTAACAGCAGCAGCAGCAGCAGTTAGCCCCTATGTTTTAGACAGTGTTATCTATTTCACATATATTGCCATTAATTTTGATAACAGTGAAGTAAAATGCAGTTTATTTGCATTTTAATTTAAAAAATTCCCTAATTCACTCAGATACATATATAAGAGACTGAACCAGAAATTGAACCCTTGGCTGTCTGACTTTCGAGTGTAACAACTTTTCTATAAATTGAATATGCCTTGGCAAAAGAAAGATATAATTCATAATGGACTCATAGAAGCCCCCTAAAATCTGCCAAAGAAAGCACGTTGGTGTGGAAGAAGAACAGTTAGAGCAGGATTCACATAATTTCCCAAGACACAAAGAGGATCGGGTTGGAGCTACCCTTCTTATTTACACACATGGAAAGCACCATTTACTAAAGAGGTTGGATTAGTAGTTGAAGGACATTATCAGTGGATGAAGTGCATTATTTCTGAGCTCATCCACTTTGAGAACATTGTGATTTTTTTCTGCTTCCTCTTAGGTTTCTGAGTCTTACAGTATCTAACTTCCGAGCATCAGGCATTTTGGAATATAGTGATGTTCTTTGCTTAGGGATGATCATGAATTTATAAAGAACAAGTATATATATTTATTAAGTAAAGTAAGGTAAGTTTTACTTAATGTTTCTTATATCTTTATACTTTCAAGTGGACTATGAGTCTTTTGATAGTCAAATGCATCCATTTGTGTATCCAGTAGATGTCAGCATTGGGCTGTTTCTGACCATTTAGTTCGTCTCCATATTAATTCGAAAGGACCATAAATATTCAGTATGAAATATACTGAAATGTAAAATAGCAGGTGCAGCAAATCTGTGGTGAGGATACATTTAATGGGTGAGGGATTCAATATTCCATCTACCAAGCAAACACTGTATATAAAACTCCATCTGTAGCTTTTTTATCCATGTCCATTTAAAAAAATCAATTTATTCCAAAATACCAGTATACTATTTTGTAGAAGATAGCTTTATACAATTAAGTGACAAGATGGATTAAAGTCATTGACATAAATGTAAATATTTGAGTAATTTTAGGTTGCATCTGCTTAAAATCAGAGAGGGACACTGAAGGGCTTTATAAAAATCTCATTAGGATATAATTTCAACCATAAAGTTCTGGCAAAGTGGTTTTGAGTTACTCTCTTTTCTCTTCAATATTAAGATTCCAGCTCTTTTTGGAGCACATTAGAAGCACTTCTGGTAATATGCACCCCAAAGAAGTCAAATGGATGGCTGATCAACGTTAAGTGGAAGATAATATGTGTAATTCATGTCTCTGCAAGATTCTAAAGTTGACATGAGTAGTTTAGATTCTTGCTATAAAGAACACAAGTTTCCTCAGAAATTGCTCAGCTCTGTGGCTATTAAACAGATCAGGATTTGTTTCAAAGAGAAATTGATTTAGGAAGATTGATTTAAGATTGTTTTCTTGAGTGGAGTCTTATTCATCCTGCCTTTGTGAGTTCATGATATGTGAATATATAGTAGCTGAGAGATGAAAGCTGGAAAAAGCTAGAGAAATCATTTAGTATAGCACCTTCATGAGGAAATTGAAGACCAAAGAGGTCTTGCTTGAGATGTAAGAGATACTGTGTGAGCATGAGACTTCTTTCTATAGTCTACTTCATTTCAGAACAAAAAAACATATTGAGGATATGTGCAATATTCTATAGTAGATTCCAAGAGAAATTAAAATTAATCCAAAACATGAGTAGAACATCAAAATACATTTTAGCAACTTGAATAACAAATATGCTTTCAAGGTGCAGATGAGGTCCACTTTGCTTAGTTAGGGAGAGTCTTCATGATTTCTAGATAATGAGTTACTCTTTGCTTGAAAACTCTTCAGGGATCTGTGTTAGCAAACTAGGAATAGAGCACATCATTAAATGTTAGGGCAGTACATGCTGTCTGAAAATGGTTTGACTGACCCACTACTTTTTTGTGTTTGGGGTTTTGCCCTTCAATTGAGGATCAGCCTAGCCCAATATTTCCCATGTGCTCATAAATACCTGCATTAGAATCATCTCAGAAATTAGGATTCAGAAGATTGGTGACTTATAGATCAGAAAAACAAAAATAATAACAATTTTGAGGCACAGCAAAGTGAAGGTACCACTGATCTAGCTTACACTGAGCTACTCACATTCATTCATTTTCAGACCAGTAGCATGAAATTTACCACTATAAGGAGAATAATTTTTGGTCATATAACAGAACCAAGTTAGAACGCTTATACAGAAATCAAAACCATAACTGTGGCCTCATTTATCCTCTGTAGTCACTAAAAAAAAATCTTAGGTTGCTATGTGTGATGACGATATCCAAAGTGAGCATGTGGTTTGAGGCTTTGGTAATGTATGTGTTTAATCATAGCAATATGTTAAAATGACATTCAAAGTATGATCTACTTCAAAATAATTTAAGTGAGTTTCAATGGTCACACAATGGACTGCTGTCTGGAAATGATGATTTAGCAAATCTCTTCCTTGCTTTTTTTCTGAATTATGGGAAAGAATACCTCTTTTAAGAGCACTATATAATATTTCCAACCATCTTTTTTCCTCTCTTTGGGATACATCAGAGAAATACATTAGGTTATAACTCAGTCCTAGAGGAAAATTCTGGTGATGAACCTAGCCTGTTCAAAGCCTCTTTGACATTAATCTGCCATATGCAATTGCTCTGTGTGAGACTGAAGATCATATTTCAGTTCTGTGCACCATAACATAAAAGTCTATGATACACTTAATCCAAATCATTGGGGGTGATAGTCCTCTGCATGTAACAAGTGTAGCTCAAGAAATATGGACAGCTTCCAGGGAATACAGTTACCCAGTTTCTCAATTCATAGATTACTTGGTGCCATAATCAGTGACAAAAATTATTGTGCATTCTCCTGGATTTTTGTGAGCTGGGTTTATTCACACCATTGGGAGGAGAATGTGACTTAATACTCAAGTAGTTTTTCATTTGGATTAAGAACAAAATATTCTAAATATTACCACTGGTGTATATTTAATACTCCTCATTTCTATATGCAGAAGAAAAAAGAGAATGGAAGGGTAAGAGATATGGAGATGCCTATGGAGGTGTAGTTCTTCAGAGGTTTAGCATAGTAGTTGTTACTCCTTATTTGTATAATGGTTTTTAAAGATAAAAATCCAGTTTGCATCTTAAGTAGATTAATTTTTTTTCAAATTGAATTCATGGTTTTTAAACATTTAAAGCATGGATTTTCTTTATCAAGGCTTTCATTTATCCCTTTCCGAGCTCAACTATTTTAGTATGTTCATAAATCTTGTTTCATTAGTCTTGATCTTTTAGCTTGTTTAATCAATTAGTTGCCATTTGTCCACATTCCTTTCTGCCATGTAAGTAAGACATTTTCTTTTGGGTTAGAAACCCAAGAAATGTGATGAGATATTGGAGGAATATTTGTTTTTTTTCCCATGAATATCCTAGAAATCTAATCTTTCTCACTTGAGGCCGTATATTTTGGTTTTAGTTGCTAGACTTTGATCACTGTACAGAAATGCCATCTCACTGATGGATATTGATTATGAAGTTGATTAAAATGATTATTTCTAATAGACCATAATTCATGAGATGAATGCAGATTTAAGGTTCAGTTGACAATTTCCCATTCAGAGAAACAAATATCTTGGTGGCCTCCTGCTGTTGTGTAATCTCTATGGTCAGTCTAATTTTTTCAGTTGCAGAGGATTTTAGTGTTCTCTTGCTAATATTAGCTAATAAATGTGTGTGTGTTTTATTTGAATTTTACTCATCATAATTATGAGAGTGATCTTCATACCTTTTAATTCAGGGTTAGCTTTTTTACTTGATTTTCCCGGCAGATTGTCTGTCTGTGCTTCAAAAACATCAACAACTGATAGATTTCTGTACGGCTGCCTAGGCTGTGGTAATGAAATGTGAATGTACTTTCACGATATCTGAAACTTCTGCTTGGGATTATAAACAGGAAGATCAGCATTTTAAGATGTTAGCATATCCTTCAAATGAAAATGATGAAACTTAGAATAATTTGTCATTCTAGAACTGCTTTAGTTTTATTGGTTCAAACAACAAGATGTCCTCCCATTAAAATCCTTTTGTATGTGTGTCTCTCTTTCTTTAGGGCTCATTATAACAGAAGTCAGGAGATTTGGCTCTCAAAGCAGCACAGTAATAAGCACCAAAGGGCTGTTCTCAAAGAAATGAGACACAGTCCTGCATGAGTGAAACATTAGAGAAAAGAAAAAGGCTTTTTCAGGGTCTTCTATGCATATATTTTTGTGGTTTACAGTGATTTAGAAATTATTTTCTGTAATTTGAGACAGATTGTCTCCCCTGAGTATGGATATTGCTATTTTTGCATCGTATTAATCGGAACATGAAATAATTATTCCCTAAAAAAAGATTTTAGAGTCTGCATAAAATGTGATTAGATTCTGTGCTTTTTAAAAATTCTTCTGAAATACACAGATTTTGTTTTATTTTTTAAATAGAAAATTAAAAGTTGTTGGTCATCCAAAGGGAATCAGATCAATGATAAATAATATCTAGAGGTAGAAACTCAACAGGCCGACTCTGCCTCAAGCCTCAGGCAGTCCTGGGTGTGGATTGCTCTCAGACCCCAGTCAGGGAACAAGCCAGAGGCTCAAATGTCACTGCTGGAAAAATACAATATATTCCAGATCAGTCATTTGGGGTCCTGAGGCTGCCAAGAACGCTCCATGTCAGTTGGCGTACAGAACATTTCAGCACAGAGGAGGGATAAGGAAAGAACACTCATACCTTAGGAACAAAAGGAGATGGCTCTTATTAAAATATAATGTACAGATTTTAGAGACTAGAACTGGGGTGTTCAGCTAATGAGATATTTGTTAAGAAGCACAATGAGAGGTAATTAATCCTGCTTCACATCAAATCACTATTATAACCCTTTGAGGTAAAAATCTACACATCCTAAAAATCTTAAACTTTCACAGGAAAATTTGCCTCAAAATATCACTTAAGGAGCATGGCCAAAAGCACTATTAAGAACTACACTTTGCATCTTTTCCCTTTGCAATAAAAATCCACAGTCGCTCAGACACATTTAACAACATTATAGTAGAGTATTATATTTTTGTTTGCCCTAAAAACATAATGCATTTCCTGTGTATTTTTGCTCAACCTTTTAGCCTAAAGCTTTATTCTAGGAAGAAAACTGAATATACCTGTCTTTTTGAGAGTGAAGTTTTATGGAATCCTGCATTTCTCGACTTTCCCTTTTCACTATCACGCATTGGAGAAGGAAATGGCAACCCACTCCAGTGTTCTTGCCTGGAGAATCCCTGGGACGGGGGAGCCTGGTGGGCTGCCATCTATGGGGTGGCACAGAGTCAGACACGACTGAAGTGACTTAGCAGCAGCAGCAGCATTTCTCCTAGCTAGGAATGACAGAAAAATTTTCTCATNCGTCCCTGGGATTCTCCAGGCAAGAGTACTGGAGTGGGTTGGCATTTCCTTTTCCAGGAGATCTTCCCAACCCAGGGATCAAACCTGGGTCTAGATGATCATTACATGTTAATTTTCTTTCCATCTTCTTTAAAGATCATAAGAACAATTTTTTTTTTTTTTTTGGCCCAGCAGAAACATTTCAAGCCGTAAAGCATATGTGAACTTTTTTTTTTTTTTTCCTTTATGTGCTGAACCAAAGAAATGCTGACTCTCTTACTAATGGTGAGGGTCACTGGCATGGTTCATTTGTAATTGCACAATGTAATTCCACCCCCAAATAGAATGTTTTCTGATGGTGTTTTAAAATCTCCAATTGCTTTTTACTTATGAGGTGAATTTACAGTGAGTTATGTTACAAGGTAATTTAACCTGACAAGACACACCATACTAAACATTTACAGACACAGTTTTGTTTCTCCCTGGAGAAGAAGCTGTTAGAGTAGAGTGGTAATCGCTGTAACATGATCAGCATGGGGGAGATTGATCACACCTAGGAAAGTGACCTCTTGGAGGTTCTTTGCAGAAGGCACACCTTTCCTGTTGATTGATTACACTTCAGGGTGACCATCCCTGGGTGGGAAAACCCAGTGTGGTCCTTACCTTCTGCTAGCACATGCATTTTTTTGGTTAGGGTTCATGTAAGATTGATGTGCGGCAGCTGTAGTGTAGAATCCCTGATATTTATGCCATGAAAATCTAGCTAGTTTTGAAAAGAGAGAGAAAAGGATTTATTATCTATGAATATAGATACAGTAAGTCTCATTCAAAATGGTGATTAAATTTGAATAAACCCACAGAGCAGTCTTCTTCAGAACTGCTGAGAAGGGGATTAAGATATATTCACAGAAGAAAAGACCACTATCCTCTATATCCTGTCCCCAGCATGCCTCCTGAGTTAGTGGTGTATTGGTAGTTTAATGCTGAATATCCTTAGTTTTAATTCCAGATCATTACTCTTTCACATCCATATAAAATCTCTATTCATTAAGGCTCACTCTAATTGAGGCCCACCCCAAATTATCATTGTTATCACCTGACTAACTGGCTACTTCCCCTCATTCCTTGAAAAATTTGGCCTGGTTTTGTAATCCTTTTCTTCACCCTATTTCTCTCCCGAGTAACTTCAGTATACACAAGGATAGTACATCTTTTCCAATCTCTCTTTTACCTCCCCAGGTTCAAGGATCTTCACCTTTGTTAACTTACTCCCTAGAACATGTTGTCATCTGACACTGGCTCAATTCTGAAAATGTTAATATAAAACATTCTAATCTTTGACACATCTTCCTAACTTTTCTTTACTTATTTTAGCATCTTCCTCTTATAGTTTCACTAGATCTGTCCTTTGAGTTCTAAGGACCTCTAGTCCCCTGAACCTTTATTATTCCTCTGTGAGCTCCCTCTCATTGTCACTTCTTTACACAGCCTAAACACTGTTGTCTGTCACTTCAAAGAATTTTTGTTTGCTCTTATTTTCAGATCTCTTGTCCTTTCTTAAGTCTCACCCACATGGAAAACCCCCAGCTTTAGATCGGTCTATTGTGTTTTTGATTATTCTCTTTATGCAGAATGCTGAACATCACTTTTTAAAAAAACCTACAACTTAAAAATTAATGCCATTTGATTATTACTTTTTAAAAAAATTTGTTGAGGTATAGTTGATTACAATGTTGTGTTAGTTTCAGGTATACAGCGAAGTGAATTGTTATACATATACCCACTCATTTTTTAGCTTCTTTTCCCATATAGGCTGTTACAGAGTACCGAGTAGAGCTCCCCGTTCTATGCAGTAGGTCTTTATGAGTTACCTATTCTATATATAGTCAAGTGTATGTNACAGCGAAGTGAATTGTTATACATATACCCACTCATTTTTTAGCTTCTTTTCCCATATAGGCTGTTACAGAGTACCGAGTAGAGCTCCCCGTTCTATGCAGTAGGTCTTTATGAGTTACCTATTCTATATATAGTCAAGTGTATGTGTTAATCCCAATCTTCTAATTTATGCCTCTCCTCCTTACCCCCTGGTAACCATAAGTTTACTTTTTACATCTATAACTCTGTTTCTGTTTTGTAGATAAGTTCATTTATAGCCTTTTTAAAAAATATTCCACATGTGAGCAATATCATATTGTATTTGTCATTCTCTGACATACTTCACTCAGTACAAGAATCTCTATGTCCATCCATATTGTTTCAACGCCATTTGATTGGTATTAATGCCAATTAATTTCATGACCTCCAAACCTCAAATGGATCAATCTAAAATTCCTTCTACGGATCCTGCATCACTTTTTATCCACTCCATTCAAACAGTCATACTTTCTGTCTCTCTTCCTCTCAGTAAATGACTTTGTTTCTGACTTAGTAAAAAGAACTCATTATATTAGAGAACTACTTCAAAGTTCTGCCACCTCACCTACAAACTTATTGCATTAAACCATTTGTTCCTTGTTTTCACATCTCTCAGTGAAACTGGAACGATGAATCTTATTTTAAAGATAGTCCTCCATGATTCCATACCCCTCTCTTTCATCCTTGTTTACTTATCCAACATATTCAATTTCTTATGCCAGAGACTTGATGCTACTCTTCGACTCTTCTTTGGTCCTCATTTTTCACATTGGACAGTCACTAAGACCTGTCAAAATTACTTCCTAGATATTTTTCAAATTCATCTCCTTTTCTTCATTCTATTGCTTCTGAGTTGCGGCAGTAGCCTTTTTATAACCAGCCATTTGGCATCCCATTGTATCTCAGTCCAATCTGTTCTTCGTATCTCAGCCAGAGTGATTTTCCAAATGCTAACATGATCCTGTGACTTACCAGCTTAAAATCTTTCTGTGCTCCACATGCCTTTAAAATAAAGTTCAAAGTCTGTTAGGCAGTTTGCAAGTCTCCTATTACCTTGTAAACATACATGTCTTGTTTTATTTCTCACTAAGGTCTCCCGCCTCATCTTGAAAACTAAACTGTGAATCAGTGGAATTTCTACAAATTTGACACTCTTGGTCTTATCCCATAGTCATTGCCCTTGGGGTAGTTTTGTTTTTCTTTAATCCTGTTCTTTATCCCACTTCAGGTCTCAACTTGGTACTTCCTTTATAGATTTTTAACTTTACTCATCCTGCAAGACTGAGTTAGATATCCTTTGTGTGTGTGTGTGTGTGTGTGTGTGTGTGTGAGCTCAGTCATGCCTGACTCTTTGCTGCCTCATGGACTGTAGCCCACCAGGCTCCTCTGTCCATGCAATTTTCCAGCCAAAAATACTGGAATCAGTTGCCATTTCCTTCTCCAGGGATGTTCCCAACCCAGAATCAAACCCATATCTCTTGTGCCTCCTTCATTGACAGGCAAGTTCTTTACTACTAGCGTCACCTGGGAAGCCCAGATATCCCTCTTAAGTTTTCCCATTGCACATTGTATTTTTACCATTTTTAATCCGTATCACA
This sequence comes from Raphicerus campestris, assembly GCA_006410735.1. Taxonomy (NCBI): domain Eukaryota; kingdom Metazoa; phylum Chordata; class Mammalia; order Artiodactyla; family Bovidae; genus Raphicerus; species Raphicerus campestris. Next base: position 378,015 of record SJYW01003579.1, read on the forward strand.
CTGTATTGCAATTGTTTCTTTTTCTGTGCTCTTCCATACTAGACAGTGAATACCTGAAATACAGGGTTTGTCTTTTTCACTAGGTTAATCCCCCATGGACCTGGCACAATGTAGTGGCTCTGTCAGCATTTGCTGACAGAGGAATTCCAGTATCAGAGTGGCATGTGCCATTGTACTTTTCTTCACTGGTTGTAGAGCAGCATAGATGATTAGAACCACCCGTAACCAGGTAGCTGACTTGCAGAAAAAAAGAAAGTGTGGGCAGCTCATTCACTGAAGCTTGGAAGATGTAGTCATGGCAAATTTTGAATTAATCTTCATTTAAGTATCATCTTTATTTTGGAGAGTTTTAGTGTTTTCTGGTATTCCATGGCATTCATCTTTATACATGTATCTTTGTTATCAGCAGTGTGATCTTTTACAGGGATTTGGGAGAAGGTTGGGGGATGGGTAGGGGAAAATAATCTCTCATTTTCAGAACCATTTCATGCCAGAAAAATTTCAAACCTCATGCTACGATATAGAATTTTTGTGCCACGTGGTTAGGCTTCATTCAATAGTGGCATTTTATCAGAAATGTATTGTCGCAGATAATTTCCAGAAGGTCATTTGAAATGGATTATTCTATGGAAAAGGAATTTTTTAAACCCAGCTCTGTACTTAAAATTCTTGGATTGAAGTAAGAGTGTAGTTCTAATGGGACCACTTAAAATTCTATGTTGCAAATAGTGTTGTGAAAGAGAACCTTTAAGTCTCTCATAATTCTGGGCTGCACTCCTCACTGCTACTTTGAGTCATGTTTCAGGGAGGGTATTTGACAACTGAGTAGTAATGGGGTTTAGTGTACATCTTATTTAACCTTTCATCAGGTAGCCCAATTAAAATGTTACATCTGAAAAAACACAGATTTTGATTTCTGCCCAGGGATGTAATACATTTACTTATGTTTAGACATGCTTTTGCTTCATACCCTTCAATTAATGACATCTCTCAAATTATTCTCTTGGGCTGGTTAGTTCTACTTCTCAAGGCCCAATGATAATAAACCCCAAACTATGAATTTGATCCCATAAAAGACCATTGGTATTCACTGAACAAAACATGAAAGAGAAGGCTTGCCATTATTCACAATTTGACTAGCCTTTTAAAAATTGTGGTCAAAAAAAGCAAAAGTGAGAATGGATGGATTTTTTTTTTTCCAAAAACATGTGTTGTTGTTCAGTTACTCAGTAGTGTCTGACTCTTTGCAACCCCATGGACTGCAGCACATCAGGCTTCCTGTCCTTTACTATCTCCTGGAGTTTGCTCAAACTCATGTCCATTGAGTAGGTGATGCCATCCAACAATCTTATCCTCTGTTGACCCCTTTTCCTCCTGCTTTCAATCTTTCTCAGCATCAGGGTCTTTTCCAATGAGTTGGCTCTTCACATCAGATGGCCAAAATATTGGAGCTTCAGTTTCAGCATCAGTCCTTCCAATGAATATTCATTGTTGATTTCCTTTAGGATTGACTGGTTTGATCTCCTTTGTGTCCAAGGGACTCTCAAGAGTCTTCTCCAACACCACAGTTCAAAGNTCTTTATCCCACTTCAGGTCTCAACTTGGTACTTCCTTTATAGATTTTTAACTTTACTCATCCTGCAAGACTGAGTTAGATATCCTTTGTGTGTGTGTGTGTGTGTGTGTGTGTGTGTGAGCTCAGTCATGCCTGACTCTTTGCTGCCTCATGGACTGTAGCCCACCAGGCTCCTCTGTCCATGCAATTTTCCAGCCAAAAATACTGGAATCAGTTGCCATTTCCTTCTCCAGGGATGTTCCCAACCCAGAATCAAACCCATATCTCTTGTGCCTCCTTCATTGACAGGCAAGTTCTTTACTACTAGTGTCACCTGGGAAGCCCAGATATCCCTCTTAAGTTTTCCCATTGCACATTGTATTTTTACCATTTTTAATCCGTATCACACTGTATTGCAATTGTTTCTTTTTCTGTGCTCTTCCATACTAGACAGTGAATACCTGAAATACAGGGTTTGTCTTTTTCACTAGGTTAATCCCCCATGGACCTGGCACAATGTAGCGGCTCTATCAGCATTTGCTGACAGAGGAATTCCAGTATCATAGTGGCATGTGCCATTGTACTTCTCTTCACTGGTTGTAGAGCAGCATAGATGATTAGAACCACCCGTAACCAGGTAGCTGACTTGCAGAAAAAAAGAAAGTGTGGGCAGCTCATTCACTGAAGCTTGGAAGATGTAGTCATAGCAAATTTTGAATTAATCTTCATTTAAGTATCATCTTTATTTTGGAGAGTTTTAGTGTTTTCTGGTATTCCATGGCATTCATCTTTATACATGTATCTTTGTTATCAGCAGTGTGATCTTTTACAGGGATTTGGGAGAAGGTTGGGGGATGGGTAGGGGAAAATAATTTCTCATTTTCAGAACCATTTCATGCCAGAAAAATTTCAAACCTCATGCTAAGATATAGAATTTTTGTGCCACGTGGTTAGGCTTCATTCAATAGTGGCATTTTATCAGAAATGTATTGTCGCAGATAATTTCCAGAAGGTCATTTGAAATGGATTATTCTATGGAAAAGGAATTTTTTAAACCCAGCTCTGTACTTAAAATTCTTGGATTGAAGTAAGAGTGTAGTTCTAATGGGACCACTTAAAATTCTATGTTGCAAATAGTGTTGTGAAAGAGAACCTTTAAGTCTCTCATAATTCTGGGCTGCACTCCTCACTGCTACTTTGAGTCATGTTTCAGGGAGGGTATTTGACAACTGAGTAGTAATGGGGTTTAGTGTACATCTTATTTAACCTTTCATCAGGTAGCCCAATTAAAATGTTACATCTGAAAAAACACAGATTTTGATTTCTGCCCAGGGATGTAATACATTTACTTATGTTTAGACATGCTTTTGCTTCATACCCTTCAATTAATGACATCTCTCAAATTATTCTCTTGGGCTGGTTAGTTCTACTTCTCAAGGCCCAATGATAATAAACCCCAAACTATGAATTTGATCCCATAAAAGACCATTGGTATTCACTGAACAAAACATGAAAGAGAAGGCTTGCCATTATCCACAATTTGACTAGCCTTTTTAAAATTGTGGTCAAAAAAAGCAAAAGTGAGAATGGATGGATTTTTTTTTTTTCCAAAAACATGTGTTGTTGTTCAGTTACTCAGTAGTGTCTGACTCTTTGCAACCCCATGGACTGCAGCACATCAGGCTTCCTGTCCTTTACTATCTCCTGGAGTTTGCTCAAACTCATGTCCATTGAGTAGGTGATGCCATCCAACAATCTTATCCTCTGTTGACCCCTTTTCCTCCTGCTTTCAATCTTTCTCAGCATCAGGGTCTTTTCCAATGAGTTGGCTCTTCACATCAGATGGCCAAAATATTGGAGCTTCAGTTTCAGCATCAGTCCTTCCAATGAATATTCATTGTTGATTTCCTTTAGGATTGACTGGTTTGATCTCCTTTGTGTCCAAGGGACTCTCAAGAGTCTTCTCCAACACCACAGTTCAAAGATATAAATTCTTTGGTGTTCAGCCTTTTTTTATAGTCCAGCTCTCACATTCATACATGACAACCGGAAAAATCATAGCTTTGACTAACGGGCCTTTGTAGGCAAAGTAATGTCTCTGCTTTTTAATACACTGTCTAGGTATGTCATTGCTTTTCTTCCAAGGAGAAAGTATATTTTAAGTTCATGGCTGCAGTCAGCATCCACAGTGTTTGTTTTCTAATATATATGCATATGTACTCATTTTTTAATACACAACCATTTGTTTTTATGTTTTTTGACTAAACCATGGTTTTCTTTCATGTCAGTATGTAAACAATTTCATAATACATACAGCCTTTAGGCCCCCCAACTTTTTAATTTGAAAATTTTCAAATTAAAAAATTTTAACACTTCACAAAAAGTGTGAGAATATACTTTATCTAGATTAATCAATTGTAGTTTGCCACATTTTATCTTCTCTCTTTCATTGTATAAATATATTATATGCAATCATATTTATAAAAATATACATTTTAAAAACTCAGTTGTTTGAAATCTGGTTGCAGACCTCAAGACAGTTCTCCCATAAATACTTCAGGATGTATTTTTAAGCACAAGAATTTTCACTTAATAGCAACAAAGCACAATATAATTATCATACTGTAAATATTTAACATTGTTACAGTACTTCAAATATATAATCCATCTTCAGATTTTCCTAGTTGTCTCAAAATGTTCTTTTTTTGATCCAGGATCCAACCAGAAATTATGCACTGAATTTTGTTGTGTGTCTGTTTTGTTTTCTTTAAATTATTTCCTCTGCCTTTTTCTTTTTTTTTTGGATAATTTATAGCATTACTATTTTTGAAGAGTTCAGGCCAGTTCTGTAGCGTGACCTTCAATTTAAATATGCCTGAATGTTTCTTCATAATTAGTTAATATTACATAGATGGTATGATATAATATCCTTTATGATATATTATTTAGGGAACTATATTATGTTACTTTATTCCATTGATCATGTTAATATCCACCAGATTTCTTCCTTGTAAAGGCTTTTACTTAGCTTATACTTTAGCTTATTTCCCTAAACCATATTAACCCACAAGACAAACAATGAGGACATTCAAAAGATCTGGGGAAAATCAACTTGTGAATTTAGCATTCATCCTCATCTCAGAAATCTGTCCTTAGAAGAACCATTCAGTAATCCTGTCTTCATATTGTGGCCTTTTGTCATGTTATGGCATGCAGTGTCTACTCAAAAATACCTGGAAAATTTCCCTCATGGATCTCTGGTCACATAAGATATTGCTTGTATCTGTATGTGTTCTTTCCAATGTTCACTAAAACTGAAGTTGATCACATGAACGTTTACATTACATGAATCCTATATATCAAATGGAAGGAGAGTAAAATAAACCTTAAAAGGTGACAGAATGGATTGCAGATTATCGCCAGATGGCCCTTTCCAAAGTTAGAAAAATGAATGATATTGGAAATCATATTGAAAAAGGAAAAGAGAATTAAAAGAAACAAAAAGGGAACACAGTGCAAGCAATTTGACTACAAATTGTGAACAGCTCATCCAATTCCAGTGGAATATTTTTCTTTTGACATTTGAATCAGTCAATTTGGGTTTAAAATTCTGGCTCCTCCCTCTTATCACTGCTTGATTCTGGACATGTTACTTAATTAAACTCCCTACACCTCATTGACTCATCTATTAAATGGAGATAATAATATTCCTACTGCATAATATTATAAGAGTTAGAAATATTGGATACTCCATTTCTAATTTCCAGTAGATATTAAACAAAAGGTATCTATTATTATAACTATTAGTAATGAATCTTTTTATGGTCCTTTGCAGGATACAGACAACATTTACATTCGATGTTGTCTCATTCAATTTTTGGAAGAAAAATTAAGATAAGAAGTGGAGGGTCAACAAGATTAGCAAAATTAGCAATTTGCCAAGTCACATGTTGACAAAACATTAAAGCTAGAATACACCCACCTCTTTTGATATGGGAGTGTATTTCTTTCACTATGTAATAAACTAAGAGGGAAGGAATAGTGCTATCTTCCTACACAAAGGAAACATTAAAAATTTTAAAAATTTTATATTACAGAACATAGTTAACTTACAATGTTGTATTAGTCTCAGGAGGAGAAGGGGATGACAGAGGATGAGATGGCTGATGGCATCACCGACTTGATGGACATGAGTTTGAGTGAACTCCGGGAGTTGGTGATGGACAGGGAGGCCTGGCCTCCTGTGATTCATGGGGTCACAAAGAGTCGGACACAACTGAGCGACTGAACTGAACTGAACTGATTAGTCTCAGGTGTACAGCAAAAATGAACCAGTTATACATATAAATGTATCTATTCCTTTTTGTATTCTTTTCCCACTTAGGTTATTACAGAATATTAAGCAGCATTCCCTGTGCAGCATAATATTGGCTATCTGTTTTAAATATAGCCTTTTTTTGGCCATGCCTTATGGTTTGCGAGATCTTAGTTCCCTCACCAGGGATCGAACCTGGGCCCTGGGAGTGGAAACAGAGAGTCCAAACTGCTGGACTGTCAAGGAATTCTTTAGCAGTGTTTTCACAGTCTCTAAAACAGATGAATAAATAGCAGTTGCATAGTTTATGCAAAGCTAATATTAATGAAAGGAAAAGTGTCAGCTTCAAATCAAAGCAAATAAGCCATTAAACAGAATTGCAAGAAATAATCTTTCTTAGAAACAAAACAAGAATCTCAATGTTTCCTCAGAGAAGATATTTATACATGAATTTGTATTGAAGATCAAATCATTATTCCTTTGTCTTTTTTAAGAGCTCCAAGATGGATTTTAGGAGCATGATTATTATATGTTCTAGCACTGTTTGGCAGGAATTCATGCTTATTATAGAACAAGTTATTCTTCCTAGTTGGCTTTGTGGACACTTGTTTATATTCAGATGGGTTAATTTATTATGCAAATGATCAACTATATAACTATTTTAAAATGTAAATATGTGCTGGTCTATGCCTATATAAGATGGCTTATGTCTACATGATCTTTTATCTNGCCTCCAGTGAGTCTCAAAGCTGGGATGATGTCCATGGAGACTTTCTCAGGAGAGGAGCTGCGGTTCCTCCCTTGGACACCTGGGGATTCTGGCCTCAGCCCTGGCCTTCAGGCCCGGCCCTGCCGCCCACACCACCTTCCCTCGCCGCCCCGCAGGAAGACAGCCCCTCTGGGAACACAATCCTCTGCTCCTCCTCCGTCAGCTTACAACCCTCTCCATCTATCTGCGGTGCCTTCTGTCCTCACTATAAGCAAGATATGATCTTACGATGAATATAGATGACTCTCTGTTGAGAACCCACTATAGCTGGAGATGTTCTTATAACTTTATATATAACTTTTATATAATTTAATTCCCATAACAACCTTCTAAATGAGCTATTTTTACTCTTTTCATTTGAAAAATTATAAATAAAAATAAAAGGAAGCCCTGATTCTCAGGTTACAAAACTGGGCAAGTCATGCAATAAATACTGGAACCAGGATTTTAAACCAGTTGGTTGAGCCTGACCACTGGATGCTCCACATGGCATGGAAGCCTGCCCATTGGTCCTCCCCACCACCCAGTCTTTCCACCCACAGCTCCCCCTGTGCCAAAGAGCCCTGTTACCTGTAGGCCCCCTCTCCATAATCTTATACAAGGAACCATGCTCAGAGTCCCACCTCCTCCTCTCTGACCTGCTCTGTCCTCCCCGGACTTGAATCTTCCCCATTTCTCAGACATGGCTCAAGTCTAGCCTGTTCTGCAGCGTTCTGTAGAGGGCCAGGGCTACCTGGTCTGTGGTGTTACAGGCCCTGTGTATGGCCCCTGTCCAGGCCCCATCTCAGTAGGACAGACCCTGAGTCACTTAAGAGAAAGGAAGCTGTCTCATATTGTTTTGTCCCCTTGTAGAATCTCGCTAATATCAGGAACCCAACAAAAGCCCAATTGAATTAGATCAGCTTAGAATAGAGTTCTGATAACATTCCAGCCCCCACACCTTACAAAAACTCTGTAAGAGAAAATGAATGGGTTGGTCACAATCTCCTGTGCCTTTAACACACACGCAACAGAGTCAAACCACATACATCTCTGCTCTCTAGAATCTCCGGCCCTCTGCCTGCATATGGAAAGAAATGGTTTTCCTTTCTAACTCTGCAGAATTCACAGGTGTGCCAGTCAATGCTGCCTGTGTTTTCATGGCAGTGAGACCCCTGTGAGTTGCAGGACACCACCCTCCTGGTCAGCCAGCTCTGGTTTCTAGGTATATGAGAAACGGGAACTAGGAACCAACACCCAGGCCCCAAAGAGCATCCTTTTACCCTTTATATCATCCAGATGCACACAGTGGGATGCTGCCAACTCCATCTATTACACATCATGTCTCAGCTCCCGTAACCAACCTTCCTGCCCCCGAGTGGACCAAGGATGGAAGGCTGAGTGACAGCTTCACCTTGGGCCCAGTGACAATCTGCAAAACCTGCACAGTTCCACCCCTCTTTTATAGCTGATCCCTTTTAAAAACTCTAGTCAGCTAATTAAGAGTGTGTGTGTAAGCCAGACAGGGGAACTTAAATATATGCATAAGAAAATATATAAATTCTAAAAACCTCTCTCTTTGATGAAGGGTTAAAAAAAAAATCATGAATTTGGGACTTTTACAGTTGCAATCTCTCTATCTCCAAGAGCCACACAGCTGCCCCCTCGCTTCCTGTCCAGCTTTGCTGAGCCTAGTGTGAGCTGTTTTCCAGGGATGTCCTCCTCAATAGCCCACCCCCGCTTTCTGTCTCCCCTAACTACCTAGCAGAAGACACTGCTGACGCTATGCAGGTATTCCCATGCTGGCTTCCTGCTTTTAGCAGATCTGAGAGCGTAAGCTCCACAAGAGCAGAGATCCTGTCGATTTAATTCAGGTCTGGATCCCCGGGGCCTCGAACGCCGCCTGCCTGGCACATCATGAATGCTCAACAGTCCCGCAAAAAATTGATAAGTAAACACCCAAGTGAGTTCCAACAAACAGAGGTCCTGAGTCTAACCCTAATTTAGTAATAATAAGACCTGGGACCTCAGAACGGCTTCGCTGACAGCTCAGTTGGTAAAGAATCTGCCTGCAATGCNTAGATTAACTAGATGATCATTTAGCATGTTACATTGGAAGGAGAAAAAGATTATGCATGTGACCACATGCATGATACCTAATCTCCATAAAAATCAATTTCTCCATCTGCAAAATGAAAATAGCATATATACTCTCTCAAGTTGTTTTGAGGAGCAAATAACATACAATATGTATAAAGCACCTATTGTGTTGCTTAATAATTTTATTTTTCTCTCAGCTATATCTTGAGGATGGAGCGATTAGCCTTAAAATGATTGTAGGTGGTAGATATCAATACCACACAATGATAGCAATACCACACAATGTACTTTGGCTCCTGAGGAAATATTGGTATAGGAACTATAAGTACCTATGTGAATAAGGACAGCTCTAGCAGATGATAAAGGATATCTATTTTATTGATTATTCAGGTTTGCCCAGGGCCTGCATTGCCAGCTGCAATAAGAGCATTTGTTGTTCATTCACTCAGTAGTATCTGACTCTTTGTGACCCCATGCACTGCAGCACACCAGGCCTCCCTGTCTTTTGCTGTCGCCTGGAGTTTGCTCAAACTCATGTCTGTTGAGTCAGTGATGCCATTCAACCATCTTATCCTCTGTCGTCCCCTTCTCCTCCTGCCTTCAATCTTTCCCAGCATCAGGTTTTTTTCCAATGAGTTGGCTCTTCTCTTCACGTGGCCAGAGTATTGGAGTTTCAGCTTCAGCATCTGTTCTTCCAATGAATATTCAGGGTTGATTTCCTTTAGGATTGACTGATTTGATCTTTCTGTCCAAGGGACTGTGAAGAGTCTTCTTCCAGCACCAGTTTGAAAGCATCAATTCTCTGGCACTCAGTCTTCTTTATGGTCCATCTCTCACATCCATACATGACTCCTGGAAAAACCATGGCTTTGACTAGATAGATCTTTGTTGGCAAAGTGATGTCTCTGTTTTTTAAATACTATTTAGGTTTGTCATAGCTTTTATTCCAAGGAGCAAGTGTCTTTTAATTTTATGGCTGCAGTCCCTGCCCACAATGATTTTGGAGCCCAAGAAATTAAAGTTTGTCTCTGTTTCCATTTTTTCCCCCATCTATTTGCCATGAAATGATGGGACCAGATGCTATGATCTTAGTTTTTTGAATGTTGAGTTTTAAGCCAGTTTTTTAAACCATTCTCCTCTTTCATCTTCATCAAGAGTCTCTAGTTCCTTTTCACTTTCTGCCATTAGGGTGGTTACATCTGCATATCTGAGATTATTGATATTTCTTGCAAGAGCATGCCTAGGTTCTTTTCAGAGTAGTCTGCCTGACTCTGAAAGGGTAGAGATCCTCAGCAAGAGATAGCAGGGCAGGAATTCTTTCTGTTTTGATCTAGGACAGTTGGTGAATTACAGCCTTATTGTGGGCAAGGACTGCTTGGTAGAATCCCTAATTTTTGGAAGGATTCTATGCAAATTGCATTTATTAAATAATGACTGTGTTTCCATTTTTTATGACATGGATATCTGTTAATCAGGAATTTTTATTAAGTCTAGATAGTCTGGGCTTTTGCAAAGTTGACAGAATCTGTCTTAAAAGTTAAAATTAACTTCTACAATTTTCTCTTAAATATTCAACTTATACTTTCATTGTTTGTTTGTCCATTTATTTATCTATTGGAAACACTGACTGTAGTTTGCAGATCCCTAAAGATCAATGCCATATTCAGACTTAAATTGAAGAAAGTGGGGAAAACCACTAGACTATTCAGGTATGACCTAAATCAAATCCCTTATGACTATACAGTGGAGGTGAGAAATAGATTTAAGGGACTAGATCTGATAGAGTGCCTGATGAACTATGGATGAAGGTTTGTGACACTGTACAGGAGACAGGGAGCAAGACCATCCCCAAGAAAAAGAAATGCAAAACAGAAAAATGGCTATCTGAGGAGGCCTTACAAATAGCTGTGAAAGGAAGACAAACAAAAAGTAAAAGAGAAAAGGAAAGCTATACTCATTTGAATGTAGAGTTCCAAAGAATAACAAGGAGAGATAAGAAAGCCTTCCTCAGTGATCAATGCAAAGAAATAGAGGAAAACAATAGAATGGGAAAGATGAGATCTCTTCAAGAAATTTAGAGATAGCAAGGGACCATTTCATGTAAAGATGTGCTCTATAAAGGACAGAAATGGTATGGACCTAACAGAAGCAGAAGATATTAAGAAGAGGTGGCAAGAATATACAGAAGAACTGTACAAAAAAGATCTTCATGACCCAGATAATCACTAAGGTGTGATCACTCCCACTCACTTAGAGCCAGACATCCTGGAGTGTGAAGTCATTTGGGCCTTAGAAAGCATCACTACGAACAAAGCTAGTGGAGGTGATGGAATTCCAGTGGAGCTATTTAAAATAGTAAAAGATGATGCTGTCAAAGTGCTGCACTCAATATGCCAGCAAATTTGGAAAACTGAGCAGTGGCCACAGGACTAGAAAAAGTCAGTTTTCATTCCAATCCCAAAGAAAGGCAATGCCAAAGAATGCTTAAACTACTGCACAATTGCACTCATCTCACGTGCTAGTAAAATAATGCTCAAAATTCTCCAAGCCAGGCTTCATCAATATGTGAACCGTGAACTTCCTGATGTTCAAGCTGGTTTTAGAAAAGGCAGAGGAACCAGAGATCAAACTGCCAACATCTGCTGGATCATGGAAAAAGCAAGAGAGTTCCAGAAAAACTATTTCTGCTTTGTGGACTATGCCAAAGCCTTTGACTGTGTGGATCACAATTAACTAGAAAATTCTGAAAGAGATGGGAATACCAGACCACCTGACCTGCCTCTTGAGAAACCTTTATGCAACACAGGAAACAACAGTTAGAACTGGACATGGAACTGACTGGTTCCAAATAGGAAAAGGAGGATGTCAAGGGTGTATATTGTCACCCTGCTTATTTAACTTATATGCAGAGTACATCATGAGAAATGCTGGGCTGGAGGAAGCACAAACTGGAATCAAGATTGCCAGGAGAAATATCAATCACATCAGATATGCAGATGAGACCACCCTTATGGCAGGAAGTGAAGAAGAACTAAAGAGCCTCTTGATGAAAGTGAAAGAGGACATTGAAAAAGTTGGCTTACAGCTCAACATTCAGAAAACTAAGACCATGGCATCTGGTCCCATCACTTCATGGAAAATAGATGGGGAAACAGTGGAAACAGTGTCAGACTTTATTTTTAGGGGCTCCAAAATCACTGCAGATGGTGATTGCAGCCATGAGATTAAAAGACGCTTGCTCCTTAGAAGGAAAGTTATGACCAACCTAGACAGCGTATTAAAAAGCAGAGACGTTACTTTGTTAATAAAGGTCTATCTAGTCAAGGCTATAGTTTTTCCAGTGGTCATGTATCGATGTGAGAGTTGGACTATAAAGAAAGCTGAGTGCTGAAGAATTGATGCTTTTGAACTGTAGTGTGGGAGAAGAGTCTCTTGGACTTCAAGGAGATCCAACCAGTCCATCCTAAAGGAGATCAGTCCTGGGTGTTCATTGGAGGGAGAGGTGTTGAAGTTGAAACTCCAATACTTTGGCTACCTGATGTGAAGAGCTGACTCATTTGAAAAGACCCTGATGCTGGGAAAGACTGAGGACTGGAGAAGAAGGGGACGACAGAGGATGAGATGGTTGGATGGCATCACTGACACAATGGACATGGGTTTGGGTGGACTCCGGAAGTTGGTGATGGACCGGGAGGCCTGGCGTGCTGCATTTCATGGGATCACAGAGTCGGATATGACTGAGCGACTGAACTGAATTGAAAGATCAGTGAACTTGAGTTTGTTACTTTTGTTTACAGCTCATTGTATATAAGATCTGTGCATGCTGATTTGCTCGGGTTGAAACAGAGCCCTTGTGAGTAGGAACTGCTATTCACAACACTCTTTAAATTCTTGCTGTTGTTTTTCAGTCATGCAGTCATGTCCAGCTCTTCGTGACTCCATGGAGTACAACATGCCAGCCTTCCCTGTCCCTCACCATCTCTATAATCTCACCTAACTATATTTGTTGTTGTTCAGTCACTAAGTTGTGTCCAACTCTTCATGACCCCATGGACTGCAGCACTTCAAGCTCCTCTGTCCTTCACTATCTCCTGGAGTTTACTCAGATTCGTGTCTATTGAGTCAATGATGCTGTGTAACCATCTCTAGCACTCATTTCTTCTTGTACTTAAATATGTTATATTTTTGTTCATTGTCTGTCTCCATGAGACCAGTAACTTCATCTACGGTTCTTGATAATTTTCTGGTATGCAGTAGGTGCTCATACCAGAGCACCACTTCCTAAATGAAGTGGTTGATGAACAGCTGCCTCTTTTTAATAGTTACATTCACCTGTGTAGGAACACTGGGGAGGTGGAGAGGTTCTATTGAGTTCTGTCTGCAAGACACTGGGAAAACACTGTACTGGGAACTGACTCAGAATGTTGGGCTGAAGAGGCACGTGTGAGCCCTACCTTTTCCAAGAGCTCTTTGACATGTCAATTGATTTTTCTGAGCCTTAGATTTTGGATCTGTGTGAAGGGGATGATAATAAACCTCACAAAGTTGCAGTAAAAATCAACTATAATAATACATGTCCTATTGTTATGGACTGCAAATGTTTGTTACTAGCATGACATCATTAGAAAAAGCAACATATGGATGGCTAACAAACACATGAAAAGATGCTCAACATCACTCATTATCAGAGAAATGCAAATCAAGACCACAATGAGGTACCATTTCACACCAGTCAGAATGGCTGCGATCCAAAAGCCTACAAGCAATAAATGCTGGAGAGGGTGTGGAGAAAAGGGAACCCTCTCACACTGTTGGTGGGAATGCAAACTAGTACAGCCACTATGGAGAA
>SJYW01003579.1:392694-417222 GCA_006410735.1 Raphicerus campestris
AAAAAAAGTAAGTGGGAAAAAAATTAAAAAAAAGAAAAAGCAAGACATTTAGCCAAATTGTTGTGCTCTGCCTATAACAGCAATATGGATTTGGGTCAAATTTTTTTCCTTTTCTAGGTCTCAATTTCTTCTGCTGGCAAAAGAGTTGTTATTAATGATCCTGAACATCCCATCCAGTATGAAAGTCCATGTCACTAAGGACTATATTTTCCTTTTCATGTTCCTTCCTAAGGTTAGGGATTATGCAGGTGTTTCTTCAATTTCTATGAAAATATAAAAGAGATTTAATGTCAAGTGTTTGCTTCATTTTCTTTACCACCATTAGGCATTATCCTACATAGAGTGACAAATTCACCGTGCAACAGTGCTCGAGTTTTCAGTATTTTTCACTATGACAGCCTGCAGTGGCTACAAGGAGCACCTTTTCCCACATAGTCACTACTGCTGATGTAAGACTCAGCACATTTGACAGAGGTGGCTTGCTATGATGGCAGAAAGGGTGCCGAGTTACACAGGAGTCCAGCTTTCACATTCACATTATTCTGTCTTTGGAAAATGTGCCTTCCACTCCCCACCAAATGTGAGAAAGAAAACTGCTTTGCTGTGTAGAACATTCTATTTTCAGAGACTCCCTGAGGAGATCATGACAGGCATGGGCTGGATTTATGGGTGAGCTGTGCTTACCAGGTGGCGTCTTAGGCTGATGAATCCCATGGTTCACGTTAACACGTCTGGACTCTGCGCAGTGATACCCATGCTTTCCTCCAGGAGGCAGGCACTGAGGGCCAGGGAAGCTGCTGCAATGCACTGAGAGGCTTGATACCATGCAGAGGATGCTGCTATTAGGAACAGAAACCTTTCTTGGCGATCAACTTCTTATTTCCACATAAGGGATATGTACTACCTCTAAACCTGTTTCAAATCCTAGTTGGAGGGTTGTTTTTTTTTTTTGCTGCACTAGTTCTTTGTTGTGGGGCATGTGGGCTTTCTCTAGTTGCCATGAGTGCGGGCTACTGTCCAGTGATGCCCGGACTTATCACTGCCATGGCCTCTCTCACAGAGCGTAGGTTTTAGGGCACGTGGGCTTCGGTAGTTGTGGTGCATGGCATGTGGGATCCTAGTTTCTGGACAAGGGATCGAATCATATCCCCTGCATTGGCAGCATATCCCTTGCAATGGCAACCTTCTTAACCACTGGACCACCAGGGAAGTCCCCTAGTTGAAGTTACTGAATAGCAACTGGGCATGAGGCTATCGAATTAGCAATGAATATAGATGGAAGCTACTCAGTTGGTGTCTGGACAGGCAGTTGCTTAGATTTCAGTGAGATAGATGGAGTGATGGAGAAACTGAAAGACCAATTAGAATTCAAGTACTTCATATTTTAATTAATTAAGGCTTGCTGTAATCTCATTCCAATTTATAGGTCTAACTCTTTCTCATTTCTCCCCAGAACCTGCTCTTAATTCCAACCAGTCAAACCTTATAGCCTTTAATAAGGCACATTGCATTTCTTCTGTGTTGCTTTGCTCATGTGATCCCTTTGGTCTATAGCAGTCCCTCTCTTTTGCCCCCATTCATCTAATCCCTGTACTTCTCTTAAGGCACAGATCCAATGCTGCCTGCCTCCTTCGACTTCATATAAATTTCCTTTTTCTGAACTATTACTGTATTTTAACTTCACTTGTTAGATTCAACTCCTTCATAGGTTACGTGGCCGTCTGATATCAGAGCATAGTTTTGAAAAAACTTGTCACGACTTCTAATGAAACGTTAGAAATATAGTAAGTTCAAACAAATTTTCTTATTTATTGCTTGCCAAGGTCTAAATGATTTTTAACAATTTTTTTAAATCTTTAATTCAAATGAAATCATCTTTGATCTCCCAAAGCTNCATAAGGGTGGTGTCATCTGCATATCTGAGGTTATTAATATTTACATCATAGCAAGAAGAAAATGCTACAAATCACGACTTAAACAAAAAACAGTGAATTGTTCTACCAGCCTACCAGTAGAAATGACACTCCAAGATTCTTTCACTTTCCTAGTGGGCAAAATTATGAGTATTCTGTGTGTGAACTTTTAAAGGAGGCAATATAATAGTTGAGGATATACCAGAAACTGCAGAACTATCCATGGGTACCAGAGTAGCAGGAAACTTATGGACCTGAAAAAATAGAGAAGGAGGGCATACTGATGATGCCCATGTAGCTTTCTTTGATCATCAGAAATAAGCCAAAGACCATTAGATGAGTGGACAATAGTTATTTGGGGAAGGAGAAATTTTCAGTCCATATGTTGGCCATTGATAACATTTCTATCAAATAAATTTTTGTTTTCTATTAAATAAATTTCATACTGCCATTCTGTGAGAAGGCATGGTATATAAAGGTAGCAGTGCGTTCACCCTATTATTTTATAATGTGGACTTGACTTGTATAATAGTATCTACATTAACTCAGACAGTAAAGAATCTGCTTGCAATGTAGGATACCCAGATTTGATCCCTGGATCGGGAGATTTCCTGGAGAAGGGAATGGCTAGCTACTCCAGTATTCTTACCTGGAAAATCCCGTGGACAGAGGAGCCTGGCAGGCTACAGTCCATGGGGTCACAAACAGTCAGATACAAGTGAGCAATTAATGCTTGCTTTCACTATGTTTTATTTATTTATTTATATCTATACACTTGCATGTAACAGACACAGTAATAGTCATGTAAATGGTACAGGAAGGCACAAAAACAAAAGTAAAAGTCCTTGTTTTCTAACGTCAGTGGGATGTTTCAGTCTCATCCTGAGACTATTGACTCTGTCACCATACCTACTTTTAATGTGCCACACTCTCCACAAGACTCTAGTTGTTTTTGTTCAGAAATAACAATAAAGACCAAATCAGGGGCTCAACATAGAAATTTTAGTATTTTGTATAAGAGTTGGAGATACAGTATGTCACTGAAGCCACCTGAAATACAGAGCAGAAAATATATTTTTTTCTTTTTAAAGATAAGATAATTTTATGATATTTTAAAACAAATTTCTATATTGGCCCTAATACGAAATTTTTATACTCTAATTTCTTCTTTTTTCCAGCAGTTTTAATGTAGCATATTGTCATACTAAGCAACATCTTATCTTATTTTTGTAAGTCCTTTCTCATTCTATTTTTATTCCCTTCCTCAAGTACCTTAGAATGTTCTACCCTAAACCATTCCCCTTATTAGCATTTTAAAGGACAGACTCTCTGAGAAGTAAAAATATTCTACGTTTTTTCCTGAGAAATTATAAAGAAGGTATAGGCAGATCCTAATGCTGGGAAAGATTGAAGGTAAAAAGATAAAGAGGTGGCCAAGGATGAGAGGGTTAGATAGCATCACTGACTCAATGGACATGAATCTGAGCAAACTCCAGGCAACAGTGGAGGACAGAAGAGCCTGGTGTGCTACAGTCCATGGGGTCACAAAGTCAGACACACCTGAGCAACTGAACAACAAAGGCAGATGCCATCTAATATTTTAAGTGGAATTGTAAACAGAAAACACCAGCAATAAAGGATGTCTTTGAGATTTTGCCTAAAAGTAACCTTTAACTTTTTGTTTCTATGGAAACTTCAGTCAGTACACATATTTTGTGTCAGATAGTTTTGCTTTTGAGTTACAAATGATATATACAAATAATTATTAGCTCAATGTTATTGTATCAGTATAAGATTTCAGTTATAGAATGTCAGATAGTACATCTCAGTAAATGCCAAGAATCATCAGAATGTTTTCAAACCCCAAAGTTTCAAATGGAACAATTTATGCAAGTAATGCTCCCTGGTTCCACAAGACTCAACTGAAATAGACAAGAGCTCATCGCATTACAACATATTTAATATTATGTTTAAAATTTTATTTAAATATTCTGTTATTCTTTTACTAATGATTCCAGAAATGTTTGGCCCATTTCTTTTTTTTAAATATAAATTTATTTATTTCAGTTGGAGGGTAATTACTTTACAATATTGTATTGGTTTTGCCATAATTAACATTAATCCACCACAGGTATACACGTGTTCCCCATCCTGAACCCCCCTCCCTCCTCCCTCCCTGTGGCCCATTTCTAATAGTTTTCATTTCTACATAAGATAAAAACAGAGAGGTCATCATTTTTTAGCAACAGGAAATTTCAATTCAAATATCTGTTCTTTTATATATAGAATATGAATATATGAAAGAAATATATTAATATTTATGTGTGTATATTTATGTATATATCATATATCAACTCATAGTATGCCTGTACTCCCAAATTGTTAATTTGTATTAGTTGAATAATTCTCCCAACATAAATGCCAATTACCTTATTCTTGTGACTTAGTAAATTTAGCTCAAAAAGATACACAAATGTAGAATATAGTTTTGCCAAAATCTTGACAAAGTTGACCAGGCATTGATCTTTCTGTTTTTGGCCACAATAAGACATTTGTTCTTAAGATTTTGTGGTTTATTTTAAGTGCTTCACCACCAAAGAGATTCCCAAGAAATGAAATGCTTTCAGGTTGACCTTGTAAAATTATAATCTCTTGTTTTGCATGTTCAGTTAGCATCAGAACTTGTTTAGGAGAGATGCTGCGATTTCAGGGCCTTGTGAGATCCTGCATTCATATGTCCAGGCTCATTCATATGTCACATCCACAAAAGACTGCTGGCCTTATTTTCAGTCTTCTGGGGCAACTTGCTATGTTCTTTTGTACCAGTTTTCAGCATATAACTGTTCTCCCTACTCCTTCCTTTTCTATATTCCTGATGCTAAAATTCCTGATGTTTTATTAACTATAACTCATTTTTAACTGCCTTGTGTAATATATTTTATCTCTGCTAACTATTATCCATTTGATAATCCCTCCTATTCAGTCTAAATAGGAAAATGTTTAGATAGATATGTCTGAGAAATTGACATCTGTAAGTTCATTTCCAGGATGATACATGTCTCCGAAGAGTACTGAATTGTAATGTTGTCAAAATAATTCATCTAAAAAGGATAAGCAATTTATTCTCATGGGCATAATTTTGTTTAGAAGAGATGATTCTCTTGGACAGGCCCAAGTGAGATAAGGAGGATACTGACAATGTACTTGTTTTCTCTAAGTTTACAAATCTTGGGGAATAATTTTCCTTTATCTTTTCATACATGTTCTTAATAGGTGATTTAGAGTCTCAGTGTGAGATTGCCATTTCTTAATAGAAATGGGGTGGATGTTTATCCCTACGATAGAAAGTGAAATGATGTTTTAAAACAGGAGTTGGCAAATTGCAAACTGTGGGCCGAATTTTGCCTGCAGGCTGCTTTTGTATGGCCTATGAGTTAAGCATGATTTTTACATTTTTAGACTTGTAAACACACACACACACACACACACACATATACACACACAATACTATGCAACCAGGATCATATTTGGCCTACAAAACCTAAAATATTTACTCTCTGGCCTTTTATAGAAAAATCTATAAACCTTCAAGTAGCTGTAATAAAATGATTTTTTAATCATAAATCATAAAGATACTGTTTTCTATGTGACAGGTACATGAAATTTTGTGTGTATTAACTCATTGCAATCTCAGAGGAAACTTAAATGTATTGAAAGTTAAAGTATCATCCTCATTTTGAAGAAAACTAAAGGCAGTTAGGGACTAGAGACCATACTTATAACCACTATACTATATGGCCTCATAATCTGATCTGTCTTGTTTGGTTGTTTTAAGGGGTGGTATGCATGTGTTTGTATGTGTATGTGAATCCTTCTCTTGACACCAATCTGCAATTAGTCAAAATAGGATGGTTAGGTGATTGGCAGAATACTGTTTAAACATAGGACAGACTATACAAGTTCCCTTAAGCATGTAAAGGGCAAAGCTACTGCACACAAATTGGCTATACACAGCAGCACTTCAGCTGGCTGAGTAAGACCCTCTCACTCTCAAATGCCCATGAAATTGGCTGCCTACTAATACTATACTTCATCTGGGTGATGACTCTTCAGGACACTCATCTTGACAACCTTATGCTTGTTTTATACATAGTTGGTTCCTTATGACTGCTTTCTCTAGAGATTTGTGTTATGTGCCTNAAATTGGCTGCCTACTAATACTATACTTCATCTGGGTGATGACTCTTCAGGACACTCATCTTGACAACCTTATGCTTGTTTTATACATAGTTGGTTCCTTATGACTGCTTTCTCTAGAGATTTGTGTTATGTGCCTGTCTGCCCAACTTTTGAAAATACTGTAATTTGCTAGCACCCCCAAAGCATCCCTCAGTGCTATTGTAGTACTGGAGAGATTAAAGGTAAATTTCTAGGCTTGCCTACCCCCATTGGCAGGTTTTAGGCTTCAGGCCTGCCTGAAGCATATTCCTGCAATTGCCAGTTTGCTATTCTTTCTGGTAGCTTTTCTTCTCTTACTCTTGGTTTCTCTACCTATAAATTCAGGAAGAGCTTTTGATTTGTTATGAAAAGAGTTTCTATCTCTATTCCAGTTTTCTCCTGTGCATAATCTAAGTTCTGGCCTCTTCAATTATTATTTCTTTGTTGATTTAGTTTTACTGCCTTTGGTTTTGCAGGTATCTGTTAAAATCTTTACTTGTCATTATACATTCAGTGCCTTGATAAATTTATTCCATTAATAGATTTATAGTGTTATTTCAAGAGGACTTTGGGGAGGAGAGGAGAAGTAAACATGTGTATAGGCTCCATCATTTTGAACTAGAACCTTTCAAACTTTATGTGGCAAGAAAATGCATTGGGGGATATATTGATAGGTTTCCTTCCACTTCATGTTTTATTACAGTTCTTCTATATTTTGGGAGACTTCCCATCAGTCCTGGAATAATGAAAATAAGACTCCAAGAAGCAATTCTTCATTTTAAGTTCAAAAATCCATAGTGGAAAACAAAAAACATTTGGGCAGATATATTATTTTCTTGTCTCTAGATTGGGTAGGACTCCATGCAATGGGAAAGGGAAGAAAAGAGGAGCTATGTGGACTGGCATGATGTTAGCCTCAAGAGATCACCAAGCTCTGTCCATGCCAGACATCTCTGTGACTATTTCTTGGGAGATGCCAGAGACTTGTGTTACTTCTGCACATCATCTAGTCTCCATTCCAATGAGTGGCATGCATTGCTTAGACTGAACAGCTATTAGGATTTCTTTTTGTCCCCACTGATGAAGATCACCCATTGACAGCTGTCATCAGGGTGCTTGCTTGTCTTCCAGCAAGGCTGAATCCTTGATTTTGTTTAGACTTTAAATGAAGGTTTGGACAGATTTAGGAGCACCAATAAACATAGTACTAAACCCTATGGCTAGTTACAGCAGGGCTTTAACTTTGTAGGGACTGACGGGTCAAGGGGACAGAGTGGCTCCCAGAACCTAGAAAGGAGGGATTATTTAAAAAAAAAAAAAGAAATCCAGTCTTTTTCAAGCTTATTTGACTAATCTTTTTTCTCATGTAACATCTGTTGTCATTTTGTGGAACTTTGGAAAATACTGGTATAGATGTATTCCTGCCTAATAAGGTCGACTAAATGACTTTTCCTGACAATATTCCTGATTTTTGGTTCTATGACATTTTCAGAATTGAAGCTGTCATCCAATAAGTTCAATTAAAAAAGAGCCTTTGCTAAACTTTAATTTTCAGACTTGTTATTCTATACTTTGTAGCTGTTCTTTATTGGAGAGTAAGGAACCGTGGCACAGAATTATTCTTAATGAAACAACTTTTAAATTTCATGTTATCTTCTGCTTTTAATATTTACCTATGGTTTGCTAGAAACATAGCTTAGAGGAAAATTTAGAACATATTACTAAACACTTGGCTATTGCAGTGCTTCATATATATCAAGTTCTAAAAATATATAAAAATTTCATAAATATCTTTGAACAACAGTACTGTGTAGTATTAATAGAGAAGAATAATTCATTTTGATTTCACAGGGCATATGTCAGCACATGAGTTTATGCAAAATAAATTGTTAAGTTCAAGTGGGAATTGAAGATAAAGATTTTGGCTCTTCTGACTTTTGTGACTAGATTTGAAATAAGGTGGATAATCAATGGAGGTGTATGTTAGGGGATCAGAGGCTCTTTGGGAAAAAATTCCACCAGTTATTTCTTCCTTAATATCTGAATTTTCTGCACATAGAGAGTTGATTTAAACTCTTTCAGTATGATTCTTTTACTGTCTGTAGTCTAAACAAGAAGTTTTATATTTTGTATTTTTCATTTCATTTTCTAGATATTAAATTACTCCTTTGCTCAGAAAGGTCATTTAGGAGGGACAGCAATATATCACTTCACTGATACTTGTCATGTAAGTAATACATTTACTGTCATGGGCATCTGTCAGTTCGAAGGGAATGGATTTTGTTCTTTTCTATTACTATAGAAAGTAGAACATTTATTTACCTACCCTAGTCCACAGTATGTGAAATATCTAAGATTATGGTAACTCTTTAGGTTGTTTCCATGTCCTGGCAATTATAAACAATGCTGCAATGAACATTGGGGTACATGTGTCTCTTTCAATTCTGGTTTCCTCGGTGTATATGCCCAGCAGTGGGATTGCTGGGTCATAAGGCAGTTCTATTTGCAATTTTTTAAGGAATCTCCACACTGTTTTCCATAATGGCTGTACTAGTTTGCATTCCCACCAACAGTGTAAGAGGGTTTCCTTTTCTCCACATCCTCTCCAGCATTTATTGCTTGTAGACTTTTGGACTGCAGCCATTCTGACTGGTGTGATCAGCAGATGAATGGATAAGAAAGCTGTGGTACATATACACAATGGAGTATTACTCAGCCCTTAAAAAGAATAAATTTGACTCAGTTCTAATGAGATGGATGAAACTGGAGCCGATTATACAGAGTGAAGTAAGCCAGAAAGAAAAACACCAATACAGTATACTGACACATATATATGGAATTTAGAAAGATAGTAATGATGACCCTGTAAGTGAGACAACATAAGAGACACAGAGGTATAGAACAGACTTTTGGCCTCTGAGGGAGAGGGAGAGGGTGGGATGATTTGGGAGAATGGCACTGAAACATGTATACTATCATATAAGAAATGAAGCGCCAGTCTATGTTCAATACAGGATACAGGATGCTTGGGGCTGGTGTACGGGATGATCCGGGGAGATGGTGTGGGGTGGGAGGTGGGAGGGAGGTTCGGCATTGGGAGATCATGTACACCTGTGGCTGATTCATGTCAATGTATGGCAAAACCAATACAGTATTGTAAAGTAGAATAAAGTATTGAAAAAAGAAAAGAAAAGAAAAAAAAAAGATTATGTTAACTCTTTAGACTATAGGGGTGCCAGATTACATGGCAGTTCAGTTCAGTTCAGTTCAGTCACTCAGTCGTGTCTTTGCCACCTCATGAACTGTAGCATGCCAGGCCTCCCTGTCCATCACCAACTCCCAGAGTTCACTCAAACTCATGTCATCAAGTCAGTGATGCCATCCAGCCATCTCATCCTCGGTTGTCCCCTTCTCCTCCTACCCCCAATCCTTCCCAGCATCAGAGTCTTTTCCATTGAGTCAACTCTCCTCATCAGGTGGCCAAAGTATTGGAGCTTCAACTTCAGCACCAGTCCTTGCAATGAATATTCAGTATTGATTTCCCGTAGGACGGACTGGTTTGATCTCCTTGCAGTCCAAGGGGCTCTCAAGAATCTTCTTCTCTAGTGCCAGAGTTTAGCCTTTTTTATAATCCAACCCTCAATATCCGTACATGACTACTGGAAAAACCATAGCTTTGACTATACAGACCTTTGTTGGCAAAGTGATGTCTCTGCTTTTTAATACACTGGGTAGTTTTGTCATAGCTTTTCTTCCAAGGATCAAGCGTCTTTTACTTTTGTGGCTGCAGTCACCATCTGCAGTGATTTTGGAGCCAAGAAAAGGAAATCTGACCCTGTTTCCACNCGTGCTAGCTAGGTTGGTCATAACTTTCTTTCCAAGACGTAAGTGTCTTTTAGCTTCATGGCTGTAATCACCATCTGCAGTGATTTTGTAGCCCCTAAAAATAAAGTCTGACACTGTTTCCACTGCTTCCCCATCTATTTCTCATGAAGTGATGGGACCAGATGCCATGATCTTCATTTTCTGAATGTTGAGCTTTAAACCAACTTTTTCACTCTCCTTTTTCACTTTTATCAAGAGGCTCTTTAGTTCCTCTTCACTTTCTGCCATAAGGGTGGTGTCCTCTGCATATCTGAGGTTACTGATATTTCTCTAGGCAATCTTGATTCCAGCTTGTGCTTCTTCCAGCCCAGCGTTTCTCATGATGTACTCTGCATAGAAGTTAAATAAGCAGGGTGACAATATACAGCCTTGATGTACTCCTTTTCCTATTTGAAACTAGTCTGTTGTTCCATGTCCAGTTCTAACTATTGCTTCCTGACCTGCATATAGGTTTCTCAAGAGGCAGGTCAGGTGGTCTGGTATTACTGTCTCTTTCAGAATTTTCCACAGTTTATCGTGATCCACACAGTCAAAGGCTTTGGCATAGTCAATAAACAGAAATAGATGTTTTTCTGGAACTCTCTTACATGGCAGTGATAAGATCAATTCCCTGATACATGGGTTGTAGTGAAGCATTTTCATAGAGAGAACTAATCACTGTTCAAGGGTTGGATAGTGTACTCATTAAGATAAATAGTGTAATGATAAATATTTAATAACCACCTCTGGTAGGAAAGGGAGTACTGCTCATTTCTATGATGTAAATAATGCCATCCTGGCCACTTGCAAGTTATAAACTTGAAATCATTGAACTTGAGTTGGGAACAGATGTGCAGTAGCCAACCATTTTATAGGGTGTTCTACCTTACAGATACTTAAAAAAAAATAAATTCAGGAACAGCGATAGTAGTGTAGTTAATTAGTGAGGAAGCAATGTATTTTTGGCTACTTATTACCTATGTAATTAATTAGCTTGTATAATTTTGCTGCACCCAGCACAGCTTGTAGGGATGGAAAGTGGTTGACACACAGTTTGGAAAAAGGAAACTAGAGACAGAATTAAAGTTTTCAAGATGGGATTGGGGGACTTAAGACCTGTAGGATCAAGAGCCCTGCTGGCACATTACTTTTATTGAGCTCTTGGTATACAGAAAATTTCTGGTTTTTAGATAACATAAGCTTCCCATTCCCCAGTCACGTCCCAGAGTTAATGTTCTTCTTTGTACTTTTATGTTATCTCCTCGTACCAAGGGCCGGAGAAGGCAATGGCACCCCGCTCCAGTACTCTTGCCTAGAAAATCCCATGGACGGAGGAGCCTGGTAGGCTGCCGTCTACGGGGTCACACAGAGTTGGACACGACTGAAGCAACTTAGCAGCAGCAGCAATAGTACCAAGGACACCCCACAGCCAGGGGCAGCAGTCCTCACATGACCATTGAAAGAACAATCAGAATGTGCTCAAGCAGCATTCTGAATTTGCGCGACCCAGTGTTCCATGGTCCACGCTATGTTCCTCCTTAGCTCAGCAAGGCATGACGATCCCAACTAATCAGCCTGATGTACTTTTTGTTTAAATTATACTTAGTTGCTGTATCTCACGTTTATTCTTTTCCCATGGTGTTCTCATGGCTTAGCCAGAGTGACAGGCAGCTGACTATTAACTCCTGCATAATTTGATTTTCACTAATGGTTTTGTTTAACAACCAACTCAAAAAAGTTTAAATATTTAACAATTGACTTCCTAAGCTAGTACAAGGTGTCTCCCATACAACACAGATAAGAGCGTGAAGTTTATCATTAGATAGTTCTGAATTTGATTCCTTGCTCTGTCACTTAAAAACTGGCCATGTGAAGTTTATATTTCTTTTTAAAGTTTTAGTTCTCTCAAATGAAAGGTGTAGGGAAAGAGCAAATTAGCCCAGATGGCAGTGATCAGGCTCTTGCCCACGGCCTCTCATTCTCGCCCCATGTTTTGTAAATGCATGGTTATGTGCCAGCTGAGATGACGTATAGCACTGCACATGTGGCCACAATGTGCCTGCTTGGCCACAGGTCCCTTTTGTTCTATAAACATATATAAGTGCCACCTGAAAAACCTTTAAGGCTGAGTTATGGCTGCCTTATGGCTGTGTCTGTGTCTATTGGGTCAGCCACGAGAGGCAAGAATACAGCGTGTCTGCTGCTGTGGCTGCTGTGCCAGTTAGGAGAGTATAAATGTGTCTGCAGTTCCTACCACTCCTTGGAGTTGGTTGGAGTTTCTTCCAACTTCCCTGCTCATTCCTTGCCTATCATAGGGTCAACAAACAGTGTGAACAGTGAGATACAGCAAGACAAAAGGTAAGGGTAAAAGTTATACCTACTTTGATTAGCTGCGTATGTGTGTTAGTCACTCAATCATGTCCAACTCTTTGCGACCCCATCGACTGTAGCTCTCCAGGCTCCTCACTCCATGCAATTCTCCAGGCAAGAATACTGGAATGGGTAGCCATTCCCTTCTCCAGGGGAGTCTTTCCAACCCGGGGATAGAAGCTGGATCTCCTACATTGCAGGCAGAGTCTTTACCATCAGAGCTTCCAGGGAAGCATTCAATTAGCTATTGTCAGGATTAAATAAAATGGGACTTCCCCCTCCTCTGGAGAGTAAGAGACCTATAGCTAAAGATTTTATCAGGTCCTTATTAGAACTGTGATCACATAGCTTTTTTTTTTTTTTTTTAACTAAAAGAGAAAGCCATTAAGAGGAATATACTCTACATAATGATGCAGTTTGCATAATTCAAGGGAAGGTAGGTATGATTCTTCAAGAATTCAGACTATACTGTCATTACAAATGAATATTTTTCCTTGGATTGTGTATAGTTTGGTTACAAAAGTCATTCCTTCTGCCGTTAGTAGTAGGATTACAAAGAAAATCGTACTTCTTGGAGAGTTGGCCCATGCCCTGTAGTGTTTTGTGAGTTGTGTAGGCCAAAGCCTTGGTTCCTCCTTTATAGATTCTGTGGGAAAATGGTGATACTTTTTCCCATTTGGTGGGATACTTACACAATACTTACACAGTTTGCATGGCTACTTACACAGGTTACCTTAAAAGGAAGTGGGTGATTTAGGAGACAGGCGTAAATCTGAGCACAGGGAACATGACAGAACTGAGTTTTAGGATCACAAAGTTCAGGAACAGCTTTATATACTGATGAAGTCACTGTGTTCAGTAATTATTATGATCTTTAAACATTGTAGTCTTTATTAAGAAGTAATTCCACTCAACATTGTTTAATAAAAATGATTATTTGCTTAAAATTAATAACTTCACAGAGAAGCAAATAGAACATAAAATCAGAAAAAAAAAAAAAAGAAAAAAACTCAAGGAGATATTATGAAAATTAAATGATTAAACTGCTGTAGATCCTGGCTTGTCTATACCAAGACTAAACGCTTATCTCTTGTTTTGTTTAAGCTGTTTTTAGCAAGACAGTCATTACTTACAACAGATGAGTTTCCAGACCAGATGTATATAATGAGAACCCTTGAAAGTCATGAAAACTCCACAGAGCACAGGAAATCTATATTTGCTTGGATTACCAAAAAGTAAATCAATTACAAATGCCACTACACTAATGTCTTGAATAAAAGATAAGAAAGAACATTCAGTATTATTTTGAAGAGCTTAACAAAATTAATTAGGATTATTAAATGTTTAAGTGAAGGACATTTGCCCTTCAGCTTTCACAATAAAGACTGTCTTTCTCTAAATTGTTAAACTTGACCATTTTTACATGAGTAGCTGGGAAATGTCAAAATGAAAAAAGTAAATGTGACATCTAAAACAATTTAAGGAGAATTAACTTTAATAATGGGAAAATGTGTACAAAATGAGAAGATAAACAAAGTGAAGGGGAAAAGACACCAAATATTCTTTTTAAATACTCTAAACTGAATATGAAACATTGATTAGTAATTAACAACAGCAAAGACCCGATGAATAGTTTTTAATATTTTTTTGTCCATTGGAAGCCATCTTGACGTTATGACTTTGAATTTTAAAAAATAAGTTCTGGAATGTGAAAACCAGCTGCTGAAAAATATCAGCAATAAATTTTCTGACTAGGCAGCTGTTATGAAAGGTGAGGACAAAGGGCTGCAAACACTCTTTAAAAACTTTAATAAATAAGCAGAATATGTGCCATGCCAGCTCATTTCCTTAGTCTTGTCAGAGAAAAAGCTACTGTGACAGTAAATGAAAATTTTTGACTGCTATTTTGCAACAGCTATGTTTTCTTTCCAGATTCATCTCATAGAGTATTTTAAACACATACAACTTGTATTTTTTCTCCCAAGAGTTATAATATGCAAAAAGTTGAAATAATTGATGAAGCTTGCTGCTACTGCTGCTGCTAAGTCGTTTTAGTCATGTCTGACTTTGTGTGACCCCATAGTCGGGAGCCCGCCAGGCTCCCCCATCCCTGGGATTCTCCAGGCAAGAACACTGGAGTGGGTTGCCATTTCTTTCTCCAATACATGAAAGTGAAAAGAAAAAGTGAAGTCGCTCAGTCGTGTCTGACTCTTAAGGACCCCATGGACTGTAGCCTGCCAGGCTCCTCCGTCCATGGGATTTTCCAGGCAAGAGTACTGGAGTGGGATGCCATTGCCTTCTCCAGATGAAGCTTGAGTGTGCCATTAATTGTCTTCTGAAAACATTTGGAATGTTTCAGTAAACCAAGTGGGAAATTGGTAGGCTACAGTCCATGGGGTCGCATAGAGTCGAATCGAATTGAGCAACTTCACTTCACTCATTTCACTCCATACTTTATCACTAGAGAAGGAAATGGCAACCCACTCCAGTATTCTTGCCTGGAGAATCCCATGGACAGAGGAGCTTGATGGGCCATGGTCCATGGGGTCGCAGAGAGTTGGACATGACTGGCGTGACTGAGCACGCATACAGGTTCTTTTTATAATCTACTTAATGAAGAAGTGAACCATGGGAACATAATGTGAAAGATGTTTAAGAATAAATATTTGCTTACATGAAGATAACACAGCAATCACAATATTTATATGGATAGCAAACTGGGAAATAATACTGTTGATTCAAAGAAAAGTGGAAATGCTTTGAAATCTACAGCTCACATAGAAAAGAAACTGGATAGAGTATATCCAAATTTTACAGTAATCCTAAAACCATATATAACATGAATGATTTTATTGATAATCTAGAAAAGTCTTTAATATGTAAAGCTGAAATAATTTTTTCCGATACTAAAACAATGCAATCAGTCATTCTAAACCAAATTGTTGTTGCTCAGCTGCTGATTGTTTGATTCTTTGTGATTCCAAGGACTGTAGCACACCAGGTTTTCCTGTCCTTCACTATCTCCCAGAGTTTGTTCAAACTCATGTCCATTGTGTTGATGATGCCATCCAACCATCTCATCCTCTGTTGCCCCCTTTTCCTCCTGCCCTCGATCTTTCTCATCATCAGAGTCTTTTCCAATGAGTTGGCTCTTTGCATCAGGTGGCCAAAATATTGGGAGCTTCAGTATCAGTCCTTCCAATGAATATTCAGGGTTGATTTCCTTTAGGATTCATATTGTTTAAGCCATTCTCTCTAAAGTATGATATTATAGCAGCTTGAACTTGGGCCACTTTTGTGCCTGGGCTCTGTATTAAGCTTTCTGTAGCTCTTTTGCTTGGAGAGGAGAGCAGCCTCTGTCAAAAAATGACCTGTATTTAAGACAATTTCACCAAAAAAAAAAAAAAAACAACAATAAAAATGACATCCAATATATTGAGACATAATCATATGCCAATTCCAAGGTTAATCGTTTTAGATGTGTCATGTCCACCCCCACATACTATGTCTTCCTTGAGGTGGCCTTCTCTGGCATGGAGGAGGAAAGTTGATTTCGATGCCTTCCTGAATTGATCATTTTGGAGTTGTTCTCCCCAGCAGCATGTGCCACTCTTCAAAACTCCCACTTCTGCCAGCACCACTTTTTAACACTTACTGTATGCCGGGTGGTGTTCTAGGGGTTCAAAGCACATTAACAAATGAAACAACGTTGAAAATGGAATTTTGACTCGGGATACATTTGGTAGTTGCTTGCTAAGATGGTTGTTGTTGTTGTAGATTTGGTATTACTTTTAAATCTTTGCTAAATTTGTAATTTTCCACATTCACATTCTTACTACCTTCATATTAAACTATACATTCATGATAATTCTCATACTGCCTTCTAAACAAAACATTTCTAGTCTGAATGTATGATTTACATTTAATGTGGTCATAGTCATCACTAATTTTTCTGTATAAGAGATTAGTTTTTAGGCATGGATATTTTGAACTTTTAGATTTCATAATCCTGTTACACAGACATGTCATGCTCCAGAACCACTGGAGATTTGTTCTACTTAATGATCAGTTAATGCTACTTGGAAGCATGCAATGATTCTGGATATTTTATTTTATCTCATGCCCTGCTCCTTATCAGTGGCTATCACTTTCAGGTTAGTGGACTCTCAGCCTTCAGGCAAAACTTAAAAACAACAACAACAACGCTGTTTGCATTGCTCCAGGCTGATACCAGAAATGTCTGGAAAAGAGCAATTTTCTTAATTGGGTTGAAAATATATATATAAGAAGACATAACATGCTTATGGTTAATTGTAAATTTATATTGCTGTTAAGGAAAAGTTTTATTCAGATTTTGAGAACCCAGAACATATAGTTAAAAGGAAGGAAAAAATTGGGGGCTACAGTGAAATTATTAAGATAGGAATAATTTTGCAGTTAAGTAATCTTGCTAAATTCCTTGTATTGCAGCTGTACATAGGTATAAAAGTAATTAGAATTTCATATGAGAAGGCTTCTGCAGAGTCTTAGAATCCACATGGGAGACTGGCTGCAGAGCTATTGATCAGGGGAAATATGTACATATATCTTGTCTTAAATTCAGCAAAAGTTTTGATAAAGTGCCTCCATATTATTTTCACTAAGCTGGAAAAATGTGAGTGGAATGAGGTGTAGTTGAGTGAATCTGCCCAACTGTGCTGAGGTAGTTTATTTGACTTATAGATGTTCAGTGATGGTTGTGGAGCTAAATTGAAATGAACCGATCTATGTTCATCTATACAGAGTGCCACAGTAGTGTACCTTGTGTCATTCTATGCATACCTGTGGCGGATTCATGTTGATGTATGGCTAAACCAGTACAATATTGTAAAGTAATTAACCTCCAATTAAAATAAATTATATTAAAAAAAGCTTTTAGATATAGCTTTCAGAAAAACATGAAAGATAAATTAATTAAAAAATCCTTGTCCTTTTCAGTATGCNTGATGCCTTCCTGAATTGATCATTTTGGAGTTGTTCTCCCCAGCAGCATGTGCTACTCTTCAAAACTCCCACTTCTGCCAGCACCACCTTTTAACACTTATTGTATGCCGGGTGGTGTTCTAGGGGTTCAAAGCACATTAACAAATGAAACAACGTTGAAAATGGAATTTTGACTCAGGATACATTTGGTAGTTGCTTGCTAAGATTGTTGTTGTTGTAGATTTGGTATTATTTTTAAATCTTTGCCAAATTTGTAATTTTCCACACTCACATTCTTACTACCTTCATATTAAACTATACATTCATGATAATTCTCATACTGCCTTCTAAACAAAACATTTCTAGTCTGAATGTATGATTTACATTTAATGTGGTCATAGTCATCACTAATTTTTCTGTATAAGAGATTAGTTTTTAGGCATGGATACTTTGAACTTTTAGATTTCATAATCCTGTTACACAGACATGTCATGCTCCAGAACCACTGGAGATTTGTTCTACTTAATGATCAATTAATGCTACTTGGAAGCATGCAATGATTCTGGATATTTTATTTTATCTCATGCCCTGCTCCTTATCAGTGGCTATCACTTTCAGGTTAGTGGACTCTCAGCCTTCAGGCAAAACTTAAAAACAACAACAACAACGCTGTTTGCATTGCTCCAGGCTGATACCAGAAATGTCTGGAAAAGAGCAATTTTCTTAATTGGGTTGAAAATATATATATAAGAAGACATAACATGCTTATGGTTAATTGTAAATTTATATTGCTGTTAAGGAAAAGTTTTATTCAGATTTTGAGAACCCAGAACATATAGTTAAAAGGAAGGAAAAAATTGGGGGCTACAGTGAAATTATTAAGATAGGAATAATTTTGCAGTTAAGTAATCTTGCTAAATTCCTTGTATTGCAGCTGTACATAGGTATAAAAGTAATTAGAATTTCATATGAGAAGGCTTCTGCAGAGTCTTAGAATCCACATGGGAGACTGGCTGCAGAGCTATTGATCAGGGGAAATATGTACATATATCTTGTCTTAAATTCAGCAAAAGTTTTGATAAAGTGCCTCCATATTATTTTCACTAAGCTGGAAAAATGTGAGTGGAATGAGGTGTAGTTGAGTGAATCTGCCCAACTGTGCTGAGGTAGTTTATTTGACTTATAGATGTTCAGTGATGGTTGTGGAGCTAAATTGAAATGAACCGATCTATGTTCATCTATACAGAGTGCCACAGTAGTGTACCTTGTGTCATTCTATGCATACCTGTGGCGGATTCATGTTGATGTATGGCTAAACCAGTACAATATTGTAAAGTAATTAACCTCCAATTAAAATAAATTATATTAAAAAAAGCTTTTAGATATAGCTTTCAGAAAAACATGAAAGATAAATTAATTAAAAAATCCTTGTCCTTTTCAGTATGCTGATCAAAGATATGTGAAGATTTCCAAAACCAACTTGTTGACCCATGTGCTTCCTCATAGTTAAATCTCACAAGTCTTTTTCAAACTTCTTGTATCTGCTGCCTCACTGGCATGTGGCACTGACTATTTTTTTCTTTAGAAAATGTATCTTCAACTTCTAAGGTATTATTTTTCTAGTTTCCTGCTCAACTCTGAGTTTTCCTCTTTCTTCTCTGAGTTCATGCTTGTTCATCCCTTAAATATTCATTCTCACTCTTTACAACTTTACCACTCCCTGGGTGTTTTCATTCATGCTCTTGTCTACATACTATTTATAATAGTATGACTCTCAAATCTGTATCTTCAGTCTAGACCACTTTCCTGGGCATCCAAACAGTATGTTCATCCCACTCTTGGCATATTGCCTCTTCTCACTTTAATTAGTATCTTGAAACTGTTTGGCATGAAATATCTTAGCCTCCCTTCTCCCCCCAATCTTAAAGTTTCTGATAATTGAAAAAAAGCACTGGCAATGGACACAGAGCTGTGTTTAATTTTTTTTTTAAACATTCATCACTTACTAGTTATACAAATCAGGGCAAATTTTTATCCTGTGTTAGTTTTCTATTGTTGCATAACAAATTACCACAAACTCAGTGGCTTCAAACAACTTATATAATATCACTTAACTTTTGTGGGCTTCTCTGATGGCTCAGACAGTAAAGAATCTGCTGGTAATGCAAGAGGCCTGATTTCAGTTCCTGTGTCAGGAAGTTCCCCTGGAGAAGGAAATGGCAACCCATTCCAGTGTTCTTGCCAGGTAATTTCACAGACAGAGGAGCATGGTAAGCTACAGTCCATAGGGTTGCAAAGGGTTGAACACGGACTGAGTGACTAACACTTTTGTTTTGTGGGTCAGTCATCAGGGCATAGTTGGATGACTATGATACATAGTTGGATACTCTGCTTAGGATGTCTCTTAATGCTGTAATCAAGGTTTCAGCAAGGGCTAAGCTCTTATCAGATGCTCAACTGAAGTATCCATTTCCAAGCTCCCATAAAACTGTATACAACTTACTGACTCTTTGGTGAATAGGTCTTAAATTCTTTTACTTCTGCGCCTCCCTTTACACTATCATTGTTTAGAATGCTCCACACTCTCCACACTGTCCTCACAGTTTCATGTGTCAAAATTGTCTTACCGAGATTTCCCTGGTGTTCCAGGGGTTAAGTCTCCATGCATTAACTATAGGGGATACAGATTTGATCCCTGGTCAGGGAAGTTCACCTGGCAGTTGGTGTAGCCTCCCCCCAAAACTGTCTTCCTTTTTCAAGGTCCTTCCATGAANAGGGGTTAAGTCTCCATGCATTAACTATAGGGGATACAGATTTGATCCCTGGTCAGGGAAGTTCACCTGGCAGTTGGTGTAGCCTCCCCCCAAAACTGTCTTCCTTTTTCAAGGTCCTTCCATGAAGCCTCTTTTAAAAAAGATTTATCTGTATTTGTTTATTTATGGCTGCACTGAGTCTTCATTGCTCCATA
The DNA here is from genome assembly GCA_006410735.1 of Raphicerus campestris. Taxonomy (NCBI): domain Eukaryota; kingdom Metazoa; phylum Chordata; class Mammalia; order Artiodactyla; family Bovidae; genus Raphicerus; species Raphicerus campestris. The sequence continues at coordinate 412,990 of SJYW01003579.1, forward strand.
CGAGCCTTCTCCAGTTGCAGAGAGTCGGGGCTACTTTCTAGTTGTGTTGTGTGGCCTTCAATTGCAGTTATGTTACTACTGTTGACAATATTCTCTTCTCTTGGTTTTGAGCTTGACATAGACAGATATCAGGAGGCCAAAAAATATTTGCTAAAAATAAGAAACAAAAATCTGCCTTGTAGTATAGTTATCTGTACATTTGATTAATCTCTAATCTCTACTTTATCCCTATTTTAGACACTTTAACAGTTGGGTCTCTATTTTACTCATTTGCCAGTTTGCTTCAGAGTCAAGTACAATGTTGTATACTTATTCTTCTGTTTATTTTTCATGAAATAATTGTTGAATGTCTACTACCTGCTAGAAACTATAGGTGCTGAGGTAAAACACCTTAGTTCTGGAATTAGATGGCCTGAATTCAAATGCTGTCCCTTCTCCTCACTGGCTGTGACGCTGGGCAAGTTTCTCAGAATTTAAAGGCCTTGAGTTCCTTATCTGTAAAATAATGGTGACAATATGATTATGGAGGGTGGGATTATGATGATGGCTAATGTTCTGTGTACTGGGCCAGAATCAGGATCAAGAACTAATGTCTTTGACATCAAACTTCAACTATAAATTGATTAAATGGAGATAAATGTGCTGGTGCTTTCTATTGCTCTTGAATGAAATTCAGTTTACTTACAATGGCCTAAAGCCAAGACCTGCAAGATCTGACTCCTCCCTACCCATCCATACCATTCTGACCACTCACTTGCTTGCTTTGAGGGGACTATTTTCTGTCTTTCAAGCAAGATGAGTAACTTTCCATTTTAGTCTTTCACACTGTCCCATGATAGTCTCATTTCCTTGTTGACCTCAACAACACTTTCTTTCAGAAGACTTTACGAACTGCTTTATCTAAAGTAGCCCTCTGCTTACCATCTCCCTCATCATCCAGTTATTCTCTCTGACCTCATTCAACTTAATAGATATTCTTTGCCAATATCTTCACTTTTTGGGGGGTCTAATTGTTTCTTATTGATAGCCTATTTCCCCGACCAGAAGGTAAGCATCATCAAGTTTGAGCCTGCTTGTGTGTTATTTACTAATCTAGTTACAATGTCTGGCATAGTACTCAACCCAATCAGGAACTCCCAAAATAAAATCGTATGCATAAGTAAAAGAATAAATACTCTCTAGGTTAAGAACGTTAAATGCAGAGTGTCTGGCAAAAAAATAGATGATAAAAATTAATGTTAGCTATTATTATCATTACTAATGATACCAAGAAATTGTCTCCAATTTTGTACAGTTCACAGTCTAGAGAGGAAGATATAGGTGTGTAACAAGCCAATTATACTAATAGTGCTGCATGAATTGGGCTTTTGTGATCTGAGAAAATACAGATATGCTTACGAAATATTTGCTGAATTGTTGGTTTTCATTTGAATGGTCTATAAAAATGGCCTAAGAGTGAGCACAGGATGAGAATGGAGGCTGGAGCCCATGCCAATCCTTGTAAATAGATTGAACATTTTGTTGCCTTCAGTAGTAATAGTATACTTTCCAAGATAGAGTATTCCAGTGTAGGGAAAGGCTATGTTATGTTTGTTAACTTTATGATTTGCTCTGTCATAATACATATCTTGGTGCAGATCATATTTATGTTTTCATGACCTTTTTCTNGTAGTAATAGTATACTTTCCAAGATAGAGTATTCCAGTGTAGGGAAAGGCTATGTTATGTTTGTTAACTTTATGATTTGCTCTGACATAATACATATCTTGGTGCAGATCATATTTATGTTTTCATGACCTTTTTCTCTCCTCCTTAGTGCATAAATCAAAGAGGTATTTGTAAGGTGCAGCCATTCCCAAGGTCTCTTTGACCCCAAATTAAATTTATTCTAAATGAAGGGGCATCCTTGTAGCTTCAGAACCAGACCTCTACCCTCCCTCTTCTAACCTGTTTGTTGCTCTTCATTCTCTCGTGTAAACATTTTGAGGCTGCCACTTCCCTCTTTATTACTTCCTCTGCCTATGCCCTGTAATCACTTTCCCCAATTTTAAAGTTTATACTTGCATCTTTACAAAATGTTCTGTATCTGCATCTCCTCTCCTCTTACAACTTTTGGTAATTAGATTTACTCTTATGAAATACATCTCTTTCTATCAGAAAATCTTGAGAGCACAGTTGTGGAGATAAGACTGACCTCTCAAATTTTATGACTAGAACCATAATGTTTCCATGTTGATAAATTATAGATACAGCAAGGCAGTTTCTTTTCCCACCAGGATTTCTGTTTGGGCATGTTAAAACTGCCAAACAGTAAGAGAGAGACAACATGATCATTTTTTCTCGTTGATTGATTTCCCACATCAGGGATATGCATTAACAGGAGTTTCAATAAGAACATTAATTTTATTTTAAAATAAGGAAAGACACAAACAAGGTTTCTTCGTGTTATGTAGAAAATATATTACTGTTAGGAATGGATCTGGTGAGTCATCGCTAAGTACTTTCAGTTTGTTGATTCCGTAGATGCACAAGTTCAAAGATCAAATAATGCCCATCAGGTTTGATGAGACACTAATGACAGTTACCCTTCTGGTGATACTGTCACTGAACTGGTTAAAGGTAGCAAAGAATCTGCCATGAGTCTTTCTGAGGGCGTAACAGAACTCTGATAGGAAAACAGGGAAGGGAGGCACTGGGCCTGGGTGAATGGATAATGATTGCAATTGACTCACTTTTAGAAGAAACAAGATCAACAATAACACTTTGCCTCTTAAGATTATCAGGCAATAGATTGCTGGTGAGTAACATGTTCAGGGACTCTCTGCCCTAGAACTTTAAAAAGAAGATTGAAATAAAATCCCAGAAAAATTAATGCATGCTGCTAGAAGAAGAGATTTCAGGTGGTAGTGGTCATTTAAATAAACAATAAGAATAATAACAGACTTCCCTGTAGCTCAAACGGTAAAGAATCTGCCTGCCATTCAGGAGACCAGGGTTCGATTCCTGGGTTGGGAAGTTCCTCTGGAGAAAGGAATGGCAATCCACTCCAGTATTCTTGCCTGGAGAATTCCATGGACAGAGAAACCTGGTGGGCTACAGTCTGTGGGGGTCGAAAAGAATCAGACACGACTGAGTGACTAACATACAAACAAGAATAATAACAGTTAGAACAATACATGGGAGAGAAAATACACACATAATAGCAATATAAAAACAGACAAATCCAGAGAAAATGTAGAGCTAATGATGGTAGCCAGTGTGTTTTTTAGCGCCCAGTGTGTTTATGCTTATATTTTATTCACATGACAGATTAAAAAGATAATATATGAATAGCAAACTTAAAGTTTGAAGCAAAAGCAGTCTGACTCTAGGGCTCATGCTTTTAATTCCTGTATTATATATCACTAGGTATGACCTAAATCAAATCCCTTATGATTATACAGTGGAAGTGAGAAATAGATTTAAGGGCCTAGATCTGATAGATAGAGTGCCTGATGAACTATGGAATGAGGTTCGTGACATTGTACAGGAGACAGGGATCAAAACCATCCCCATGGAAAAGAAATGCAAAAAAGCAAAATGGCTGTTTTAGGAAGCCTTACAAAGAGCTGTGAAAAGAAGAGAGGTGAAAAGCAAAGGAGAAAAGGAAAGATAAAAGCATCTGAATGCAGAGTTCCAAAGAATAGCAAGAAGAGATAAGACAGCCTTCTTCAGCGATCAGTGCAAAGAAGTAGAAGAAAACAACAGAATGGGAAAGACTAGATCTCTTCAAGAAAATTAGAGATACCAAGGGAACATTTCATGCAAAGATGGGCTCGATAAAGGACAGAAATGGTATGGACCTAACAGAAGCAGAGGATATTAAGAAAGAGGTGGCTAGAATACACAGACCTAGATAATCACGATGGTGTGATCACACATCTAGAGCCAGACATCCTGGAATGTGAAGTCAAGTGGGCCTTAGAAAGCATTACTACAAACAAAGCTAGTGGAGGTGATGGAATACCAGTAGAGCTGTTTCAAATCCTGAAAGATGATGCTATGAAAGTGCTGCACTCAATATGCCAGCAAATTTGGAAAACTCAGCAGTGGCCACAGGACTGGAAAAGGGCAGTGTTCATTCCAATTCCAAGGAAAGGCAATGCCAAAGAATGCTCAAACTACTGCACAATTGCATTCATCTCACATGCTAGTAAAGTAATGCTCAAAATTCTCCAAGCCAGGCTTCAGCAA
>SJYW01003579.1:420218-437065 GCA_006410735.1 Raphicerus campestris
ACTGGAAAAGGGCAGTGTTCATTCCAATTCCAAGGAAAGGCAATGCCAAAGAATGCTCAAACTACTGCACAATTGCATTCATCTCACATGCTAGTAAAGTAATGCTCAAAATTCTCCAAGCCAGGCTTCAGCAATACATGAACCATGAACTCCCTGATGTTCAAGCTGGTTTTAGAAAAGGCAGAGGACCCAGAGATCAAATTGCCAACATCCAATGGATCATGGAAAAAGCAAAAGAATTCCAGAAAAATATCTATTTCTGTTTTATTGACTATGCCAAAGTCTTTGACTGTGTGGATCACAATAAACTGTGGAAAATTCTGAGAGAGATGGGAATACCAGACCACCTGACCTGCCTCTTGAGAAATCTGTATGCAGGTCAGGAAGCAACAGTTAGAACTGGACATGGAACAACAGACTGGTTCCAAATAGGGAAAAGGAGTGTGTCAAGGCTGTATATTGTCACCCTGCTTATTTAACTTCTATGCAGAGTACATTATGAGAAATGCTGGACTGGAAGAAACACAAGCTGGAATCAAGATTGCCAGGAGAAATACCAATAACCTCAGATATGCAGATGATACCACCCTTATGGCAGAAAGTGAAGAGGAACTAAAAAGCCTCTTGATGATAGTGAAAGAGGAGAGTGAAAAAGTTGGCTTAAAGCTCAACATTCAGAAAATGAAGATCATGACATCCAGTCCCATCACTTCATGAGAAATAGATGGGGAGACAGTGGAAACAGAGTCAGACTTTGGGCTCCAAAATCACTGCAGATGGTGACTACAGCCATGAAATTGAAAGATGCTTACTCCTTGAAAGAAAAGTTATGACCATCCTAGATACCATATTTAAAAGCAGAGACATTACTTTGCCCACTAAGGTCCGTCCAGACAAGGCTATGGTTTTTCCAGTAGTCGTGTATGGATGTGAGAATTGGACTGTGAAGAAAGCTGAGAGCCAAAGAATTAATGTGTTTGAACTGTGGTATTGGAGAAGTCTCTTGAGAGGCCCTTGGACTGCAAGGAGATCCAACCAGTCCATTCTGAAGGAGATCAGCCCTGGGATTTCTTTGGAAGGAATGATGCTAAAGCTGAAACTCCAGTACTTTGGCCACCTCATGCGNCTCTTGAGAGTCCCTTGGACTGCAAGGAGATCCAACCAGTCCATTCTGAAGGAGATCAGCCCTGGGATTTCTTTGGAAGGAATGATGCTAAAGCTGAAACTCCAGTACTTTGGCCACCTCATGCGAAGAGTTGACTCACTGGAAAAGACTCTAATTCTGGGAGGGATTGGGGGCAGGAGGAGAAGGGGACAACCGAGGATGAGATGGTTGGATGGCATCAGTGACTCGATGGATGCAAGTCTGAGTGCACTCGGGGAATTGGTGATGGACAGGGAGGACTGGTGTGCTGCAATTCATGGGGTCGCAAAGAGTCAGACACGACTGAGCGACTGAACTGATTTGGAGTTTCATACTATACTGCTAAATATAGTATTTTTATTTCTTTTGTATATTGTTATAGCTTTCAAGAACCTGTACTTGTGTGTTTATCCTTTACCAGTTTTCAAGCTCCACAAGAAAATGGACTGGATGTGTCTAGTTTACCACTAAGTTCCCAGAAGCCCTGTGCTAGTCACATTGTTGTCTAGATGACATTTATTGATTGATCAGTGTCAACAAGCAAAACTGAAATAAATTAGGCACTCTGGCTTTAAATGCTGAAGGAGGAAAGGGGTCTAATACCACTGTGCATCTTTCCTCTGAGGACCTGAAATCTCCGTCATTGTCCACTATTGTGTGCCAAAATGTATGAAAGCAAAATCGACAAGGACATTTCCAATGGCAAGCGGAAGGTGGTAGACTGAGATGAGAAAAAGAGAAAATTTTTCTCAAAATCTTTTACTCTAATTCCCATCAAGTTTCTTAAAAGGCTTGGGATAGAACTATGCATGGCAGAAGTTAAATTTGAGAAAACATGCCCTGAATCTTAAAAATGTCTCCATCTTAATTAGAATGTTAATCATAAGAGTATGATCAAGTAGACTAAGATATGAAGTATAAATTCTTTTGAATCTTAGATCCCCACAACTCTTCTGTTAAAGAGAAAGAACAGTGCATGTTGATTTTTGTGTCTAAGACAGTACTGTGGGAGGTCCAGAAGAAGCATATTGTCCCCCAAGCATTCCAAAATCTCACTAATCTTTGGGTATGAATACGTCGATTTAGCAGTACCCAAGATTTTCACTCTGTATATTGTCACCCCGCTTATTTAACTTTTATATGCAGAGTACATCATGAGAAATGCTGGGCTGGATGAAGCACAAGCTGGAATCAAGATTCAGTTCAGTTCAGTTGCTCAGTCATGTCCGACTCTTTTTTTGACCCCCATGAATCACAGCACGCCAGGCCTCCCTGTCCATCACCAACTCCCGGAGCACACTCAGAGTTGCGTCCATCGAGTCAGTGATGCCATCCAGCCATCTCATCCTTGGTTGTCCGCTTCTCCTCCTGCCCTGGGAGAAATATCCATAACCTCAAATATGCAGATGACACCACCCTTATGACAGAAAGTGAAGAAGAACTAAATAGCCTCTTGATGAAAGTGAAAGAAGAGAGTGAAAAAGTTGGCTTAAAACTCAACATTCAGGAAACTAAGATCATGGCATCTGGTCCCAACACTTCATGGGAAATGGGGAAACAGTGACAGACTTTATTTAGGGGGGCTCCAAAATCACAGCAGATGGTGACTGCAGCCATAAGATTAAAGGATGCTTACTCCTTGGAAGTAAAGTTATGGTCAACCTAGACAGCATATTAAAAACCAGAGACAGTACTTTGCCGATAAAGGTCCGTATAATCAAAGCTATGGTTTTTCCTATAGTCATGTATGGATGTGACAGTTGGACTAGAAAGAAAGCTGAACACTGAAGAACTGATGCTTTTGAACTGTGGTGTTGGAGAAGACTCTTCAGAGTCCCTTGGACTGCAAGGAGATCCAACTAAATCCACAAGGAAATCAGTCTTGAATATTCACTGGAAGGACTGATGTTGAAGCTGAAACTCCAATACTTTGGCCACCTGATGCGAAGGAACTTACTCATTTGAAAAGACCCTGATGATGGGAAAGATTGAAGGTGGGAGGAGAAGGGGATGACAGAGGATGAGATGGTTGGATGGCATCACTAACTCTATGGACATGAGTTTGAGTAAGGTCAAGGAGTTGGTGATGGACAGGAAAGCCTGGTGTGCTTTAGTCTATAGGGTCGCAAGGAGCTGGACATGAGTGAGTGACTGAACTAAAGATTTTCACTTCTAAAGCTTATTCAAGAGTTTCAATACTTTCACAGTCCCACCATTCTGCAAATATTGTTGGAAATCCAAAAGAGTTTCTTACATAAGTTCATGAATTAATACAGGCTTCTGTCATGTCCTTTCATTTGTACTTCTGCATTCGCTCAGGCCCCTGCTGATTCACTCCAGTTCTGATGCTCTGCTATAAAATTTGGCAGTCTCCTGTGAGAGCAAAAAAATACATATAGCATACTCAGTTGAAGCTTCCCAGGTAGCTCAGTGGTAAAGTATCTTTCTACTAATGGAGGAGACACAGGCTCAATCCCTGGGTTGGGAAGATCCCCTGGAGGGGGAAATGACAACCCACTCCAGTATTCTTGTTGGAATACTGAAAATTGCTGGAAATTTCTTGCTGGAAATCCCATGGACAGAGGAGTCTGGTGGCCTACTGTCCAGGTGGTTGAAAAGGTTCAGACACAACTGAGTGGCTGAGCATACCTAATGCTCAGTTGGATAGTTTGGGGGTAGTTTGAATCCTGAAATGTTAAGCTACTTAGGGAGAGATTCACTTTCTAGTCTCAAACTCGTGATCCTGATCCTTTATCTGTATGGAGTGTATATTGCCAAAAAGGTAGCCAGATTGGGATGAGATTTCTTTATCAGCTGCCTCACTATATCTTTGCTGTCATCTGATCCTCAAACCCTGTTGTGAAACTGCCATTCCAGATTCCTTCTTCTCTTGGTATGAATTCTTTCTCAAGATCTTTGCCAGCTTTCTGTGCCATCTGGCAATCTTACTTTCTCCCTTTCCAATCTAGTCCAGAAAAACTGTCTATGTCTGTAAATCTGAATTCCTCTCATCATGTTGTGAATCAACCCCCATGTAAATAAGTGAAAAAAATAATGTGTAGGATGTTATCTAACTCCATATGACAAACATGTATGACTCTAAGCCTTGGCCTGGCTGTGGCCTTATCATGTAAAATATTATAATAGGTTTTTTTTCTAGGTCCCAAGATATGTCTATCCATAGCCAGGCTTTCCTCGGAGGTTATACTCACTTATTCATTGGAATCACTGTTTTGTTTGGAGTGAAGAGAAGTGCTGGAAACTGTATTAGGGTTTTCCAGAGAAACAGAATCAATAGGGAATATATATATACGTGTATATATATATATATATATATATATATATATATATATATTCCAAATATATGCGTTTATTATAAGGAATTGGATCATGCACTATGGAGCCTGAAAAGTCCCAAGATCTGAAGTTAGTAAGCTGGGGACTCAGGGGAACCAATGGTATAGTTCCAGACCAAATGTCAGCAGCCTCAGGACACAGGAGAAGCAAATGTTTCAGTTTGAATTTAGGAAGAAACTGATGTCCCACCTTGAAAGCAGTCAGTTAGGAAAAGTTTCTTCCCATTCAAAGAGAGTCAGTTTTTTCATTTTAGTCAGGCCTTCAACTTATTGGATGAAGCCCACCCACATTAGGGAGGGAAATCTGCTTAACCCAGTCTACAAATGTTTATACCACTCAAAAGTGCCCTCTCAGACATACCCAAAATAACATTTAACCAAATATCTGGGCACCCCTAGGTGGTCCAGTTACACTGATACCTAAAGTGAACCATCTAAGAGGTCACATGCCCTGATTCCCATTCTCAAAAAATGTGTTTCCCTACTACATAGCTCTAGGCCCAGATAAAAGGTAAACAAGTTCCCTAAAAGCTACAAAAATGGAATCTTGGGCTTTGGGGAGATGTAGAATTAAGCTATATCATAGGATCTCTAATATTACAAACCAAAAATAGAAAGGGAAAAATAAAAACATGAACAAAAACTCAACCCAAAATTCTAGTCATTAACTACCATCAAGAAAAAATGGAAATAGTACAGTAATAGACATTTCAGAAAGGCAGCAGCCATGGAAATGAAGATTTCCATAGGGGCAGTCCTGTCTTCAGTACTGAGAATACATTTGAGAATGTTAACAAAGTCCTGAGAATTTGCTTTAGTTCTTTCTTTCACATCTTGAGAAAGTAAAGCTTAGTAGCATATTCTTAGGTCTTCCTTTCTCAAACGTTGATTGAGAAATGAACCATGAAATGAATGTGTTGATTTTTTTCCCCTGAAGTTGTATTGTTAAGGCCAAAGGATGTAAATGACAGAAAATAGGAACTAATAGGTATTCCAGATGTTTTTGTATTACTTTCACACTTAAATGTTGAAGTAGATAGCCCTGGTTATGCCATTGTGTATGGGTGAACTGAGGCTTCTTTCCTCTTGATGCACCACTGTTTGCTGGCTTGACTTCTTGTAAGAGAAGATGACATTCTCATTCTAAGCAGTGGGATGGAGGAAAGAACAAGTTGTCTCTGAAGGAAGGTTCTTGAAAGCTTTCATATATTTTCCTTGCATCCCACCAGCCAGAGATTAATAACTACAGTCAACAGCAAGGCAGGTACAGAAGTGTAGTTTTTCTTCTGATCAGCAAGAGCATACATTAATATCAGGAGATTTATTACTATGAAAAGAGAATGGATATTGGAGCAAAGCAACTCTAATATTGATTTTAAAGATGAACAGGAAGTCTAAGACTATTCTCTAGGGGAATAGCATGTTTTCTACAATTGGAGTAATTTAGCTCCAGANTACTACATAGCTCTAGGCCCAGATAAAAGGTAAACAAGTTCCCTAAAAGCTACAAAAATGGAATCTTGGGCTTTGGGGAGATGTAGAATTAAGCTATATCATAGGATCTCTAATATTACAAACCAAAAATAGAAAGGGAAAAATAAAAACATGAACAAAAACTCAACCCAAAATTCTAGTCATTAACTACCATCAAGAAAAAATGGAAATAGTACAGTAATAGACATTTCAGAAAGGCAGCAGCCATGGAAATGAAGATTTCCATAGGGGCAGTCCTGTCTTCAGTACTGAGAATACATTTGAGAATGTTAACAAAGTCCTGAGAATTTGCTTTAGTTCTTTCTTTCACATCTTGAGAAAGTAAAGCTTAGTAGCATATTCTTAGGTCTTCCTTTCTCAAACGTTGATTGAGAAATGAACCATGAAATGAATGTGTTGATTTTTTTCCCCTGAAGTTGTATTGTTAAGGCCAAAGGATGTAAATGACAGAAAATAGGAACTAATAGGTATTCCAGATGTTTTTGTATTACTTTCACACTTAAATGTTGAAGTAGATAGCCCTGGTTATGCCATTGTGTATGGGTGAACTGAGGCTTCTTTCCTCTTGATGCACCACTGTTTGCTGGCTTGACTTCTTGTAAGAGAAGATGACATTCTCATTCTAAGCAGTGGGATGGAGGAAAGAACAAGTTGTCTCTGAAGGAAGGTTCTTGAAAGCTTTCATATATTTTCCTTGCATCCCACCAGCCAGAGATTAATAACTACAGTCAACAGCAAGGCAGGTACAGAAGTGTAGTTTTTCTTCTGATCAGCAAGAGCATACATTAATATCAGGAGATTTATTACTATGAAAAGAGAATGGATATTGGAGCAAAGCAACTCTAATATTGATTTTAAAGATGAACAGGAAGTCTAAGACTATTCTCTAGGGGAATAGCATGTTTTCTACAATTGGAGTAATTTAGCTCCAGAATTAAAAGACACTCCTTGGAAGAAAAGTTATGACCAACCTAGATAGCATATTCAAAAGCAGAGGCATTACTTTGCCGACTAAGGTCCGTCTAGTCAAGGCTATGGTTTTTCCAGTAGTCGTGCATGGATATGAGAGTTGGACTGTGAAGAAGGCTGAGCGCCCAAGAATTGATGCTTTTGAACTGTGGTGTTGGAGAAGACTCTTGAGAGTCCCTTGGACTGCAAGGAGATCTAACCAGTCCATTCTGAAGGAGATCAGCCCTGGGATTTCTTTGGAAGGAATGATGCTAAAGCTGAAACTCCAGTACTTTGGCCACCTCATGGGAAGAGTTGACTCATTGGAAAAGACTCTGATGCTGGGAGAGATTGGGGGCAGGAGAAGGAGACGACCGAGGATGAGATGGCTGGATGGCATCACTGACTCGATGGACGTGAATCTGAGTGAACTCCGGGAGTTGGTGATGGACGGGGAGGCCTGGCGTGCTGTGATTCATGGGGTCGCAAAGAGTCAGACACGACTGAGTGACTGAACTGACTGACTGACAGTACATTTAACAAATTCTGGAAGAGGAGAACCGAGGGATTACAGAAGAGACTGCAGCTTAGTTCAGGCCAACTTTGATCTTTGCACCTCATCCATACTACCGTGTCCTTAGGTTATAGAAAATGCACATGGAACAGAAAACACTGTAACACCTCAAACTATAAGTAGTTTAGAAGAGGAGGCAAACTGATTTCTGATATTAAAAGAAGTAATCAAAAATTCATTTACTATAGAAAAGATAGAGAATTGGAAAAAAACCACTGAAGATGAACAGATGAAAGAAGTGACTTGGCACTGCTATCTAAGCAACTTAAAAAACTGTTTTAAAAAAATGTACAATGTATAAGACAAATCAAAACTTAGATGAAACAAAAACTCAAGGAAGATTCTCCACAAGAGATTCATGCTATGAGGCAATTTATATAGTATTATTAAAATGAGAAATCAGAGAAGATGACAGAAGAGAGAATGAAAGTAGAAGGGGGAGGTTGCATGCTAAAGAGAACAAAGTATGGGTCAGCATATATTATTTGATACTGTCAAAGATGCTGGACTAAAACTTGGAAAGTATCAGTTATTAATGACTTATTTTTATTGTGATAAATGAATGTACATAATTGAGGGTTAGAATTCTATTTACATTTCAAATATGACAAAACTATTTTAGGGCTTATGCATCATATATATTATTGAGGATATTATTGAGGATTGAGGATATTTTCATCGTTATCCAGACAAAAACATTTGTTTTTTTCTGGTAGATTAAATTTCTTTTTATTAAACAAACAAAATTCCAGTCTGAGGAGACAAATATGGAATGAGAAAATAGCATGCAGCATTTGACATTTTGAAATTTGTTTTCTACCAATTCCATGCAAAGAATAGCCTGCTGCAATGCTGGTCTGAGACTTGGACTACAAACAAGAGCTCAGCATGGTGAAGTTAATGCCCTGTACAGACTAGACAGTTGGCAATTTGCTTAGTCTTCCTGGTAGCATTTGTTCCACCTTTTCACTTTCCTGTTGGTTTCCCAGTGGTTGTTATAGAAGTCAGGAAAGACACATATGTATAGCTTTGGTAAATGGGTAGTTTAAAATTTGCTGCTTGTATAAACTGTATTTATTTAAACTAAAATTTGGTTTGAAAAGGTATTTGTATTATGGTTACATCTGTTTGTCTATATTGCTTTAATTTATGCAGTATATGTTAATTACTTTTTTCATGTGAAAATATTTTGACAGGTCTTTCTTTGACTTCTTGAATAATTTTATGCTACTGGCTCTGAATCACATCTGTTCTCAACATATAAATCTTTCAGTATTGATGTTCCTGTCTCTTATTCCTGGACTCTTAAAACATTTTAAGTAAACTTTAGTCAATATTATTATTATCGTTTTAATTTCCTCTTTTTTTTTTTTGACCAAACCTTGGGGCATGTGGAACTTCTTGGACCAGGGATCAAATCTGTGCCTCCTGTAGCGGAAGTACAGAGTCTTAACCTCTGGACTACCAGGGAAGTCCTAGTGAATATTATTTTTGATGCTTAATTCTAGATAACACCCTATCCAGACATTTAAAATAAAAAGATACACATTTAACCTAATCAAACTTAGATTTATTCCTGTTCTAAGAACAAAACAAGACACTGAGGTTTGAGCTGAGGCAGGTCATTCAACAAAACTGAGTTTACCTGGCGCTCTCATGCACTGTATAATGTGTTTTATCTATTGCCAAAGCTGAGGTGCTTTTTTATATGAAAGGGAGCATCATGTGAATTCAGAGATAACACTTTTAACCTGTTCATAAATCTTAAAATACCTAAGAAATGTACATGAGGAGGAAGATATGTATTTCTGAACTCAGGAAACAGATTTGGGAAGATTTCATCTCTTCAATCAAATACATTTGCAAGATTTCTAAAATCAAATGCCATAGTATAGATAGTACCCACCCCTGGAGATGAGTCTCTTTCCTGCTATTGCCCAGTATACCCATCACATTCCTTCTTTTCTAACAAAGCATCACTCTGATGGGCCGTTTAAATGATTGAAAAGAAGATGAACATGTAGTTCAGAAAGACTCTTGATGACTAATCACTTTTCTACACAATTGTTAAACCTTTATGGTTTCTTGAGTGGATATTCCTGAAACATTGTATTAACAGTTGCTATTGGGAAATGTTCACATATACAATGTAAATATTATGCTTCTTGTTACTGGTTTGATATCTGGCCTATACGAAATTTAGGGGAAAAAAAAAACAGAACTGCTGTGCAGATATTTTCTCAGGGCATATCGAAGCAGCCTTTGCTATAGCTGTGAGATTTTTAAAAAGTATTTTCCAAGACATCTATCTCGCACAGACAAGGCCATTTTAAATTGGACTCATTAAATCATTTGTTGTCACAGCCAACAGTTGTGTGGAGGCTAGTTAACACATGAAAAATGAACCTTTCTAACTTGTTTACTTTATATGGATGCTTCTTTTATTTCAGTTTTTTTTTTTCCCCCTTCAGGTAACACATTGACTTAAGGGATCTTGTTACAGTACTGCCTGACAAAAATTAAAAATGTGAAGGCTGAAAATACTATAGACATAGCGTCCAAGTTCACATAAAATACTGGTGAAGAAGTTCCCACTGATAGTGAGACCTAAGCCTATCTTTTAGTTCAAGGAAAGGAACCAATTAAAACCTCATTTACTTTGTTGAAAAGGTAACAAAGAATCACTTGAGAAACATAAAATTCTTGGCAGAGGAAGGGAAAAGTAATGATTCTAAATTCATCTCTGAGTTTTTTCTTCTAGCCCTTATTCTGCTACTTCAAGGATATTTTCAACAATACAGGCTAAAGTATCTTTGTTCATCCATTCATCCCTGCACTCATTCATTCATCAATCTGCTTTTAAATGCCACAGTAAAGGGAAGCTACTTTTTACAAGTTTGTTGGCAGGCAGTGTTTTTCTTTGCTCTCTGCTATAAATTAATCTGATCTTAATTTTAGTTTATAAATATTTCCTTCTTGTTGTAGGTCAATTTTTATTTTTTCATACTATTGCTTTCTTAGATGCTGCTGCTAAGTCGCTGCAGTCGTGTCCGACTCTGTGCAACCCCATAGATGGCAGCCCACCAGGCTCCTCNCCATAGTATAGATAGTACCCACCCCTGGAGATGAGTCTCTTTCCTGCTATTGCCCAGTATACCCATCACATTCCTTCTTTTCTAACAAAGCATCACTCTGATGGGCCGTTTAAATGATTGAAAAGAAGATGAACATGTAGTTCAGAAAGACTCTTGATGACTAATCACTTTTCTACACAATTGTTAAACCTTTATGGTTTCTTGAGTGGATATTCCTGAAACATTGTATTAACAGTTGCTATTGGGAAATGTTCACATATACAATGTAAATATTATGCTTCTTGTTACTGGTTTGATATCTGGCCTATACGAAATTTAGGGGAAAAAAAAAACAGAACTGCTGTGCAGATATTTTCTCAGGGCATATCGAAGCAGCCTTTGCTATAGCTGTGAGATTTTTAAAAAGTATTTTCCAAGACATCTATCTCGCACAGACAAGGCCATTTTAAATTGGACTCATTAAATCATTTGTTGTCACAGCCAACAGTTGTGTGGAGGCTAGTTAACACATGAAAAATGAACCTTTCTAACTTGTTTACTTTATATGGATGCTTCTTTTATTTCAGTTTTTTTTTTTCCCCCTTCAGGTAACACATTGACTTAAGGGATCTTGTTACAGTACTGCCTGACAAAAATTAAAAATGTGAAGGCTGAAAATACTATAGACATAGCGTCCAAGTTCACATAAAATACTGGTGAAGAAGTTCCCACTGATAGTGAGACCTAAGCCTATCTTTTAGTTCAAGGAAAGGAACCAATTAAAACCTCATTTACTTTGTTGAAAAGGTAACAAAGAATCACTTGAGAAACATAAAATTCTTGGCAGAGGAAGGGAAAAGTAATGATTCTAAATTCATCTCTGAGTTTTTTCTTCTAGCCCTTATTCTGCTACTTCAAGGATATTTTCAACAATACAGGCTAAAGTATCTTTGTTCATCCATTCATCCCTGCACTCATTCATTCATCAATCTGCTTTTAAATGCCACAGTAAAGGGAAGCTACTTTTTACAAGTTTGTTGGCAGGCAGTGTTTTTCTTTGCTCTCTGCTATAAATTAATCTGATCTTAATTTTAGTTTATAAATATTTCCTTCTTGTTGTAGGTCAATTTTTATTTTTTCATACTATTGCTTTCTTAGATGCTGCTGCTAAGTCGCTGCAGTCGTGTCCGACTCTGTGCAACCCCATAGATGGCAGCCCACCAGGCTCCTCTGTACCTGGGATTCTCCAGGCAAGAACACTGGAGTGGGTTGCCATTTCCTTCTCCAATGCATGAAAGTGAAAAGTGAAAGTGAAGTTGCTCAATCATGTCTGACTCTTAGCGACCCCATGGACTGCAGCCTACCAGGCTCCTCTGTCCATGGGATTTTCCAGGCAATAGTACTGGGGTGGTACTCTTAGCTGTGACCTAGAAAAAATGTTCACTTATTTTTGTTTATTTCATTTTTCATTCACGAATCCGTTTTAAAGTTCTCTTATTTACTACTGAATGTGTCCCCATCTTAAGTGAAGTGAATGGTACTTTCTGATTATCCCTGTACAATGCTGTATATACTAGAGCTTGCAATAGGAAAATGTTAATGATGAAAAATAACTTTGGGAATAAGTTGATGAAGAGTTGAATCTCAGTTCCACCAATTTCCACCAGTTTTCTTATACATGAAATGGAGATGAACCTTTGAGGAGTTAGACTTAATATAAAATAAACATACATATAATTCCTTACATAGTAGACACTCAATTAATGCCTCATGTATTCAGAAAATTAAAAAAATATATATTATTTTGGATTATCAAATGGTATCTAATTTTATGCCCAGTATCTAGGAGTTAAAAGAACCAGTGGTAAACTTTCTCCTGCTTGATGAGTGATTTGCTTCAGCTGGATTTTATGCTAATATTTATATTTTAAAAGAATTCAAATCAATTCTCAAGTTTTGGTCAACTTAGGTTTTTGATGTAATTGCTATTACCTGCTAATTGGATCCTTACTGATATTTAAGGCAAAACTCAATTTAGCATTATCTACAGTTCCATTGGGCTTCCCAAGGTGGCTCAGTGGTAAAGAATCTGCCTGTAGTGCAGGAGATAGAGGTTCGATCCCTGGGTCAGGAAGATCCCTTGGAGAAGGACATGGCAACCCATTCCAATATTCTTGCCTGGGAAATCCCATGGACAGAGGAGCCTGGCAGGCTACAGTCCATGGGGTCTCAGAGTTGGACATGACTTAGGGACTAAGCATGTATGCACAGTTCCTTAATGTGATACATATTTTCTTTTCCTGCTGATTGATAATCATGTTAAACAAGAGTCTCACAACAACACTAGTTAGAACATTCCTACAGTCTAATTTATTCCTATTAATTGTTATTCTACTCTGTGGTCTAGTGGTCAGTTTGCTTTGAAGAATGATATTGCAGGAAACATATTTAATCCCTCAAGTTATCGTACTTTCTTCAAATTTCCCCTCTAACTCCTATATTCTATTCAGTTAGTAGTTTCATTTATCCAGAAATTTATCTTCCCTTTCTAACCTATTTCCTGAATTTCCAAGTTTGAGCTCAGTCTCATCTGTTATCTTGTATTCATTCGGTAAATTGGTACCAAATGCTACCTTGAGTCAGGCATTCTTGGCACTGACTAAAAGCAAAGAGGAGTTATATACTGTGGAGGGCAGATAAAGGCCAATAATCACTGTAAGAAATTAAATGAAGAATCTGATTTGACATAATGATGAGCACTGTGGAGAAAATAAAATGTGGCGATGATTAAGTTGGAGTGGTGGTACAGAGGCGGTTACTTCAGCTAAGATGGTCAGGAAAGACTTGTCAGAAGAGGTGAGACCAAATTAATGATAAAAGAAGAATATCACAGGCAGAAAAGCAAGTTAAAAGACCCTGAGATGAGAATGGTTTGGGCACTGCTGAGGTATAAAGTGAAAGTTAGTGTGGCTGGATGAGGTGGATGGGGAGAAAAAGGTAGGAAGTGATGTTTGAAAAGGTGGGTAAGGGTCAGGTCATGCAGGGCCTGCTCGGATATGGAAAGGTATTTAGATTTTTTTCCCCTATAGGCAGTGAAAAGACATTCAAGTGTTTTAAGCAGCAGAGTGTATTGATCTGCTTTATGCTTGTGTACAGATCATTTGAGCTATTGTATGGAGAAGAGCCTGGGAATTTTGAGGTTACAAGAGTTGAGACAAGGAGACTAGTTGGGACATTGTTGCAGTAGTAAAGTGAAGTGAAAGTTGCTCAGTAGTGTCTGACTCTTTGTGACCCCATGGAGCATACATGGAATTATCCAGGCCAGAATGCTGGAGTGGGTAGCCTTTCCCTTCTCCAGGGGATCTTCCCAACGCAGGGATTGAGCAGTAGTAGAGGTAAGAAATAATGATGGCTTCAATTAGGGTTTTCAAGAATGGTGCTAGGAGAAATGGTCCAAACTAGGAGAGATTTGGAGGGCTATATTGAAAGGACTTGCTGATAGGTTGGATGTGAGAAGTGATGAAAAGAGTAGTACCTTATTAGATGTAGCACTTGAGGGATTTAAACCTACATAGCAGTTGTCACCCAGTATTTAGTCATCCCTTTGTATCACTTTATGCTCTCTTAAAGAGCATAGAAAAACTCCTTGAAAATAGCAACCCTTCTTGTTTAACTTTGGATCACCAATACCATTACATTTTATATTGTTCAGTAAGTAGTTGTGGAATGAATGGAAGTCGTGGAGGTACATCTAACATTATTCAATTTGACAGAATAATAGCTGCTGTGTTAAAAACCATTTACAGGCCCATTTTATGGCATAAGAACAAAGGATACAGCATTTTGGCAACACACTTTATAAAATGATATGATATACCAGATTCACACAAGCAAATGCACAGTCTAGAAATGAACTGGTATGTTTACAGGTGTAAAACAAGTATAAAAATACTTACGAATAGACCATAAATATCTTCCTATCTGAATGCTTAAAAGTTCACACATAGATAAGACGCAGGTCCTCTTTAAGAATACTTTAATTCTTAAACTTTTGTTTGTGATATTAAAGATACATTTCTATCGATTAGAACACTTTTGGATAAATTGACCTAAGCCAAAATACAAATGGTTTTGAAGCTTGAACTGGGTTAAACAGGATTTAAAGGATGTTACCAGGATTCTTTTCCCTTATTTTGTAGCTATACTCTTTACTGTAGCTTTAGCTTTATTCTCTTATGATTGAAAGATGGCACCATTAACTCAAGACCTCACATACTCTAATTTTAAGAGGGAGAGAGAGCTACTGGAACAAATGTCTTAAGCCTGGCTCTCACTGGTTTAAATCTGGGTCATGTGCCCAGCCCTGAACCAAGCTATGTGGCATAAGAGAAGTTGTTCTTCAAGGGAATTTGGAATACTATTAGGAAGAAAGAAGAGAAAATGGCAGGCTAAAATATAACAAATGTCTAGCACATAGAGTAGTGTTTTCTGTCAAATTTTAAGCATGGGTATGGATTCAATACATTCTTTAAAAATAGATTATATTTTGAGGTATATTAGACTTTCAGCTTTATAAATGCAAGGACCATCTGTTATATTTGTGTCCTTGTGGCTTAACAGTGTGCCTTATATAAAATAGATGTTCAATAATACTTTTTGAATGAGTAAGTAAACATGAGCCATCCCTTAACCTTAGAGAAATCATTGCAAGACTTCTCTATTGACTTGTGTGATAAAGCAAAATAAGAATTTCTATACATATGTATAAAATAGTACAGAAAAAAGTATTCACTCACTACCAAATTAAAGAAAAATTTGTTAGATTCAATTACAGTATCATGAAAAGATCTTTACAAGTTGAGATTTTGGCCTCTATTTAAAAATTTGGATTCTTTTTGATCTCTCTCACCTTTTGGGTATAAAGTAAACACCATATTTCCTTCGGCATTTCGGAGAACTGAACTTGATAATCCTGGCAGTGGTATTTCGCTCTTTCAAGACATTCAACAGCAAGCACATATGTGTCTGGCTAAATGTCACTATGCTTAAGGTTTCTATAATTTGGATTTGAAGGTTGGCAAAGAGAGAAGGAAGGCAGAACTTTTAAGTTTCTTATTACCCTATCCCATGATGTTTCTTTGTTCATTTGATTCTAATGATTCCAACAGGAGTGGAAACCAAAGCTGGAGGATTGGCCTACCACGGGTTAATTAATTAGTGGAAGGGCTATTTCTTGAGTCTGATGGTGGGAAATGGGTCAGAAAAGACTAATTAGACAAGCTTCAAGTTCTAGGGAACTGCCTGTGGAACAGGTGAAAATAAACTGGTGATAATTGAGGGGCTAATTATCCTCTGCCTAGCAATTGGCCACCAGGTGTTCTGTAGCACATAAAAGAAGAGACTGGCAGAGCAACAGAGGCTGTTTTGTTCAGAGAAATAAGGATTGGGGGGATGGGGAGTAGGGAGGGGAACACACACAAGCCCAGAGGATTTTTTACATCTTTAAAATGTCTTTTTTTTTTTTTTTTGCATAATCTTTCTTGTTTCATTGGGTAGAAAACTGGACCAAGGATATGGGCTGGTGTTTTGTTTTATTTGTTTCGAAAGAAGTAGTGTCCCTTCTAGTCTGTGTACTCATGAAGAATTTCAGTGTTGGGTATGCACATACATTTATCCTTGTAATTGAGTTTATGGTAACAATCTACATGGGGCATTTATTAGATAGAAAGTTTATTGGCATTTAGAAAGTCAAGGATTAATAATAGAATGGAAACCAAGCAGTCTGAATTGTTATGAGCAACTGTTTGTTTCAGAACAACCAAACCTCCTCTTATTTATGCTATGTTGGAATAATGAGGTCTCAGAATATCTCTAGTGGTGTGAAAGGTATTATGAAGGTATCCTTTAACAGATTTTTCAGCTCTCTTTTATTGTCCTAACATGTCATTTTGTGAAAAATCAGCACTTAGAAGCCAGTAACTAAACAGGACTATCTCTGATGTAATATTTTATAGACAGTATAAAGAGTGAATACAAGGGGTTAATTATTACCATTAAGATAATATAATGTCCCTTTCATAAATATGTCTGTAAGTCTGAGATAGCATGACAAAAGATAGAAACTATTTTTAAATGGCAAAGGTAAAAATTAGGTTGTCAGGAGAGTTAAGCTTAGACATACATCGTGTCTGATAACAGCTCTGACTCTGCTGTCTTCGCGGTGTCCAAGGCTAGAGAAGGCGTTGCTTCTTCGGAGC
>SJYW01003580.1:0-22475 GCA_006410735.1 Raphicerus campestris
AAATACAGACATTTGCTGGCAATGCATGTATCTTTTGAGTATAATGATGTACATAAATGGTCATCCAGTGAAAAGTGAGGTGAAAGTGTAAATTGCTCAGTTGTGTCTGACTGCTTGTGACTCTGTGGGCTGTAGCCCACTAGGCTTCTCTATCCATGGGATTCTCCAGGCAAGAATACTGGAAATAAAGTGAAAGTGAAGGTCACTCAGTCCTATCCAACTCTTTGTGACCCCATGAACTATATAGTCCATGGAATTATCTAGACCTAAAACTAGAGTGGGTAGCCTTTCCCTTCTCCAGAGGATCTTCCTAACTCAGGGATCAAAACCAAGTCTCCTGCATTGCTTGCAGAATCTTTACTGTCTGAGCCACCAGGGAAGTCTCAATGAGAAGAGAAAATATGACCAATATAAAGAAAAAAATAATGAAGTCACATAAAATTTCTTACATTAACTTTTTAATAAATAACAAATCCTTTATGGATTTTTTGCTATGTTTTTGAGCAAGTCATATAAAATATTCTTATCTAAANCAGAATCTTTACTGTCTGAGCCACCAGGGAAGTCTCAATGAGAAGGGAAAATATGACCAATATAAAGAAAAAAATAATGAAGTCACATAAAATTTCTTACATTAAGTTTTTAATAAATAATAAATCCTTTATGGATTTTTTGCTATGTTTTTGAGCAAGTCATATAAAATATTCTTATCTAAAATGATTTTCACTACATATATCTCATCTAGATATTTTATGATTTGTTATTCTACATTGTATTATTTCACAGACATGGTAGGCAGAATAATGATCCCCAAAGATACATACATCCTAATCTTTGGAATCTGTGACTATGCTACATTTCATGGTAAAGGAAACTTTGTAGAGATGATTATCTTTAGGACCTGGAGATGGAGAAAGTGCTCTGAAAGGACCAGGTGGATCAGATCTAATTGCATGGATTTTTAAAAGCAGACACCTATCCTGGCTGACCCTAATACTGGGAAAGACTGAAGGCAAGAGGAGAAGGGGGCAGCAGAGAATGAGATGGTNGCAGAATAATGATCCCCAAAGATACATACATCCTAATCTTTGGAATCTGTGACTATGCTACCTTTCATGGTAAAGGAAACTTTGTAGATATGATTATCTTTAGGACCTGGAGATGGAGAAAGTGCTCTGAATGGACCAGGTGGATCAGATTTAATTGCATGGATTTTTAAAAGCAGACACCTATCCTGGCTGACCCTGATGCTGGGAAAGACTGAAGGCAAGAGGAGAAGGGGGCAGCAGAGAATGAGATGGTTAGAGAGTATCACTGACTCAATGGACATGAATTTGAGCAAACTCCAGGAGATAGTGAAGGACAGGGAAGCCTGGTGTGCTGCAGTCCATTAGGTCACTAAGAGTTGGACATGATTTAGTGACTGAATAATAACAACAAAATCCTGGCTGTGGTGAACTGGAGAGATGCCAGACTCAAACCACTGTTGCTGGCATTGAAGACAGAGTGAAGGGCCACAAGTCAAGAAATGGGTGTGGCTTCTGGTAGCTGGAAATTGAAAAGTCAAGAAACTGATTCTTCCTGAGAGCCTCCAAAAGGAATTAAGCCTTGCAAACACTTTAAATTTTAAGCCTAGTGTGGGCCAAGTGGGCTTCTCAGGTGGTGCTAGTTGTAAAGAGCTGGCCTGCCAATCCAGGAGATTTAAGAGATGCAGGTTTGATCCCTGGGTCAAGAAGACTCCCTGGAGGAGGAAATGGCAACCTATCCCAGTATTCTTGAATCCCATGGACAGGGGAGCCTGGCAGGCTATCCCCATGGGGTTACAAAGAATAGGACACAACTGAAGCGACATGGGGCAAGTCAGACTTTTAGCTACAGAAGTGTAAAATAATAGTTGATTGCTTTAGGCCCCTAAATTTCTGGTAATTTGTTAAAGCAGTTATGGAGAAATAATTCACAAATACCCAGTGGAATTAATTTATTCAGAAAATTAAAAGTTGAGAACAAGTGATAAAATGAAAGTGGAATGAAGTTTAATATAATCAATTGAGCAAGAACTTAAATAAATTTATATTATAAAAAAAGAATTATAATAAAAACATTGTTTTAAGTTCCTTTTGTTATTGAGATACAGTTGCTGATTTTTTCATTGCATTAAAAGTTTATCCTTAAAAATATAGTTTCAAGAATGTGTAAGTCATTCTTTATTTAAAAAGGAGTTATCTTCCCAATGATTCAGTGAATCAAATATACTCTGTTGTTTACTATAAAATTCATTATCTATTAGAGTAGTAAATAAAAGAGCTCCATAAAGACTATAGTTTATGTTAGCTCAATTAAAAAATTAATTAAACTTTATGATTTTGAAACTTTTCATAAATTTAGATAAGCAAACTTTCATAAAATATACTTACTTCCAAACCTATTTAAATGAAATGATTGAACATGTTTCAGTAGGTTGCCAGATTGTGGCCAATTACCAGTAGGTGCAAACTTAGACCACATTTCATTTATCATCAAAGACATACATACTATATAGAGAAGTCTGAGAATGAGGTTATTATCAGCCATCAAGTGTTGATCACTTCCACTTCTACCACTGCTGCCATATTAAGTCAAACCAAATGACATCAGATGACAAAAGATTTCATATTAGCTTACAATTTGTTGAATAAAAATAATATAAGTCCTCACAATATTTATTATAGGAGCTTTCTTTTATAATTGGTATTCTTGGTGCAATGTTAAGTGCATTATTTCAATCAACTCAATAATCATACAGTCCATGAAAGCTATAAGAAAATAGACATCTTATTTCCTACTTGGTAAACTGAAGAGTTATCTGACACTATATGGGTGCTCAATAAATATTTATTTGATGAATAGAAAATCCATTGGCATTTTTTATTATTGTTTGTTTTTTAATCACATTCCCCATTATAGAAAAGTAAACTGTGACTTGAATGTTTGGTGGTTATCCTGTGATTTGCAGCAGAAGGGGGTAGTTGATGCCAGTCAGTTGATTCCAAGCTATTTAGCTTTCTACTGAATTTGCTACCACTTATGCCTATCCAAGTAGACATTTTCTCTGGGCCAGATCCCCACTTTGTGGCTCACATTTCCATTCTATTTCTAGGAAATGTACCTGTCTCTCTAGTATTTTAAGATGATTGTTTTGTTTTGTATTTCCTTGGTTGTTTTGTTTTTAGAATAGAGTCAACTTCAAGTACAACTTTGTCAAATCAAATTTTTGTACCCACATAAATTATTTAGATCCTCAATCCAAATTTACTCAGAAGTCCCAAACTCTTATTTTAGTTTTGAGACATTCGAATAAATATTTGACTTAAAATTGGGTCTATAAAGTTTGATGGATATATGCTTTGATTTTATCATGTTTGAAAAAAAATCAAATGACTGTGGAGTAAATCATTCTTCTTGTTTCATTGTTGTTTCANTGTACCCACATAAATTATTTAGATCCTCAATCCAAATTTACTCAGAAGTCCCAAACTCTTATTTTAGTTTTGAGACATTCAAATAAATATTTCACTTAAAATTGGGTCTATAAAGTTTGATGGATGTATGCTTTGATTTTATCATGTTTGAAAAAAATCAAATGAAAAAAAATCAAACAAGTAAATCATTTTTCTTGTTTCATTGTTGTTTCACTGTTGTTTCATTTCTCCTCTTTGTGTTTGGCTAACATAATTTGAAGAAACTTTTGAAATATATTAATATCTGAAATACAATACTCACTCGTAGTATTGATGTAAATGGCTGCTATACATCTTGAGAATAAGAGGAGTTTTGTCAGTTTGTCTTTTCATTGTTTCTCTAGTAATGAGGTCTGTATGCTTTCAATTACCATTATTATTTTGGTTCATATGGCAAAACTGAATCACAGAGTTATGAGTAATAAGTTTTCTTTCTGCTTATTACTCCATTAATATGTCAATACATAAAGAATTGACAGCAAACTGATTTATTTTTATCATTTGAGGACTTGTCAAAAACCAAAAGAAATTTTAAAATAGCTTCTTAAAAAACATGTAAGAAACACATCTGAGTGTTTCCTTCTCTAATAGCCAAGGTTAGTACTGCCAGTGCACAAGTATTATCTAGTGTAAATGCATTAAAAAATCCATGTGAGAATATAAAGTAATGTTCAGATACTTTGCCTCTTTGGATTAAAATCTTGTGCTCATTGGANTATAAAACATGTAAGAAACTTATCTGAGTGTTTCCTTCTCTAATAGCCAAGGTTAGTGCTGCCAGTGCACAAGTATTATCTAGTGTAAATGCATTAAAGAAATCCATGTGAGAATATAAAGTAATGTTCAGATACTTTGCCTCTTTGGGTTAAAATCTTGTGCTCATTGGATCAATACTATAGGTTGGGTTTCCACAAAACCTACCAGTTAGTTATTGAAGAGAAACTCAAGAGTTCTTTAAGTTTCCTTGTGCATGCTATTACTAGGGTATAACATGGTATCAAAGCATACCTAGGTGGCATGTATGAATAATATAGTACAACTTAGTACTTGTTGTTTAAAAGTACTACCAAGTGTTTGTGAATAGAGGTCATCAATTTAGAGAAAACATGTTGAAAGCTAATAGTTTCCAGATAAACTCTTGACCTAATAGTTAGTTTTGTTTATCATTTCAGATTTGTGATCTCCAAATACAGGAAAAAAGATACAAATAGGACTTTGTCTTATTATAATGACAAAGTATATTAACTTTCACAGCATAATTTGATCAAGTTATCAGAACACGTTGCATATCTGATCACAGCATAATTGCAATAAATATTATTCCCATGGAAAGGTATCTTGTCTTTCATCATTAAATAATTTTAAATTGCAGATGCTAATTGAGTATATACAATTAATCCCAAGATTGACAATGTTGTTGGTAAAAACAGTGATACATGAGGGCATTGGTATGGATCCCAAGAAACTAGGTAACTATCAGAATTTGTTTGATTTATCAAACAAACAATAGTAAAATTCAGCCAAGTGTAGTAGAAGTTACATATATAAATGGAATAAACAACAGTACTTTTATGACAACAGTTACATTAATTTACTACTTCAAAAGAAAATGAATATACTTATTTAAGATATGTTTATTGCAAAACTTCTCTGAATGTGGATCTCCATCTGGCTCTGTATGCTATTAAAATATGCTAGCAGACAGGGCCCTACTTAATAGACCTGCAACTGGAAGAAAAAAAAATGTAGTTGTGCTCTCATGAACATTCAAATCTGAGGTAAAATTAGAAGACAAATATTACAAACTGTAGTAATTCCAAGTCTCTGGCTTTGGGAAATCTATCTTTGATCACATTATGCAAAGATGTACATAGAACAAATTTTGTCTCATCATGTTCCATGACATTTGTTTTATATCTCTTCTTTTCGATTAGCTCTTTACATGTTTGCTCCTTATTCTGCCAGTATTTTATATCTTTATTTAAAAAAAATATACATTCATCACCTTCTTTGTACCAAGAATTATTATTTCTGCCACTGGGTCTACAATAATAGAACAAAACTGAACCTTCATGGAGTTTAACATCTAAAGGAGACACATAATTAAACATAAATAATTATTAAAAATTGATTTAAATACTTACAAAGGAGAGAGCAGTATGAGGGAGAAAGCACAATAAGGATTGTGTATAGATCTGAAACACATTAAAAAAATATATCCCTGGTAAGCTGGGAAGATCTTCATATAAATACAACTCTCTGACCAGGCAATTAACACTTTCCTTGAATGCCTAATATAAACTCAGCATCCTTTAAGATTAAAAATATAAAAATGATTAAGTAACAATACAAAGGATAAATGATAATATAAGAACTTAATGGAGAAAATAACAAAGCACTGGTGTCTAAATCACCAGTATTAGTTATTAGTGTTAGGATATCAGAAGGTACTAACACTGTTATTACTATTATTTTGTACTTGAGTGGCTAGAACAGCCTTAATGAAAGGCATGCAGCTGATTCTGCACACCATGCAGAGGCATTAAAAAAAAAAAAAGATTCTGATACTTACACAATACATTATCCATTACTTTTTCAAAATAAAACCAAATACAACAACAAAATGATGTAACAAAAGAAATTGACTTTTTTTTTTAAATTTTGGAGACCATTTTTTTTTGCTTTCTGAAGTTAAATTTCAAGCAATTATGTCTGCTTTGCTTGCTTATCAGTTTTCTCAGTTTACAGCATCATATGTATAGGGCCACCCAAAATGGACAGGTTGCACTAGAGAGTTCTGACAAAATGTGGTCCACTGGAAAAGAGAATGGCAAATCTCTGTATTCTTGCCTTGAGAACCCCATGAACAGTATGAAAAGGCAAAAAAGACAGCACACTGAAAGAGGAACTCCCCAGGTTGCAGGGTGTCCAAAATGCTAATAGAGATCAGTGGAGAAATAACTCCAGAAAGAACGAACAGAAAGAAACAAAGCAAAAACAACACCAAGTTTTGGATATGACTGATGATAGAAGCAAAGTCCTATGCTGGAAAGAGCAATATGGCATAGGAACTTGGCATAGGAACTTGGAATGTAGATCCATGAATCAAGGCAAATTGGAATTGGTCAAAGAGGAGATAGCAAGAGTGAACTTCAACATTTTAAGAATCAGCGAACTAAAATGGACTGGAATGGGTGAATTTAACTCAGAAGGCCATTATATCTACTACTGTGGGCAAAAATCACTTAGAAGAAATGGAGTAGTTATCATAGTCAACTAGAGTCNTGCTTACTCCTGGGAAGTAAAGTTAAGACCAACCTAGACAGCATATTCAAAAGCAGAGACATTACTTTGCCAACAAAGGTACAACTAGTCAAAGCTATGGTCTTTCCAGTAATCATGTATGGATGTGAGAGTTGGACTATAAAGAAAGCTGAGTGCTGACGAATTGATGCTTTTGAAGTGTGGTGCTGGAGAAGACTCTTGAGAATCCCTTGGACTGCAAGGAGATCCAACCAGTCTATCCNGTAATCATGTATGGATGTGAGAGTTGGACTATAAAGAAAGCTGAGTGCTGACGAATTGATGCTTTTGAAGTGTGGTGCTGGAGAAGACTCTTGAGAATCCCTTGGACTGCAAGGAGATCCAACCAGTCTATCCTAAAAGAAATCAGTCCTGAATATTCATTGGAAGGACTGATTTTGAAGCTGAAACCCCAATACTTTGGCCACCTGATTCGAATAACTGACTCATCAGAAAAGACCCTGATGCTGGGAAGGATTGAAAGTGGGAGGATAAGGGGATGATAGTAGATAAGATGGTTGGATGGCATCACCGACTCAATGGACATGAGTTTAAGCAAACTCTGGAAGTTTTTGAAGAACAGGGAGGCCTGGCATGCTGCAGTCCACAGGGTACAGAGAGTGAGAGACGAATGAATGACTGAACTGAACTGAACTGAACTGTGCAGAGTAAGGCTGTTTTAGCACCAAGACAAACTTAATATGATGAGCAATGATCATGGGATAATCCTGTTTTTCAACAGTCTTACCTCAGTAAGCATTTATTTNCAAACTCTGGAAGTTTTTGAAGAACAGGGAGGCCTGGCATGCTGCAGTCCACAGGGTACAGAGAGTGAGAGATGAATGAATGACTGAACTGAACTGAACTGAACTGTGCAGAGTAAGGCTATTTTAGCACCAAGACAAACTTAATATGATAAGCAATGATCATGGGATAATCCTGTTTTTCAACAGTCTTACCTCAGTAAGCATTTATTTATCTTTGATGTGTGGTGGAGTCACACATTGGGCCACTTTCGTGAGCTTTTGATTTCTATGATCTTAATCAGCTTCATATCACACAATCACGATTGTCAATTTCTCCTGCCCAGCACTTGTACTGCCTTCAGTTATGTTGAGCCTGGTTTTAAAGAACCATTCCGCCTCCACCACAGATATAGCACTCTTGTATAGACATAGTTGCCTGGTGTTAACTTCTACTGTTTTGATCAATTTATTAATTATTTTTAATAGTACATGATGTCAGATTAGATTTGAAAATCTAGTACATTCATATACTGTTGTTTACAATAACGAAAAATAAGAAATGTATAATGGTTATTTTAATTACTGTAATTTTGTGAAAATGGATATTTACACTATAGTGTTTAGTGCAAAAGAAAGACTTTATGTACTACTGACATACATATTTATATCCTACTAAGTATAATGTAAATGAGAAAAAAAAGTCTAAACAAATTCATGCTCCACTAGTCTGATGGTTCATTTGAATGTGTCACAGGATTATATGGTTGCAGGTAACTGAAAACTTCAATAATTTTGGTTTAAATAAGATTTTATTCTCTTGTAAGAGACTTCCTCAGGCAACCCAGTGCCGATAAAGAAACTCCGTATGATTAGAGACTAGTCAATTTCTATCTTCACTTTTCATCATCATGATTTACATCTTCAGTGTAGTCTCATTACCACATGGCTGCTGAAGTTCCAGCCATCCTGACAACATTTCAGATAGAAACAGAAGAGAAAGGGCAAAAAGAGAAAACTTCCAGCAGAAGCAGCCACTTTAAAAAGTTTTTTTCTAAAGCTCTTTATGTGAACAAGTATGGGTGAAGTATAGTGGAAAAAATGAATTTCAATCTTTTTGTGGCAAGAATAGTTATACTGATGAGAGGTGAGCATGCCCTAAATCTATAAAGTGAAAATACTGGTAATGAATTTATCTGAAGGACACATAAATGTTTTGTCAATGATTTAATATTGCAAGAAAAAGAAAAAAAAAATGAGGTATGAAGAAGACATTGTTGGTCTCTTTGTCTGGTGTAAAATACTGACCAAAAAAATGACAATTAAAAAAAAAAGATATTTCAATAACACAGTAGTCCATTAAATAGCAGAGTGATTAATCACTTTTTCTCTTTCTCTAACTTTGTGATATTCCTTTACACTGCTCCATGTCAGGGTTTTCCTTCTCAGCGAAGGAGATATTCATTAAATACATATATAAATATAGCATAATATCATCAAATTTCAGTTCTAGATGAGACCTGAGATATCAGAACTTAGATATCAGATATATGTATGAATTTTGATTAAATATCATGGGAGATCGAAAAGCTCTTAATCGTATAGAGGAAGAGCACGAAAAAAATGAGGTGCTACATTGATTATCATTTTTTAATATACTTTTTGTTTCTCAGGAAAGAGAAATGTAATTGACATAATGAAGTATATTGGGTGTTTTCCATAGGCATGCCTTGCTTTAGTATTTGGAGTAAAAATAGGGACATAGAAACTGAACTAGGATTTCATTCTTATCAATGTTAAGAATTGTAAATTACTTGAAATGAAAATTGTGGCAAATGTAATTTAGGAAATTTCACTAGTAAAGTATAAAATCAGCAGAGAGAAAGATTTTTTACACATATATTTTTAAAATATAGCTTTAAGCAAATTAAGAATTTCATAGCAAATATCTCTAAAATGTATTTCTACATATATGACTTATGTATTTATAGATGCAATATTCAAATCAGGTGAAGTTTCTTCTACAGCTGTTCTTATGTTAATTTAGTAGCAAAAATGTTTTTGTTTTTATTTCTGCTTTGTTTCATTTTAGTTGTCTTCATACATGTGTATAGCTTTTCTACCAACATTCTATGCATATCTATATTCCTGTTTGTTAAATGTGTGATCTTATTTCTTAAACTGTTTTTATTAACCCCAAGTGGTCACATACTGGGATGCCAAGTTGCAAACTGATACTTTTTTCTATAACTTTACATTTTCTTCAAAACAATTTTTATATGAGAGAATGTATAATTATAAAAAATGCAA
Source organism: Raphicerus campestris (assembly GCA_006410735.1). NCBI lineage: Eukaryota > Metazoa > Chordata > Mammalia > Artiodactyla > Bovidae > Raphicerus > Raphicerus campestris. Next base: position 9,854 of record SJYW01003580.1, read on the forward strand.
ATATAATTTCACAGAGTAGTTTAGACTATTTACATTAATTTATTTCTTAAAGTTGAAATCCTTTACAGCCAAAGAGCAATTTCAGATTCCCCTCCTAGATTCCTAGAATAAGCTTCCCTTTCCTCTTCCATTAGGATTACTTCAGGGGCAATATTTAAGAATTTTTATATAACATCTTTCTTTGCTCAAATATAGACCTTTTTTTTTTTGGAAAAAAAAATTTTTTTTTTCAAATCAAATTAGAAGTGACCTTTGTAAAATACAAATGCTATCAGGTAATTTAAAGCCTTAAATGGCAGCCCCAAGATATAAACTCATGAAGTATAAGCTCCATCTACCCCAAGGAACTTTGCAGAGCCTGCCAGTCCTGCCAGAGCAGTTCTTCCCTGTCTAGTTAGACTCAATCCAGCCATTCTTCCAAACAGACCTACACCGTGATGAATATATGAAGGCTTCCTGAAAGGTGTTGTTTTTCATGTCTCCATGACCTTTCACAAACTCTCCTCTCTTCCTCTTTGCTCTGTTACACTCTTCCATTTTATAGGATTCCTGTGATCTTTCAGGGCTCAGCTTGCATGATCTCTTCTGCAAAGTTGGCTAAGTAGGGCCAAGTGTAGTCTGCTGTTTTAACTCTGATGTTTTCTGTCATAGTACATCTCAGTTATAAAACTCAAAATTTTGTGAAAATTTTATTTACCAGTAATCCAGGTTCTAGAAAAATTAGACTACAACGTGTAGTACTATAAAAGTCATTTTGGATTAAAGCTCTAAAATCTCACTTATGAAACCTCAGTACAGTTTTCACCTCCTTAGGAACTTTCTTTAAAAATTCCTATGGATGGGATAGTTCCTCCCATCCATAAATTAGCCCTTCTTTCGCAGCACTCTTATGAATTCTCTGTATTTAAATTAGTCTGTGTGCCAACATGATTGCTCTTTCTTTCACACCAGATTGTAAGTCTTTCAAAGATGTGTGCCAGGCATGTTTTTACAAACTTTACTAGTGAATAAATATTCACTGAATAAAAGAGCTAATTAATCAATTAGCAGGCTTCCTTTCTAGCATTCTCCCCTTGCCCTAGAGTACTTACCCTACACCCTATTCTCCCCTTATCACTACAGTTTATATACGACATCTTTTTTGCTAAAATACTCTAAGCTCCTTTAACTGTAGGGCTTTTGCACCTGCTTCTATCTCTGTCTGGAGCAATCTTCCCTTTCTGTGTTCTCTTCACAATCCATGTGTGTGTGTGTGTGTGTGTGTGTGTGTGTGTGTGTGTGTGTGCACACGCAGGTTGGTGTGTTCAGTTGCTTCAGTCATGTTCAACCTTTTATGATCCCGTGATCTAAACCTCATATAGCTTTTCTGTCCATGGGATTTTCCTGGCAAGAATATTGGAATGGGTTACAATTACCTCCTCCAGGGGATCTTCCTGACCTAAGGATAAAGTGTCTCCTGCATTACAGGCAGATTCTTTATAGCTGAGCCACCAGAGAAGCCCTCACAATTTCTATTTTAACTTAGTTAAACCTTCAAAGATTGTCCAGCTCAAACTTCTTCAGAGTGTTATGTCCTCTTTTCTTCCAATTCTGCTTGTCTGTATCAAAACTTGTATTAATTTTACAACCACATAATTTGTTTTTATTTCTTTTGAATTTATAGTGTCCACCAGACTATGGATTCTACAAAGATGAGGACCATGCCTGATTTGGTCACTACTGAAATCCCAGTTTCTGGCATAGTGATTTATGCACATTAGAGACAAGAATATTTTGAATGAAAAATGAGTAAAAGAAAATCCAATAACCAATGAACTATTGACACATATGTATTATTGCATTTCATATTACTCCTCCAGGAAAAGCACATTGTATTTATAAAAGGTTGGTTATGAGAGAGCATAATAGATTTAAAACATGCTCAGTTTTCCCACAGATCCTAGTTTCTCTCTAGGTCTTACAGTTGTTCATAATCAAGGTCCCTTGTAGCTGCTCAGGGATACTTCCATTGCTAAATTTACAAGAATCCAGTATGGGCATGCATCTCTACTTCTCTTTCTTTTGCTTTTATCACAGCAAACCAACCACATTAACTTTTCCATTACAGAATGGTCTCTCTCAATATGCAGTCACTCCATTGGAAATTGTGGTTTTATATATCTTTTGCTAATGGAAAATTTTCTGTTTATTTTTCAGAAGTTTTTTTTTTTTAATGGATTACCAGGGAAACTCTCATCCCGTTTTCTTCTCAAGTTATTCATGCAGAAATAATGGCCACAGTGTTTTATCACAGTATGATATCATCTGATAGCAGTTGAAATTTGTGCATATAGAAAGAGGTGTGAATTACTGAGCATATGGTTTAGTTTCCCATTCTTCATAAGACACAAAAGATAGGAAGTCATATTACCTAAAAGTGCATTTCCCTTCTTTTGCTGACCAAGCATACTTATTTATGAAACAAATTTTCTCATAGATCAACTGGAAAATGTTACTCTTCAATTCTTTTCAGTATATGCTAAGTGATATGATGTTAGTCACACTAGCATGAAGCAACTGTAATTATTTTCTGTTTACACTACAGTCAGGTATAATCTGTTGAACATAAAATGTTCAAAGTCTCACCAATAACTGTGAAAGACTGATTTAAAATAGTAAGAAGACGTTACTGAAATTACTTTGAAAACACTGTGGAACACCTGCATACCCACATGTAAATTGCATGCAGGGTTTATTCTAGATTTGCACTTCTATATTGGAATATATTAATAAAACATTAAATTTTGAAATAATTCAACTAATTCACAGCATGTGTTAAAGGGCCACACATCCAAGCAAACCAGTTTGGTTTTGTATTGCTTTATCTTATGCACAGAATAGAAAGCACATCCTGTTACTTATTAAAAATAAAATTCCAAACTCCAAATTTATCTATGCTGAAAAAGAACAAGAAAGAGAAGGAATGAACAAAAGCTCTCCCTACATGGGCATTCTATAACAAGTGTATATGAACTAAATAATTAACAAAACATTCATATTTATAGTGAAAGTTAATTGAAGAAACAGAATTTAGCCTTTAAAAGAGGTGATGGGCAAAATATAAGGAAAATGGCTTATTTAATATACTAGGATATGAATTTGACTTGCTTTCACTTTCAAACTCTTTATTATTAAAAAAAAATAACACATTTTTTTCTCAGAGTTTTGGAGGCTGGACGTCCAAGACAAAGGTGTCAACAGATTTTGTTTCTTCTGAGACCTCTGCCCTTGACACCTTCTGACTATGTCCTCACATGATCTCTGTGTCCACACAAATGCCTTATTCTTAAATAATTGTAAATTTAAAGAGCTGTAAAAGTAATTACTATAAATCCTGATTTATACTATTTCTCTGAAGTTAGCATTTTATATAACCATACTTTCTTTATCAGTTTCCCAGGTGGTGCTAGTGGTAAAAACTTGCCTGTCAATGCAGGAGCCATAAGAGACATGGGTTCAGCCTCTTGGTTGGGGAGATCCCCTGGAGTAGGAAATGGCAACCTACTCCAGTATTCTTGTCTGGAAAATTCCATGGACAGAGGAGCCTGAAGGCTACAGCCCATGGGGTCACAAAGAATCATGACTGAGCAACTGAGCATGCATGCACTCTCTTTATCAAAACTAAATAATTAATAATGATACAATGCCATTACAAAAAAAAAATTTATTCACATTTCACCAGTTAATCAACTAATGTCCTTTTCTGGATCCATGAATCACTAGGACACCATCTTGCACTTAAATCACTATGTCTTCTTTGTTGTTGTTTAGTTGCTAAGTCATGCCCGATTGTTGAGACCCCATAGACTGTAGCCTGCCAGGCTCCTCTGTCCATGGGATTTCCCAGGCAAGACTATTGGGGTGGGTAGCCATTTCCTCCTCAAGGGGATCTTCTTGACCCAGGGATCTTCTAATCTGTGAGAATTTCTCTGTCTTTTTATAATTGAAGATGACTGGCAAGATATGTGATAGAATGCCCCTCAATCTGGATCTGGTTTATGTCTTTTCATGATTAAATTGAGTGAGTAGATATGGGGAACAATGTCACATAGGTAAAGTGCCCTCTCATGATATCATATCAGAAGGTTTATGATNCCGTCTAGTCAAGGCTATTGTTTCTCTAGTGGTCATGTATGGATGTGAGAGTTGGACTGTGAAGAAGGCTGAGTGCCGAAGAATTGATGCTTTTGAACTGTGATGTTGGAGAAGACTCTTGAGAGTCCCTTGGACTGCAAGGAGATCCAACCAGTCCATCCTAAAGGAGATCAGCCCTGGGTGTTCTTTGGAAGGAATGATGCTAAAGCTGAAACTCCAGTACTTTGGCCACATCATGCGAATAGCTGACTCATTGGAAAAGACTCTGATGCTGGGAGGGATTGGGGGCAGGAGGAAGAGGGGACGACAGAGTATGGGATGGCTGGATGGCATCACCAACTCAATGGACATGAGTTTGAGTGAACTCCAGGAGATGGTGATGGACAGGGAGGCCTGGCATGCTGCCATTCATGGGATAGCAAAGAGTCGGACATGACTGAGCGACTGAACTGAAGCAGAAGATATTAAGAAGAGGTGGCAAGAATATACAGAAGAACTGTACAAAAAAGATCTTCATGACACAGATAATCATGATCATGTGATCACTCATCTAGAGCCAGACATCGTGGAATGTGAAGTCAAGTGGGCCTTAAAAAGCATCACTACGAACAAAGCTAGTGGAGGTGATGAAATTCCAGTGGAGCTATTTCAAATCCTAAATGATGATGCTGTGAAAGTGCAGCATTCAACATGTCAACAAATTTGGAAAACTCAGCAGTGGCCACAGGACTGGAAAAGGTCAATTTTCATTCCAATCCCAAACAAAAGCAGTGCCAAAGAATGCTCAAACTACTGCACAATTGCCCTCATCTCACATGCTGGTAACATAATGCTTAAAATTCTCCAAGCCAGGCTTCAGCAATACGTGAACCGTGAACGCCCTGACGTTCAAGCTGGTTTTAGAAAAGGCAGAGGAACTAGACATCAAATTGCCAACATCTGCTNCTCTTAAAGAAAATTAGAGATATCAAGGGAACATTTCATGCAAAGATGGGCTCAATAAAAGACAGAAATGGTAGACCAAGTTATGACCAACCTAGGTAGCATATTAAAAAGCAGAGACATCACTTTGCCAAAAAAGGTCCATCTAGTCAAGGATATGGTTTTTCCTGTGGTCATGTATGGATGTGAGAGTTGGACTGTGGAGAAGGCTGAGCCCCAAAGAAGTGATGCTTTTGAACTGTGGTGTTGGAGAAGACTATTGAGAGGCCCTTGGACTGCAAGGAGATCCAACCAGTCCATCCTAAAGGAGATCAGCCCTGGGTGTTCTTTGGAAGGAATGATGCTAAAGCTGAAACTCCAGTACTTTGGCCACATCATGCGAATAGCTGACTCATTGGAAAAGACTCTGATGCTGGGAGGGATTGGGGGCAGGAGGAAGAGGGGACGACAGAGTATGGGATGGCTGGATGGCATCACCAACTCAATGGACATGAGTTTGAGTGAACTCCAGGAGATGGTGATGGACAGGGAGGCCTGGCATGCTGCCATTCATGGGATAGCAAAGAGTCGGACATGACTGAGCGACTGAACTGAAGCAGAAGATATTAAGAAGAGGTGGCAAGAATATACAGAAGAACTGTACAAAAAAGATCTTCATGACACAGATAATCATGATCATGTGATCACTCATCTAGAGCCAGACATCGTGGAATGTGAAGTCAAGTGGGCCTTAAAAAGCATCACTACGAACAAAACTAGTGGAGGTGATGAAATTCCAGTGGAGCTATTTCAAATCCTAAATGATGATGCTGTGAAAGTGCAGCATTCAACATGTCAACAAATTTGGAAAACTCAGCAGTGGCCACAGGACTGGAAAAGGTCAATTTTCATTCCAATCCCAAACAAAAGCAGTGCCAAAGAATGCTCAAACTACTGCACAATTGCCCTCATCTCACATGCTGGTAACATAATGCTTAAAATTCTCCAAGCCAGGCTTCAGCAATACGTGAACCGTGAACGCCCTGACGTTCAAGCTGGTTTTAGAAAAGGCAGAGGAACTAGACATCAAATTGCCAACATCTGCTGGATCATCAAAAAAGCAAGAAAGTTCCAGAAAAACATCTATTTCTACTTTATTGACTATGCCAAAGCCTTTGACTGTGTGGATCACAAAAAACTGTGGAAAATTCTTAAAGAGATGGGAATACCAGATCACACCTGATCTGCCTCTTGAGAAACCTGTATGCAGGTCAGGAAGCAACAGTTAGAATTGGACATGGAACAACAGACTGGTTCCAAATAGGAAAAGGAGGACGTCAAGGCTGTATACCGTCACCCTGTTTATTTAAGTTCTATGCAAAGTACATCATGAGAAATGCTGGTCCGGAAGAAGCACAAGCTGGAATCAAGATTGCGGAGAGAAATATCAATAGCCTCATATATGCAGATGACATCACCCTTATGGCAGAAAGTGAAGAGGAACTCAAAAGCCTCTTGATGAAAGTGAAAGAGGAGAGTGAAAAAGTTGGCTTAAAGCTCAACATTCAGAAAACGAAGATCACGGCAGCCGGTCCCATCATTTCATGAGAAATAGATGGGGACACAGTAGAAACAGTGGCTGACTTTACTTTTCTGGGCTCCAAAATCACTGCAGATGGTGATTGTAGCCATGAAATTAAAATATGCTTACTCCTTGGAAGGAAAGTTATGACCAACCTAGACAGCATATTGAAAAGCAGAGACATTACTTTGCCAACAAAAGTCCGTCTAGTCAAGGCTATGGTTTTTCCTGTGGTCATGTATGGATGTGAGAGTTGGACTGTGAAGAAGGCTGAGTGCCGAAGAATTGACGCTTTTGAACTGTGGTGTTGGAGAAGACTCTTGAGAGTCCCTAGGACTGCAAGGAAATGCAACCAGTCCATCCTAAAGGAGATCAGTCCTGGGTGTTCACTGGAAGGACTGATGTTGAAGCTGAAACTCCAATACTTTGGACACCTGATGCAGAGAGCTGACTCATTTTAAAAGACCCTGATGCTGGGAAAGATTGAGGGCAGGAGGAGAAGGGGATGACAGAGATGAGATAGTTGGATGGCATCACCAACTCAATGGACATAGGTTTGGGTAGGCTCCAGGAGCTGGTGATGGACAGGGAGGCCTCCTGTGCTGTGGTTCATGGGGTCGCAAAGAGTCACACCTGACTCAGAGACTGAACTGAAACTGGTATGAGAGGCAGCAAGAGCTCTAAGCTCAATGAGACCTTCTAGAAGTCAGTACAATTTGCAACTAGAATTGCAATTGCTCTATTGTGTCCAGTTGCCAAGATGAAACTTAGGTGTGCCAGAAAATTATTTTGTTTTCTTGAATACTCATACCATGACTCAATAACATAACATGTCTAAAGAATAAATAAAACATATTGTAGATTTTACCTGCTTTTCAACAATGTATGGTTATATCCATTCATTTTAAAACATAGGGCTAATTTTATTTACTAAAAAAGTTTTTCCAAATAATTTGAAAATCTGGGCTCCAGCCCTGAGAGATTTCAGTCTAAATATCACTGTAAACAGTAGCAAGTCACATATTTCAAAAAGATCATCCATGTGTACAAATGTTACATATGCATCAGAAAACAAAATGTTTAATTGGCTTATCTTTCTGCTTCCAAAAACATTCATGCAAAAAGTATCTCTCTTATTGCTGGTGCTGCCTAGTATTATTTTCAGGAGGCTGCTCACAAATCATTTCAGAGAAGCAGAGGGAAGCCAGCAATACCTTCAGGTCAGATGACAGGAAACTGTCCTCAAGAAGTAAAATTCCCAGATTCAACTGAACTTAACGGGATCAGCGCCATAGGAACACACGTCCATAACACTCACAGAGATACTCGCCCTGCCGTGGTAGGTAGAACACTAAGATCACATCACACAATGTTCCATTTTGAATTTCCAATAACAAATGAAAGAAGAGCATTTAAAATGAAGTCAACAACATTGTGTGACGGAGACATAGGTGGGTCATTATTTACCCCAGCCTTAGGGTTTCCCTGGACTTCCCTGGTGGCTCAGACGGTAAAGCTTCTGTCTACAATGCAGGAGACCCGCGTTCAATCACTGGGTCGGGAAGATCCCCTGGAGAAGGAAATGGCAATCTACTCCAATACTATTGCCTGGAAAATCCCATGGACAGAGGAGCCTGGTAGGCTACAGTCCATGGGGTCGCAAAGAGTCAGACACGACTGAGCGACTTCGCTTTCACTTTCGGGTTTCCCTGTAGCTCAAATGGTAAAGAATCTGCCTGCAATGGAGGAGAACTGGGTTCGATACCTGGGTCAGGAAGATCCTCTGGAGAAGGGCACTGCCATCCACTCCAGTATTCTTGCCTGGAGAGTCCCATGGACAGAGGAGCCTAGTGGGCTACACTCTGTAGGGTCACAAAGAGTCAAGACATGAGCAATTAACACTANAAAAAATAACACATTTTTTTCTCAGAGTTTTGGAGGCTGGACGTCCAAGACAAAGGTGTCAACAGATTTTGTTTCTTCTGAGACCTCTGCCCTTGACACCTTCTGACTATGTCCTCACATGATCTCTGTGTCCACACAAATGCCTTATTCTTAAATAATTGTAAATTTAAAGAGCTGTAAAAGTAATTACTATAAATCCTGATTTATAGTATTTCTCTGAAGTTAGCATTTTATATAACCATACTTTCTTTATCAGTTTCCCAGGTGGTGCTAGTGGTAAAAACTTGCCTGTCATTGCAGGAGCCATAAGAGACACGGGTTCAGCCTCTTGGTTGGGAAGATCCCCTGGAGTAGGAAATGGCAACCTACTCCAGTATTCTTGTCTGGAAAATTCCATGGACAGAGGAGCCTGAAGGCTACAGCCCATGGGGTCACAAAGAGTCATGACTGAGCAACTGAGCATGCACGCACTCTCTTTATCAAAACTAAATAATTAATAATGATACAATGCCATTACAAAAAAAAAATTATTCACATTTCACCAGTTAATCAACTAATGTCCTTTTCTGGATCCATGAATCACTAGGACACCATCTTGCACTTAAATCATTATGTCTTCTTTGTTGTTGTTTAGTTGCTAAGTCATGCCCGATTGTTGAGACCCCATAGACTGTAGCCTGCCAGGCTCCTCTGTCCATGGGATTTCCCAGGCAAGACTATTGGGGTGGGTAGCCATTTCCTCCTCAAGGGGATCTTCTTGACCCAGGGATCTTCTAATCTGTGAGAATTTCTCTGTCTTTTTATAATTGAAGATGACTGGCAAGATATGTGATAGAATGCCCCTCAATTTGGATCTGGTTTATGTCTTTTCATGATTAAATTGAGTGAGTAGATATGGGGAACAATGTCACATAGGTAAAGTGCCCCTCTCATGATATCATATCAGAAGGTTTATGATATCACTTTGACTACTGGTAACATTAAACTTGATTGCTTGGTTAAGGTTGTACCTGCCATGTTTCTCCACTGTCAGTGCTACTACTGGTTTCTTCTTCATACTCTAGTCATAAGAAGTGAGTCAATAAATCCAGCTCATGTGAAAGAGGATGAGAATTAAACTACATCTTCAAGAGAAAGGAATATAAAAGAATTTTTGAACATGTGTTAAAATCATCACAATAACTAATATAATGGGAGAGAATGTCTGAGAATATACAAATATCTTGTCTCAAGATTTAGGCTACTAATTTTAACAGATATAAGTGGATCTTGCCTGTAGCAATTATTATTATTATTATGTATCTCTTCTACAATTATTATTTGAAATTCTTCTGAAGAGAAGGTTTGCTTTTTTCCCCCACAGTTATATAGTTATTCAATCATTTATTTATGTTATTACAGACTCATGAATATTTCTTTTACTCTAAGGAATTTAATCCAAAATTCTTTTTATTTTATTACTTAAACTGTCCCTGTTTTGGTTACTGGAGCTATGCTCAATACTTTGCAATATGCTCAATACTATGCAAAATCCTTTTAGCATTTCATTACAGTCTAGTGCTAAAATTTGCTATAGGCTTATTTTCCTGATACCAGTCTTAAAATTAGCTATTTCCTGTCTTTGTCTTTCTATTGAAGGTGAAATGAAGAAACTAAGCCCAATTCTGTAAGGATTCTTTGCTACTGAAGTCTTACTGCTCTGAATCCTTACCAGCGTTTGGTGTAGTTGGTATTTTTTTTTGTTTTAGTCAATCTCATAAAGATTTAGTTATATCTCATTATGTTTTTAATTTGCTTAATTTTAGTTGAAAATCACATGACTAAGAACAATTTAAGGATATTTTACTAATCCTAAATTAATTCTTTCTGATCATCACTACAGAAAGCACATAATTATCATAAATGGTACTTCAAGATATATAAATCTGTCCAAGTGAAATATCTCTTTGTTGCTGTGTTACCATTGCTTCTGGCCCAAACTCTCTATGATTAATTTATCATAATACTTAGTTTCCTTTCTATGTTATTTTTCATTCAAAAGTAGATATCTGGCCAAAACATGTACAGTTAAGTTATAGTTGTATATTAATATTGATTTTTTAATTTAATGCTTTTAGAGGAGTTTTAGATTCATTAATGTGAATTTTCACAGGTTGTTAAAATTTAATGAAAAGATTTTTATTGTTATGGAACTTTTAAATTGATTTAAAAATTATATTTAAGAGTGGAGCTAAATGTAACTTTTTTTTTATTTGCCAAGTATCCTGTAAATGTGTTATCATACTTTCATAATTAAAAAATAATTTTTAAAGTTAAAAATTCCATTTAGATATATATATTTTGAAAAGTAACTTTGTTCATATCCACATTTGAAATTGAAACAGAAAAATCATATTAAAAAGATCATTATATGAGATGTATTATTTAAGGAGTTTCAGTTCAGTTCAGTTTAATCACTCAGTCATCTCTGACTCTTTGTTACTCCATGAACCACAGCTCACCAGACCTCCTTGTCCCTCACCAACTGCCGGAGTCCACCCAAACCCATGTCCATTGAGTCGGTGATGCCATCCAATGATCTCACCCTCTGTCATCCCCTTCTCCTCAAGCCTTCAAACTTTCCCAGCATCAGGGTCTTTGCAAAGGAGTCAACTCTTCTCATCATGTGGCCAAAGTATTGGATGTTTCAGCTTCAACATCAGTTCCTCCAATGAACACCCAAGACTGATGTCCTTTAGGATGGACTGGTTGGATTTTCTCGCAGTCCAAGGGACTCTCAAGAGTCTTATCCAACACCACAGTTCAAAAGCATCAATTCTTCAGTGCTCAGCCTTCTTTATAGTCCAACTCTCACATCCATACATGACCACTGGAAAAACCACAGCCTTGACTACACGTACCTTTGTGGACAAAGTAATGTCTCTGCATTTTAATGTGCTGTCTAGGTTGGTCATAACTTTCCTTCTAAGGAGCAAACTTCTTTTAATTTCATGGCTACAATCACCACCAGCAGTGATTTTGGAGCCCAGAAAAATAAAGTTTGGCACTGTGTCCAGTTTCCCTGTCCATTTGCTATGAAGTGATGGGACTGGATGCCATGATCTTAGTTTTCTAAATTTTGAGATTTAAGCCAACATTTTCCATTCTTCTCTTTCACTTTCATCATAAGACTCTTTAGTTCTTCACTTTTGCCATAAGGGTGGTGTCATCTGCATATCTGAGGTTATTGATACTTCTCCTAGCAATCTTGATTCCAGCTTTGCTTCATCCTGCCCAGTGTTTCTCATGATGTACTCTGCATATCAGTTAAATAAGCAGGGTGACAATATACAGCCTTGACGTACTCCTTTTCCTGTATTGAACTAGTCTGTTGTCCCATGTCCAGTTCTAACTGTTGCTTTCTGGCCTGCATATAGGTTTCTCAAGAGGCAGGTCAGGTGGTCTGTTATTCCCATCTCTTTCAGAATTTTCCAGTTTATTGGGATCCACACAGTCAAAGGCTTTGGCATAGTCAAGAAAGCAGAAAGGGATATTTTTCTGGAACTCTTGCTTTTTTGATGATCCAGCAGATGCTGACAATTTTATCTCTGGTTCTTCTGCTTTTGCTAAAACCAGCTTGAACATCTGGAAGTTCATGGTTCACGCATTGCTGAAGCCTGGCTTGGAGAATTTTGAGCATTATTTACTATCATGTGAGATGAGTGCAGTTGTGCTGTAGTGTGAGCATTTTTTTGCATTGCCTTTCTTTGGGATTGGAATGAAAACTGACCTTTTCCAGTCCTGTGGCCACTGCTGAGTTTTCCAAATTTGCTGGCATATTGAGTACAGCACTTTCACAGCATTATCTTTCAGGATTTGAAATAGCTCAACTGGAATTCCATCACCTCCACTAGCTTTGTTCATAGTGATGCTTCCTAAGACCCACTTTACTTCACATTCCAAGATGTCTGGCTCTAGGTGAGTGATCACACCATCGTGATTAGCTGAGTCATGAAGATTTTTTTTGTGTGCAGTTCTTCTCTGCATTCTTGCCACTTCTTCTTCATATCTTCTACTTCTGTTAGGTCCATACCATTTCTG
>SJYW01003580.1:37475-54477 GCA_006410735.1 Raphicerus campestris
GTCAGGGCTGCTCTTCCTTGTGGTAGGCAGGCTTCCCGTTGCAGTGACTTCTCTGGTTGTGGAGCACAGACTCTAGGGTGCAGGCTTCAGTAATTGTCGCTCCCGGGTCTAGTGGCTCCATGGCACATGGGATCTTCCCGAACCAGGGGTGACTCTTAATCTCCCTTCAGGTGCTGCACTGTATGAGAGCAAGTCAGTCTCTGCAGCTGTGCGCTCTCTTTTCACTCATTCAGAAGATATTCAATGGAAATATGTCCTGCCTCCATCCACTTCTCACCTCCCACGCAGCCTCCACCCTGGTGCATGCCACCATCACCTCCCACCCGATGGTGCAGTAGCCTTAGACTAGGCTCCTTGCTTCCATTCATGCCCCTTAGTCTGTTCTCCATTCGGCAGCAAGAGTGAACCTTTAAACACTAGTCATCTCACTTTTGGACTCAGAATCTCCCCGAGCCTTCCCATCACGCTTAGAGTGACGCTGAAGGCCTCCAATGCTCTTGGACCCCCGGCTTCCTCAGCCGCCTCGCCTCCTCCCACCCGCCCTCGCTGCGCTCCACCCACATCAGCCACCTGGCTACTCCTTGAACCGCCACACACGCTCCTACCTTTGGGCCTCTGTGCTTTCCAGTTCCTCTGGTGGAACGTCCTGCCTGGCTCCCGGTAGCCTGAAGCCTCGCTCTTTAGTTTTTTACCCCCCAGATTTCCAAACCCTTTTAGTGCATTCTTTCTGCAGTACTTACCACCAGGGAGCACTGTACAAGTGTTGATTTGTTTTGCCTGCCCACCATAGGATGGAAACTTCTTAGGGGCAGAGATGGTGTCAGTTTTTTTTTTTTTTTAATGTTGTTTTAACTTTTTTGGCCATGCTGCACGGCATACAGGATCTTAGTTCCCTGACCAGGGATTGAACCCATGCCCCCTGCAGCAGAAGTTCAGAGTCTTAACCACTGGACTGCAAGGGAAGTCCTGATGGTGTCAGTTTTGTTCACTACTACATTCCCAGGCCTTGGCACAAAGTATGTGCTCAGTAAACACTTGACATACTCATTGAATTCCACCTGTTAAGAGAGAATCATGATGCAGGTAGTTTTGTCCCGGCTTCATGTTCTGCGTGGATTTTGGAGAACTTTGTTTCTATACACTTTTGCTCTCCTCTAATTAGACTCATAATTTAGGTTACTTTAAGTATCAAACTGAGACCTCTGAAAAGCAGATATATCATATTTATAGGCATTGGGGCATCAGAAGCTCACAGGCAGTGTTCTAATGTGGAGGTTCGCAGCTCTGTCTGGAGCTTCGTGATTGATTATCCAGGAAGGGGGCCATGTGGACAGGCTACAGAATTTTAGAAATTATGCACAGGGAATTCCTGGGTTTCTCTGCAGCATTTTAGTATTAACTTTACTTAAAGCTGTAAAGGACAGTTCTGTAGCATTTTAAGGGGAAATTTTGCTCTTTGCCTGCACACACTAGCCTGTCCAGATTGGACTCAGAATGAGAACAAATCTAGGAACTGAAGGAAACCCAGACAAAGCCCAAATCAGAAGACTTTTAATAAAACCCCAAGTAAAGGTCTTTTATTGTTTATAGTTCTTCTCCTGTCAAGGACACCAGTCATTTTCATGACACGTTGGGTGAGTCATGTTTTTCTGGCTGGTGGGCACTTTCTAAGCTATATGAGTCCAGAAAATCTAGCCATAGGTCATTGGAGAGACATGTCACTTCCTGGCTGATGGGAGCATCTTTGACTTCCTTGACTAGATGTGACTGTTAACAGTGTTCCCAACCAGAGTTTCCGTGTATGTGTGTCTTTGTGTGAAGTGTGTTAGTAAAAATGAAGGACCATACACTGTGTGCAGGATTCTTGGAAACGCCCAGGAGTGGAAATAGCATTGAGTGATTTCTTGGCACACATGAAGGGTGTTAAATAAATGAGCCCAAATGTGACATTTGACTCAGCGCTTCGTGCAGCTTGGCTGGAATTACTCATTGCGTGTGGGTCAGCCTAGTGATTCCAGGAGGTGTTCTCACACATGTGTCACCTTGGCTGTGCACGAGGAGATGGCAGTGCAGTCACGCAGAGGGGCTGCCGTGCTGGTTGATGGCTGTCTAGGCCTTTACGTAAGCAGATTCCATCATGATGGCAGATTGTGGGGACACAGCCTCCCTGGACTCAGGAGTGGATATTCTGACTGGTAGGTCCAAGCTCTGAGCACAGGGGCAGTGGAGAGACCCTGACCCCTATGCCCCTGCACATCCTTGCTGTGTGGCCTGGGCCAGGCTGTCTCATCCGAAGCCTCTGAGGTCCCTTCTGTTAAATGGGCATGGTGGGGCCTGCTGCCAGTGGGGTCACTGGTATTCTACTTCTGAGATCTGGGGAGAGAGGAAAGTAGTGGATAAAGAAGGGGCTGGGATTTTTGTATAGTAGGAGGGACAGGTTTATGACTAGGAAATAACAGGGGAGCCAGGCCACGTGTTCTGAACCAGCATTGGAGCCATAACAGGGAACCATGTGCAGAGAGAGGGTGTCTCTGGCCCCAGGGGAAGAAAGGCTGTACCGATGGCTAAGGGATTCCTGCAGCTGAGGTGAGAATAGGTAAGGCTGCAGAGGTTAGGGGCTGAGGCCTTCCCTGTGTGTGGGCAGATAAAGAGGAGGGGGCTCTGTGGCCCGGAGGCGCTTGGCCTGAAGCAGGAGGCAAGCTGCAGTCCATCTCTTCTGACCACAGCTTCCTACCCAGGTGCACCAGCTGCCTCAGCCGCTAACAAAGGCCAAGTGTGGATGCTATCTTGACCTTGACCTTAGTACATCGTTAGCTAAAACCAGTTCCTCTCTTCTTTCTTAGTATCCCGTGGAAATCAGGAAGTATGAGTATGACCCAAACTTTGCAATTCGTGGACTGCATTATGACGTGCAGCGGGTAGGTGTAATTCTCATGTTTTTCTACAGTTTAGCACGTTCGAGAATAAAATGTATTCTTGGTGCTTTTCTTTGCTGCATGCATAAATTGACTTGAAATTATATTCTCTGGGGCTGCAGAACTAAATTATCCAAAACACTTTTGGATGAAGTCTTTTTCAGGAGACTATATATTGGAAGAGCATGAATGCATTTAGCCACTGGGCAATACTACTTATGTCCAAATAGTCAATTACAGTGTTTTGAGGAGGAGCTGGTTGTCATATATATATATATTTTTGCAGACAGGTCATTTCCTTAATGGGCTTCACAGTGTTTTAATTAGCAAGCAAACCTTTCAAAAACATACAGTGTGTTTCTTTGTGTATGACGACTTGATAGGATTCACAATGACACCTGGAACTTTTATTAAATATACAATTTGTGGTGTGTTAATTTACCCGTGCATATGCTTGTGTTTTTGAAGGCAGTCTTGATGAAGATTGATGCTTTTCATTATATCCAGCTGGGGACTGTCTACAGGTAAGAGTAAGAGGAGGTAAATTTAATCCCCTCCCCCTCAAATAACCAAAGTGCTTTGGCTTTCAAGACTCTCTGCCTGTTTAGCGTTGGGGGCCTGCAGTGTGTGTATCTGTAAAGCATTCATTGACCCGCTCCATCTGTCATTCAGGAACATTGATTGGGCCACTACCATGTTAGATGCTAATGGTTTGGCTTGTGAGGATGTCCTCAAGGGGCTTGGAGTGTAGGTGGGAATCCACACAAGGAAACCAGTGAGCGCAGTCCACAGTGACCCAGGCTATGATGGCTGTGTGCTCATGCCATTAGGGGCCACTTTGGAGGACTCTGGGGAGGGTGAGCTCTCCAGAGGCGATGGTGGCCCCCTGAGTGAGAGTCCTGCAGAGGAGGTGGGGAAGGATGGTGGGGGCACGTCATTTCCACCATGATAGTTGAGTAGTTTGAACATTGTCTCTTTTCTTTCTGTTTATTAGAATTGGTAGAAGTACTGAGCTCAGTGAGAGATCTTCATAACTTTGAAATAAAGGCTTTTGCCTTTTCTGATTCTCAAATTTGGGGATGCTGTTGAGGATTGTGGTTTGTGTGTGTGTGTGTGTAAAGTGTTAGTCACTCAATCGTGTCCGGCTGTTTGTGACCCCATGGACTGGAACCCAACAGGCTCCTCTGTCCATAAGATTCTCCAGGCAAGAATCCTGGAGTGGGTAGCCATTCCCTTCTCAGGGTATCGTCCCAACCCAGGGATCAAAGCCAGGATTCCCACGTTGAAGGCAGGTTCTTTACCATAGGTATAAATATTCGGTATTTTCTTTCTGTTCCTAAATGATGTGCTCATACTTCTGCTTCCTAATTATTAATTCTGGATGCTGCCCCTGCTGTGAGGACTGAGGTCTTGGCCCTTGCACACGTGCAGCCGCATCTAGAGCCTCCTTTCCCTAACCTCGTTAAGATCCCTGTCTGCTCACTTCGCTGTCTTGTCTGCATTATGATTGCACAGGTTGTGCTCATTCTCAAGCAAGTACTGCATCGTTTTCTTTCTTCGGCAGCATTTGGTTTGTCCTGGGTTTACTAATAACTTCAGTTTTTATTTGCTTAGTTTCCTATGTAGCTATCTAGTTTTTTCCCTAAATGTTCCTTCACAGGTATCAATCAGGCATTTATTTCCCCACAACTCAAATGTTTTACATAATTTCTCAGTTACTTTTTTTTTTTTTTGACTTCTGCCTCCTACTCTGATCTGCTCCGATTGCTCATCCAGGGACTTCAATTTGCTGCTTTCTCTGTTTCCTGGCTCTCATCTCTTCCTCTCTCTAACTTTACTCCCTCATGTTGCTGGAGCACATCCTGCAGTAGCTTCCTGGTGCCTTGTAATGCTGAGTCTTTCTGGGGATCTGGGATGGCTCATCAGTTCCTCTCTTTGGGGTCCCATTGCAGGCTCTGTTCTCAATGATGTTAAGTCAGGGGCCTCCTTTCACCAACTGTTTTCCAAAAACATGTTGAAATGTCTTGTGTGCTGATGTCTTTGCTCTCATTTCCTTTGACCTTTTGAGCAGTTTATTCTTTTACTGTGATTTTAATGGTGTTTCAAGAGGGAGAAGAGGTGGTGGTGATGATGCAAATAATAATAGTAGTAGCAATAATAGCAACTCAACAATGTTGAGTTTTGCAGTGCAACAGATATGGCTTTAAGGGTTTTGAGTTAACTCATTTGACCCTCAAAATAATCTTATAAGATAGGTACTATTATTGGTCCCAAAGATGTTCATTAGTAACTTGTCCAAGGCCACATGGAAGTAGAATTCAGACTTAGACAGTCTGGCTCCTGACTGTGCCCTTAGCCCATGTGCAGCATTTCGGAATGTCTGAGAGTTAACTGGTAGTCTGTAGCAGATCTTTCAAATCTGCCTGCCATCTGCTCTTGGACTGAGACACTTACCCCTTCTCTCCTGGGCTTCTGTGTTTTTTTGCAGCACAGCCCACAGTCTGGATGTTTTTTAGACTGATTTACCTAAAGCATTGC
This sequence comes from Raphicerus campestris, assembly GCA_006410735.1. NCBI lineage: Eukaryota > Metazoa > Chordata > Mammalia > Artiodactyla > Bovidae > Raphicerus > Raphicerus campestris. Next base: position 42,929 of record SJYW01003580.1, read on the forward strand.
CTTCAACAACCCCCATATCTCTTCTGAATCCTGGATGGCTCCCCATTGTCTAAGAAATAGAGCCCAGATCTCTTAAATATTCCATCAACCTTCTCTTAGCTTTCTCCTCTTCCATACACAGCTCCTTCACTTCCTTGATTGGTTAAAACTCTTGGTTGCAAGTGGCTAAGACACAACTCAAGCTGGCTTAAACAAAAATCTAGTTTGGACTCACTAATGGTGTAGTGCAGGGACAGATCTGGCCAGTTGCAGGTGTAGCTGGCTCCAGGAGTCCAAATGATTGTTGTCAGTGCTCTTTCTGTCTCTTGACACTCCTCCTTTCTGGGTTTACTCACAGCAGGCCCTTCTGCGTGGTGAACCCTGGCAGTACCGGGCTTCCACCCTCAGCTCCAGGTCAAGCGGAGAAAGGGAGGTATTCTTTCTAACAGTTTCAGCCAGTCTCAGAGGGAGTGGATGCCAGATTTGTGCAAATAGCAGATAAATACCTTTCCTCTGAGTTCTTCTTTTTACTGCTCTGCATCTGTGCAGGCTGGCATTCTTCCAGGATGAGGTTTTCCTTCCTCTCTGCTTCTTGAAATCTCACTCATCCTCTGCACGGCCGACAGGTGGCAAGGCCTCTCCTCACCCTCTCAGCTTGACATGGTCTTTCTCTCCTCTCTTCTGGGGCATACCATCCTGTGGCTCCTAATTACCTTGTTCCTTCTTCTCCAGATAAATTGTCTATTAGGTTAAGGTGTGGATTGGACTAGGTAGGAGGAGCCTCTGAGGCATTTAAAGGGGAAGCAGTGCTCAGGTTGAGGTCCTGGGAAGGTCACTGGGGCCTCAGTGCTGAGAGGGGGTGTGGCGGCCGAGGCAGCAGAGGTGTGTGTGTGGCTCTGGAGTCACACTTCCTGAGTGTGAACCCCAGCCCTGCCGCTCACCTGTGTGTGATCTGGAGCCAGTTCTTGACCATCTGTTTCAAAGCCTTGATTTATTGCTCTCTAAAATGGGCACGATTGCAACACTCACCTCAGGGCGGCTGGTTGTTTGGCCTAGCGCGGGCTTGGAACAGCATGTGTGCTAAGTTGCTTCAGTGATATCTGACCCTTTATGACCCTGTGCACTGTAGCCTACCAGACTCCTCTGTCCATGGGATTCTCCAGGCAAGGATACTGGAGTAGGCTGCCATTTCCTCCTCCGGGGGATCTTCCCGACCCAGGGATCGAGCCTGTCTCTTACAGCTCCTGCATTGGCAGGCGAGTTCTTTACCACTAGTGGCACCTGGGAAAATGTTCCTTTCCTTCTCTTGCCTTCTCTCCCTCCTCTGAAGGGATAATGAGTGAACAAAATGAGAAGAGTGCTTACACCTCAGCCTCGCTCCCATCTGAGCCCCATGCCCTTGCATCCCCCTCCACTGGGTGGCTTTCAGGTTGCATGTGGGCTGTGCAAGTGAGCACTGCTGGGCGAGGGGGAGACTGACTTCCCACCACAGGTCTGTTTAGCACCCACATTTTAAGTTCTCTTTAGGAATCTGGTGAAAAGCTAGGGTTGTTCCCACCATAGCCGTAGCACAGAACTTAGATGGCGCTTCCAAAGCAATGGGTGCTGTTCTTTTTATAGCAACTCATTTAATCTTTGCAGTGGCACCAGGAAGTGGGCACTGCTTTTGCTGCTCATTTCAAAAATGACACTAAGACCCAAAGAGGTTAAATTACTTGTTCCTTGTCCAGGTAATCCCTCAGTAGTTGAGGGAGCTGGAATTTGAACCCAGGGCAGACTGGGCAGATCTGTGCTCCTACCCTTTATTTCTCATAAACACACAGGGTGTGTAAAGTAGTTTTCACTGTGACTTCAGCTCTGGGCTAGGGCACATACAGGTGCAGTTGACTGCCATCGGAGCCCGGCTCCAGCAGCTCTGTATGCTGTGGGTACCGCCTGCAGCAGAGTTCAGCTGACTGTGGCCCACCGAGTNATCCCCAAGGAAAAGAAATGTAAAAAGGCAAAATGGTTCTATGATGAGGCCTTACAAATAGCTGTGAATAGAAGAGAAGTGAAAGACAAAGGAGAAAAAGGAATATATACCTGTTTGAATGCAGAGTTCCAAAAATACCAAGGAGATGTAAGAAAACATTCCTCAGTGATCAATGCAAAGAAATAGAGGAAAAGAATAGAATGAAAAATCTAGACATCTCTTCAAGTAAATTAGAGATACCTAGGAGAAGGCAATGGCAACCCACTCCAGTAATCTTGCCTGGCAAATCCCATGGATGGAGGAGCCTGGTAGGCTGCAGTCCATGGGGTCCCTAAGAGTCGGACACAACTGAACGACTTCACTTTCATTTTTCACTCTCATGCATTGGAGAAGGCAATGGCAATCAGTTGCACAGAGTCGGACATGACTGAAGCAACTTAGCAGCAGCAGCAGGAGCAGCAGGAAACATTTCATGCAAAGATGGGCACAATAAAGGACAGAAATGGTATGGACCTAACAGAAGCAGAATATATTAAGAAGAAGTGGCAAGAATATACAGAAAATTGATACCAAAAAATTTTCATGACTCAGATAATCACGATGGCGTGATCACAAATCTAGAGCTAGACATCCTGGAATGTGAAGTAGAGTGGGCTTTAGGAAGCATCACTCTGAACAAAGCTAACAGAGGTGATGGAATTCCAGTTGAGCTATTTCAAATCCTAAAAGATGATGCTGTGAAAGGACTGCATTCAATACGCCTGCAAATTTGGAAAACTCAACAGTGGCCACAGGACTGGAAAAGGTCAGTTTGCATTCCAATCCCAAAGAAAGGCAATACCAAAGACTATTCAGACTACTGCACAATTGCACTCATCTCACATGCTAGCAAAGTAATGCTCAAAATTCTCCAAGCCAGGCTTCAACAGTATGTGAACTGAGAACGTCCAGGTGTTCAAGCTGGATTTAGAAAAGACAGAGAACCAGAGATCAAATTGCAGGTACCGTTGTATCACTGAAAAAGCAAGAGAGCTCCAGAAAAACATCTACTTCAACTTTATTGAATATGCCAAAATTTTTGACTTGTGGACCACAACAAACTCTGGAAAATTCTTCAAGAAATGGGAATTCCAGATCACCTGACCTGCCTCTTGAGAAATCTGAATGCAGGTCAGGAAGCAACAGTTAGAACTGGACATGGAACAACACTCTGGTTCCAATTAGGAAAAGAAATACATCAAGGCTATATATTGTCACCCTGCTAATTTAACTTAAATGCAGAGTACATCATGAGAAATGCTGGGCTGAATGAAGCACACACTGGAATCATTGTTGCCAGAAGAAATATCAAAACCTCAGTATGCAGATGACACCACCCTTGTGATAGAAAGCGAAGAAGAACTAAAGAGCCTCTTGATGAAAGTGAAAGTGGAGAGTGAAAAAGTTGGTTTAAAGCTCAACATTCAGAAAACTAAGATCATGGCATCTTGTCCCATCACTGCATGAAAAATAGTTGGGGAAACAGTGGAAACAGTGGCTGACTTTATTTTGGGGGGCTCCAAAATCACTGCAGATCATGACTGCAGTTATGAAATTAGCAGACACGTACTCCTTGGCAGGAAATTTATGACCAACCTAGACAGCATATTAAAAAGCAGAGACATTACTTTGCCAACAAAGGTCTGTCTAGTCAAGGCTATGGTTTCTCCAGTAGTTATCTGTGGATGTGAGAGTTGGACTATAAAGAAAGCTGAGCACTGAAGAACTGATGCTTTTGAACTGTGGTGTTGGAGAAAACACTTGAGATTCCCTTGGATTGCAAGGAGATCCAACCAGTCCATCCTAAAGGAGATCAGTCCTAAATATTCATTGGAAAGACTGATACTGAAGCTGAAACTCCAATAATCTGGCCACCTGATGTGAAGAATCGACTCATTGGAAAAAACCCTGATGCTGGGAAAGATTGAAAGCAGAAGGAGAAGGGGAAGATAAAGCATGAGATGGCTGAATGGCATCAACAACTCAATGGACAAGAGTTTGAGTAAACTGGTTTTGGTGATGGAGAGGGAGGCCTTGGGTGCTGCACGCCATGGGGTCGCAAAAAGTCATGGGATTGCAAAAGGTCAGAAACGACTTATCTATTGATCTGAACTGAATTGAACCTTTCTAGTTTACTTTATGGAGAAGGTAATTGCAGCCAACTCCTGTACTCTTGCCTGGAAAATCCCATGGACGGAGGAGCCTGGTAGGCTGCAGTCCATGGGGTCCAAAGAGTCAACCACGACTGAGCGACTTCACTTTCACTTTTCACTCTCACGCATTGGAGAAAGCAATGGCAACCCACTTCAGTACTCTTGCCTGGAGAATCCCAGTGACGGGGGAGCCTGGTGGGTTGCCATCTATGGGGTCGCAGAGGGTCAGACACGACTGAAGTGAGTTAGCAGTAGAAGCAACAGCAGCAGTGTACTTTATTGTGTGAGCTGAAAGATCTGCCAAGTTGAATAAGGTTTAGTAAAACTTTGCAAGAATATGGTACTTTGGTTACCAGAAGCATAAATCATTTATGCAGTGTGTTGGTATTGCTTACTGTTGAAGACTTTTAAAATGCTTTTTTTTTTCCTTTTACACTTAAACTAACTTTGGATGTAGTTCAATAAAATGGGAGTAAAGTGGGAAGCCCTGAGGCAAGCTGAGTAGGACAGTCCTCAGGATTGACATGGTCCATTTTTTCTGGGTTATATTTTTAGGCAAGAATGATTATGGTTTGAATCTAAGTAACTGTTGTTACTTAGATTTGTAACTGTAATTGTTATTACAGTTTCAATCCTAGGGTTGTCTTAATTTTATGACAGATATCAGTGTTTTCCACTTTTTTGTTTTGTTTTGTTTTATTTCCCACTTTTTAATTGTTGAGATTGATATGTCTAAAATATACAATTTATCTTTGATTAAAAGTGTAAGTGCTATGATTAATATAATGTAATATCATATATTAAATTTTATTTTAATTAGTATTTCCTTTTCAAACTTTATCATCAGCTCCTAAATTAAGTATAATTTTAAGGTTTACCTTTCAAGCAAGAATTAATTAGGTGGTTACTTTGTGAAGCTCAACACCCTGAGCTGCCAACATGAATAACATATCTTCCTGCTCTAAAAGAGTGCAAGGATTCAGGAAGAAAGCACTCATTTTATAGAGCACATGAGATCTACCATTTATTTTGCTCTGAATTAATAAATGTATGAAATATCCCCAAAATTTTAATATTAAAATTGGATATGCACATTAGATGAGTCAGAAAAGTTAAGTGCTGACAGTCTGAGATAAGAATAAAGAAGAATTTTTTTGGCTGACAGTGGTGAATTGTGATATTTCATTTATTTTTTAGAATAACTATCTACTACTACTACTACATTAAAATTTATTATATGACCATGATATATAATTATATACATTGAATTATATCTTATTTATATTGATTTATTATACATAGAATGCAATCATTAGAATGTTATTATATTATACCACATTGTAGATTCTTGCATATAAAAGAGAATATAAAGGGAATACCAGAGCTTTTAACTTTCTTTTTGAGAGAAAAGATTTCTTTGTCTCTATGGGTCTTTTCATTTTAGGGGTCCTTCAGTGACTCTCAGACACTTAAGCTTTAGGCCTGGAATCTGAGTAGTTACAAAGAAGAGGCTAGAGGAATTGAAGAATTATATGTATTCAGAAGAAGTAATGAAGTTTAAATATGAATTGTTATATGCACATTTAGAGGACCATAATATTCTTCTAAGATTGTATCTGAAGTGAATTATATGGATTTCAGTCTCTGAATGTCACCATTCCTACTCAAAACATCTGTCCTCAGATGGAGTTATTATCTTGTTTTTAAATTCATAACAAAGTCTATTTATTTTATGTTTAGTGAAAATCAAGATCCTTAGCTCCATCATACTGAAATAGCAAAATCATATCTGTGGATGTGATTAAGAGACTCTAGAACCACTGACTATGATTTACCACCAAAAGTAATAAGATGCAAACATTGCCCCTGCTATAGATTAAACTGCTGGTCACTTGCTCTGTTATGCCCACCTGCAGTCAGGATGCTGGCTGTGACCTGGGCCCCATCAATTATTGCATGATTGTAGCTGGACATACATAAAGCAGTGAATATGAGGAAGCTGTCTTTGTGAGCATTGTGACAGGGAAAGCAGCATTATCCACATTGAAGAGGCAGTGCTGGCAGTGTTTTCAGCATCCCCAGCATGCCAAATCGATGATGTCCGTGGTACACTTTGCAGTGTCTGTTCTCAACTGTTGATGGAATCATTAGGTGAAAACATTTGTGATGTTATTCCTGGCTGTGTAGTCTTCAAACTTAATCTAGACATGTATGGAAGTTTCTGAAAGCTACTGAATTTCTTTTATTAAATTCCCATTCTGTTTAAAATAGCAAAAGCAGATATCTGTTGCTTGCGGTTAAGAAACCTGACTGGTATAGGAAACAAATCAATTAAAATACTTAAAATACTATGTGTTCTAGAGATAAAAATTTCTCTATCCCTCAAAGCACTTTTTTATCCTTAATTATTAATAGATAAGTAAAAGTCTTATACACTTATACATGATTCTCTACATTAGAGCTTCAAATTTTTGGAGCATCTTGAGTCTCATGCTCACTGTAATTATTTTGTTGTTGTTGCTTTTAATGGATTATTTAATGGATTATTCAAAGCCATAAAGTGTCACTCATGTGACTCCCTCAATGAACAGAATTTTTTCGAGTCAGAGTTTTTATGAGAACAAATTTGTAATCAGTAAATATGTAAATACATAAATATGTAAAATTCTTCCCATATCTGTTTGTTTCATAATCACTGTATATGGGTTTGTCATTACCACACATATATGTGTATGTCACAGATGTGTATATAGAGTTTTCATAAGCATAATAAAGGTGAGACATTTAGATATTTTTCAGTGAAGTATTTTGAAGGACAAATCATCCAGGTAAAGTTCTGCTCTTACACAGTTCCCTTGCTTTCTATCCCTGAGGTCATGGGTGCCTTATTTTTTGTATCTGCTAAGTCATGTCTGACTCTTTTCAAGCCTATGGACTGTAGCTTGCCAGGCTCCTCTGTCCATAGAATTTTCCAGCCAAGAATACTGAAGTAGGTTGCCATTTCCTTCTCCAGGAGATCTTCTCAACCCAGGGATTGAACCCTCATCTCTTGAGTTTCCTGCATCCGTGGGCAGATTCTTTATCTGCTGAGATATCTAGGAGCCCCTACTCAGCATGAAGGTTTTGCCCCACAATTTGAGTTGAAACACCAAATATTTTTTTCATTTATCTCCAGTCTTAATTCCTGTGCTCAGCAATTAGATTTTTCAATCTTTGGCCCTGGTTTCATCTCTGTCTCTCTTGCTCCTTTTTCATCTAAGGCTGATGGGAAGATCTACCTGTGCAAAACTGTGGTTTCTCCCCAGGATGCTGCCTCTCCCTGTTCTTCACATCTACAGGAAATGCAACCTGTGAGTAGAACCCAGCTCTGCCTGACCTTGGTGCAGGCTCTCTGCATGATGAACCCAGCCTGAACCTCACTCCACAGGCTCCAGCCTGTCTGGGAGAGGAGGTTATCTGACAAGAATAACTTAATAGCCAGAGGCAGGCTGCACACCAAGTGCATAGTTGCCAGAACAGCAGAAAAGCTAAGTTTACCGTAAGAGATGAGCAGCTTTTTAAAAGTGTCTAGCTGCAGGGAATTAAAGCTTCCAGATGGCAGAATTGCTCTGATCTGCAGCCAGACACCCACCCTGCAATTCTCCAAGACATAGTCCCATTCTTAGCAATTTTAGGCTTAAACTCAAGAGGCAACTTTCTCCTCTCTCCTACCCTTTCTTCTCCCCCCTCCAAGATATGTAGCACATTCTTAATTTTTCTGCTCAAATTATAGGTAGACTAAAAGTGATTCTAATATAGTGTATCTAGTTTAGTTTGGAAAATAAAGAAATAGTTTCAGAAGACATAGAATGGTTTATTCTCTCACCCACACTTGTGCCAAATAGTGCAAATAATTATACCGGCCTGGGCTTCAGGACATTTCTTCTGAAAAATTAATTGTCTGCTATGTTTTGTGAGAGCCAGAGTTAATGGTGTTTTGATTGTAAAAATGACTATTGTAAAAGGCTCTAAAATCCTAATCCAAAATATAATAATGTCCTACCATCTCCCCATCTGGAGATCAGACTCTGGCAACCTGAAGCACAGGCACAGCTCCAAACTCAACAGTAGATCATGAAGATTCTCAGAAGTAAATATAGAATTCACATGTGTTTTACTTTCACACTGCAATATCAGCAGAGTTAGAAAGTTGTTCACAAAGGAGGACAAAGTGAAATTATTTTATTACTAAACCACACCAGATAAAAATTAAAGGGAGTCCAGCAGGAAGTACATCATCTTTAAAAAATTCCAGCAGTTCATTGGTTCAGCACTGTTTATTGGGTTGACCATCCTCTTCCCAGTGATTTTAAAATCACCTTTGTCATCTTATTAAGTTTCTATACCTGTGGGTGTCCCTTTCTCTGTTTCCTATTCTGAACCATTGGTTTAATTCTCTATGCTGATTCTATAATAGCATTGCTTTAATTGCTAAATTTTATTGTTCAAGACATACTATGAGCATGCCTGCATAGTATGTCTTGAAATTAACAGGGAAAGTTTCATATTTTATTTTCAGAATTATTTTGCCTGTTCTTGGCCATTTATTTTTATGTGAAATTTAGGAGGGTTTTCTTAAATTCCATTAAAAGAAAATACATTTGTGATTTTTGTAAGAGTGTGTGTGTGTGTGTGTGTGTGTGTGTGTGTATTAACTCAGCCACTCAGTTGTGTCTGACTTTTTGCAACCCCATGGACTGCAGCCCACCAGGCTCCTCTGTTCATGGAATTCTCCAGGCAAGAATATTGGAGTTGGTTGCCATTTCCTCTTCCAGGGGATCTTCCTGACCCCAGGGATTGAACATGAGTCTCTTCCATCTCCTGAATTGGCAAAGCAGATTCTTTATCATTGAGTCACCTGAGAAGCCCTGATTTTTACAAGCATTGCCTCAAATTTTTATAGATCTTGCAACAAAAACATCTTTATTTTTTTCATACAGTGTATGCTTTTAAAAATGATTTATATATTTTTTTAAAAACTCCTAAACATATGTTTCTTAGAACTTATATTTTAAATTCTATTCTTATAATATCTTTTCATCTTCTCATGCATACAGACATTATCAATGTTTTTGTGTTGTTCTTTTATCTAGTTCACTTACTCATGCTAACTTATTTTAAATATTTTGCTGTATTTTATATGCACTCTTATAAGTAAATATTCACATTATATAAGCATTGGAATTTTTCTCCTTTTCAATCTATAGGACTTTAACTTTTATTTTTTGATTGTTTTATTTCTCCACTCAGGACAATATTTAAATAGAAACAGTGAAATGGGGTATCCATTTCTGAAATAAATTTCAGGGTTTTTTTTTTTTTTTTTGATTGCCTTGTGTAGCATGTGAGATCTTAGCTTTTGGACCAGGGATTAAACCCAAGGCTCCAGCAGTGGAAGTATGAGGCAGAACCTTAACCATTGGACCACCAGATAATTCCCCAGGGAAATTCTTACTCCTAAAACTAAGGGTAATTATTCTATAGTATACTTATTATTAATGTTATTTGGTGAATAAATAAGTGGAATGACCTTAATTATGTTAATAGAGATATTTTCCATTCACACATCACTAATCTGTTGTTTTTTAATATTGCAAATGAGTATTGAATTATAGTAAATGCTTTCTGCATCTATTGTGATAATCTTTTCTTTTAAATTAATTAATTTGGTGGACTAAATTGTCAGATTTTTAAATTGAAGAATCCTTCTTTGCTATGATATAATCTTTGTTTCTACTTTTCTGACTCGATTTACTGAACTATTGAGTAAAGTGTCTATATCTGGTTAGTAAATGGAATACTGCCTAAGTATGTAATGTAAGAACAGTTAATAAATAGAAATCTCATTTAAATAGAATTGAGATCAGATGTGAAGAGCTCATGCCTTGTGATAATATTATCATAATAATGATAATATCTAATAGGAAGAGGAAAGACCCTCTTCTTTCCTGGCAAGGACTGTCAATGAAAAGCCACAGTTCTTTGCTTATTATGTCCTTGCCAACTTCCTTTTCATTTGTATAAAGGCATTCTTTTTATTTTGTATGAGGGGACTGCACTTTGTTTACCATGGTTGCAGTCTCTGAACTGCAGTTCTCTGTGGACCTTGAATAAACCCATGTGTGCTAGAGAAATATCTGGTAGTCCATTTGCTTCAGGTCAGCATTTTGGTGGCCCATACAGAGAACAGAGATAACTCCCTACAGCTCTATGGTTCATAAGCAAATGAGTGCAGGACCCACAGTTGAACCATTGTTGCTTACTGCTTTGCTCATCAATCATGGAGTTTGAAAATCCATCTTTCTTCTGATCCATCTCATACCCTCCTTGCATTTGAAGCTCTTTAGGTTTGTTCTGAATCTATTTAAAGTCTTTTTTTTTTTTTCAGGTTATTTTTCTGTATACAAGTACTGGTATGGTCTCTCTGTCTGATTTTGAGATCAGACTATCTCACCAAGGCTAGTGAAACTTTAACCTATTCTTTTGGGAACAGGGTTGGATCACTTCTCTGAAATGGTGGCAGTTTTTTTAGCCTTCAGGCTATTCCTTTGGAAGGACTGTTCTCTGGAAACTGGTTAAAATATTCTTTGGCTTGGCTTGTCTGGAATCAAGCTGTTTCCTTTGAATTGTCTGGTATTGGCTTACAAGCTGTCTAAATACAGTCATTTGTGTTGTATACTGTTCAAGCTATTTGAAAAAATGTTCTTTACTCTGGAGGAAAAAATAAAAAATAATAATAATAAAAAACCTCTTAGAAATGGGATCCCAGTTATCTAAGTATTTTGAGGGTGGCCTCCATACAAGGACTTTGGGAAATTTATCTTTAAAAGTCATGCACATTTCTAACTAAATAGACCAAAACTGACTAAAGGCCATTATGGAGAATTTTTGAAATCCCCAAACCAAATTTCCTTAAAACCAAATTGAACTACAGTGGCTCAGACATTTCCAGAAGTGAGTGGAACTCTTATTTTCATAGGTATGTTGAGACTTCCCACTGATATAAGGAGTCTGTAATTGCCTTTCTGCAAAGTAAAATTTTAATATTAACTGAGCCCAACAAATGATTAAAGAAAGATACAGTGTATTCCAAAGCCTCAGGCTCTTCTTCCTTGGCATCTTTGTTTCAGGTACTACCTCTGGCATCATCGTTCTCCTTTTTCTACATTGGCTGTGCCTCTTCTGCTGCTGCTAAGTCACTTCAGTCGAGTTTGACTCTGCGACTATATCCTCACAAATCCCCCATGCTAATTTTCTTGCTAAACTTTCTTTTTTCTCTGAAACACTCATCGTTTGTCCCTATTGAAACAGTAGCCACTTTCCTTATGGGCAAAATCTCCAACTGATATTGGTAAAATTCATAGAAC
>SJYW01003588.1:13383-27104 GCA_006410735.1 Raphicerus campestris
TTGAGCTGCATAAGTTGCTTGTAAATTTTTGAGATCAGTTGTTTGTCAGTTGCTTCATTTGCTATTGTTTTCTCCCATTCAGAAGGCTGTCTTTTCACCTTACTTATAGTTTCCTTTGTTGTGCAGAAGCTTTTAATTTTAATTAGATCCCATTTGTTTATTTTCGCTTTTATTTCCAGTTTACTGGGCGGTGGGTCATAGAGGATCCTACTGTGATGTATGTCGGAGAGTGTTTTGCCTATGTTCTCTTCAAGGAGTTTTATAGTTTCTGGTCTTACGTTTAGATCTTTAATCCATTTTGAGTTTATTTTTGTGTGTGGAGTTAGAAAGTGATCTAGTTTCATTCTTTTACAAGTGGTTGACCAGTTTTCCCAGCACCACCTGTTAAAGAGACTGTCTTTACTCCATTGTATGTTCTTGCCTCCTTTGTCGAAGATAAGGTATCCATAAGTGTGTGGATTTATCTCAGGGCTTTCTATTTTGTTCCATTGATCTATATTTCTGTCTTTGTGCCAGTACCATACTGTCTTAATGACTGTGGCTTTGTAGTAGAGCCTGAATTCAGGCAAGTTGATTCCTCCAGTTCCATTCTTCTTTCTCAAGATTGCTTTTGCTATTCGCGGCTTTTTGTGTTTCCATACAAATCTTGAGATTATTTGTTCTAGTTCTGTGAAAAATACTGTTGGTAGCTTGATGGGGATTGCATTGAATCCATACAGCACACTTTTGAATCACTTCCTTATGCCATAGGTTTTGATTTAGAAAATGCAGGCAAATTTTTAATATTAGCATGAGTAAGATAGAAATGAAAAAGTATGTTTTTTGCCACCAAATCCCCACAAACATATTACTCCAATCCAATCAAGATACTGGTGCTTCTTGATTATATTTTATGGAATTTATATTGTATATGATAACTCTGGCCTCTGTACAACAGATACACTTGAAAATCTCAAGGGCTCAGCACAGGAGAAGTTTATTTGTTGGCTGCATAGTGTGTGTTCCTAATTAGTGAGTGGCATTCTTCCAGGAATGATTTGAAACTGGCTTTCTTTCATTTTGTGGCTTTGGCATTTCTGATACAAAGTTTCCAAGTAACCATGAAAGGAGAAAGGGCATGAAGGATTGATTATGTTTAAGGACCATGGCACACATTGCTCTGACGCACGTTTTCTTAGGCAGAACTCAGTCACGTGAGAGAAAATCGAGACCGGTTCAGCTTAGCGCCCAGCAGGAAGAGGACACAGCTGTGGTCTGCAGCTAGCCCACTCCGTCGCAGTTATGTACTCTCTTTTCCTTCATACCCTCTCCATTCTTTTGCCATTTGTCTTTTTTTTACTTCTGCAACATAAAGTTTAGAGCTTCCCAGGTGGCTCAGTGGTAAAGAACCTGTCTGCCCATGCAGGAGACCTGGGTTCAATCCCTGGGTTGGGAAGATAGATCCCCTAGAAAAGAAAATGGCAACCCATTTCAGAGTATTCTTGCCTGGAGAATTCCATGGGCAGAGGATACTGGCAGGCTGTAGTCCCTGGGGTCACAAAGAGTGAGACATGACTTAGTGACAAAACAGCAACGACAACAAACATGAAGTTTGGCGATATGGTCCCCATATTGAAAAATTTTATGAAAGCATCTAAAAATGCACCACACTGTCAAATTTTATGAATTTTAAACTATGTGAATTTAAAATTCATACACTTTTTAAAAGTATGATTCAAATGTTAGTATATATTAGCAGAATCTCACTTTATATGTAAAATTTGAAAAAATCAAATATAACAAATTTTAAAATCATTTGAATTATGTAATTTCTAAGCTGGCTGACCAAGCAGATTATAATGTATTTATGTCATTGACAGTTGGAGGATCCACAATACTTGATGCCAGTAGGTATAACATGAACCATAAATTCTTCATATGCATTAGAATCTCTGAGGATGATTTTATATGACTGATGTATTGTCATCTTAATGGCCTTGAAGGCATTCTGTGTTGCTGGCATGTAAAGTGTGCTGGCCTTAAACTTGGGGTACAGCTGTCTTACCCCTTAGGGAGTATCACTCTGGCAAGAGGTCCCTATGGCCCAGGGGTCCTGCCAATTTGGAGTCCATCCCCACTGTGCCCCACGTCCCAGGGATTTGGGCATGCCTGCTCAGATGACTCCCAAAATCACATCCAAGGTCGGTGCAGACCTCCTGCACTGGCAGTTCCCTTGGAGGTCAGGAAGCATAGTGGATTTAGGCATCACTANATTCTGTGTTGCTGGCATGTAAAGTGTGCTGGCCTTAAACTTGGGGTACAGGTGTCTTATTCTGGCTCCTGAACCTTAGGGAGTATCACTCTGGCAAGAGGTCCCTATGGCCCAGGGGTCCTGCCAATCTGGAGTCCATCCCCACTGTGCTCCAGGTCCCAGGGATTTGGGCATGCCTGCTCAGATGACTCCCAAGTTCACATCCAAGGTCGGTGCAGACCTCCTGCACTGGCAGTTCCCTTGGAGGTCAGGAAGCATAGTGGATTTAGGCATCACTAAGCCTGAGGTTGGCCCAGGGGTTGGTTGTTCTCAGAGGGATGTGGCTGAGCTCTTGACGTCAGCCAGGGCTGTCTACAGCCTGCCCCTCATATTGCTCATGAGCAGAACCCATGAATGGAAGAAAAGGAGTGAGGGATGTAGGCTGGGGACCCAGAGTTTTCCTTTGCTGCTGTTTCCCATGTGAGTCTCTGAGGAACCCAAGAATTCTAAATTCACCACTAGTCTCCAAGTCTGTTAAGCAGTTATGTTTGTTAAGATAGGAGGCTTGAGCATATTTAACAGTTTATGAGCTTGATTTATTTATATGTTTTTATGTTCATTCATATGGATATGGGCCTTCATTTCTATTCTTGTCTGGGCCTCATGGATGTAAAGGGTTGATGACTTGCAGAACGTGAAGCAGATGAGAGAGGTTGCAGTCAAATGTTGAAGATCTTGACACGTTGTGCCAAGTAGCAACGAGGAGCTGACAGACATATTCAAGAGTCACACGATGAGTTGAGTTTCTATAAAAGACAACTGAGGGCAAAGTGAGGCCTGAGCTGGGCCAGCCTTCAGACAGTGGGTGGGTTAGAGGCTGTTGTGGATGATTAACTTGTAGAGGACGAGGCAGTGAACATGCAGGTGGGTGATGAGGAGGATCTGGATTCGAGAGACATTCACTGATGAGGTAGAATCAGTGAACTTTGCTGATTCGTAGACTAATGAGTGGAATGAAAGAGTTGAAGATGGGGAGTTAGAACTCAGAGGAGGGATTGAGAAGGACTTCCTCTGTTGTCTGGGAGACTGTAAGGATAATGATGCCGCTGGCGGAGACTGGAAGGCAGACAGGGTTTGTGCGGAGAGACAAGTTCAGTTTTAGACACCCTATGTTGCAGGGGTGGGTGTGCAGCAGGCAGTGGGTGTCTGGAACCACACTGGGCAGATAGGTCAGAGAGTTGCACCTTGACCTCTGTCCTTTCTCAGCACACCCTGCAATTCATACACAGGCTGTCTCATATAAGAGTGACCAACATTAATGACTGTTTTGACTAAACAGACTAAATGTTTGATTTAAAATTTTAAGCTTAGTTTATGACAAATGTACCATTTTAGGTCATTCATATCATTCCATATCACATGGAACTTCAGGGTGATTAAATTACCTGTCTAGACATATTGTGGGGGCTTCCCAGATGGTGCTAGTGATAAAGAACCTGCCTTCCAATTCAGGAAACATAAGAGACGTGGGTTCGATTCCTGGGTCAGGAAGATCCCCTGGAGGAGGGCATGGAAATCCACTCCCGTATTCTTGCCTGGAGAATCCCATGGACAGAGGAGTCTGGTAGGCAACATTCCATAGGGTCACAAAGAGGTGGACATGACTGAAGTGACTTAGCATGCACGCACAGACGTATTGCATTAAAATGGGATAAATCTGCGTTTTCTTCCTTTGATATGACTTTGTAGAATAAGACCTTTTCATCACCAATTTTCCCCCAATGGTCAGTGGCTTCTCTGTGTATTTTATTTATTCTTAATTTGAATCATTTTGTGTTGTAATCCTGTTAGCTTCTGTAACCTGTATAACTATAAAATGTAATTGTCCCTCAGGCATAACAGATAATGTTATGAAAGTAACATGGAATCAAAATGACTTTCATTGAGTCAGATAAAGAACACTAATTATTTCTTTTAAAATTATAGGGCAGGTGATATTCAGAGAGAATCAAGTATTAAGTAGAGGAATGACATTGGATCAGTGCCCAGATTCTTGAGAGACCATCAGTGATAACCTAGTTTTCTCTGGGCTTGAATCCACATCACGTCTCCTCAATATAGCATCCCTCACAGTAAGCTTCCCTGGTGACTCAGAGGATAAAGCATCTGCCTGGAATGTGGGGAGACCTGGGTTTGACCCCTGGATTGGGAAGATCCCCTGGAGAAGGAAATGGCAACCCACTCTGGTACTCTTGCCTGGAAAATCCCATAGATGGAGAAGGGGTAGGCTACAGTCCATGGGTTCACAAAGAGTCAGACACAACTGAGCGACTTTAATTTCAGTTTCTTTCGCAGTAAACTTAATTGTTCAGATGCCTCCTGAAGGGACATTGTAGTTTATAAATTGATGCTTTAAGGACTTTAATCTGCATTAACCATGTAAACTTTGGGGAACTATTTGAAATTACATACATATTAAATTTTTTTCATCAGTGAAGATATAGATGATGATACTCTTATGCCTAACTTATTACCTTATTCACACATTTATTTATAATATTCTCCTACATCAGCCTCTTCTCCCAGGTCACAGTTGTTTACACCATAAGGGGTATTTTTGGCTATAGGCATTACCCGAAGTTAGTATCTCAATTAGTAATTAATATTAATAAAAATCTAAATGTCTTTTATTATTTTAAGACACATAAACAAGATTACTGGAAAAAATACATGGAAATTACTAGTATGTGTACTGAATGTTATGACTATGGGTACCTTTTCTTTCATTATACATATCCTGTAATTTCCAAAATTTGTGCAATGAACACAATTCTTAAATGTGAAACAAGGAAATATGTCTTTTTTAAAAAAGAAAAACAAGGAAATATGTCTTTTTAAAAAAAGAAAAACAAGGAAATATGTCAAGGGTCATATGTGTCTGAAGAACAGAGTGAGGAGGTGACAAGTGTTGTATGAAAGCTCACATGCATGAACACTCTTATATTCACTAAAGGAAATAATGAAGTGAAGTGAAGTCGCTCAGTCATGTCTGACTCTTTGTGACCCCATGGACTGTAGCCTACCAGGCTCCTCTGTCCATTGGATTTTCCAGGCAATAGTCCTGGAGTGGGTTGCCATTTCCTTCTCCAGGGGATCTTCCCAACCCAGGGATCAAACCCAGGTCTCCCTCGTTGTAGACAGACTCTTTACCAGAGAGCGGCTGTCAATATCTTGCTATCCCTCTGAAATAGAAAGGAAGCTGGGCTACAGAAAATACTTTCTTTCTGTCTATCTCTTTAACATGTCATCAACTACTAGTCTTAACTAAGGATGTGTATCTGAGGCAGGTAGAAGCATCTATTACTGCATGAGAAGTTTTTCTTCATAACTGGAAGAATTACCATTACTATTTCTTTTTCATATCATTAAAGATTTAAGCACATAGAGAAAAATGAAATGGCCATGAGTTCAGCTTTGTCAAAAACCTGGCATTTTGCTGAGTTCCTTCAGATATTATTTTGGTCTTATCAAGTAGAATATTTACATCTTTATTGTGGAAAAAGAGGGACGACTTCAGTTGTGCCCTGATTAGACGCTATTGGCATGGGTATGTTGTAGGCAGACTCACCAGAACTGAAACTTCCTCTGTGATTGGTTAGGAGTGCATATTTGGTTTCCTTTGAGTGATCCTAAGTTGAAAGTTGGACAAAAATTAAGGAAACTATCCATTATTAATCAAGTCCTGGCCATTTTGGGCTGGATGTTAGAGAAGTTGTTGTGTAGCCTCCTGGACTGATGCTCAAGAAAGCTGTCCAGCTTCCTGCACATATGACTTAAAGCAGGTTGGCTTCCTGGGCTGTTGAGAGAAGGGGTGTTTCCTGGGCAGGTGGCTGCAGGTTGGGGGTCAGAGCTCTATTTTTGTATGTCAACTGTCTGTATATTCAGTCTTTCATGATACTTGATACTCAAGATTTATTCATGTTTACCTGATGAGTGGTATTTCATTGTATAACTATGCAACAGTTTATTCATCCATTCTCTGGCTGATTTGAATTCCAGCTTTTTACCATCATGAACAACGCTGCAGTTAACATTCATGTCTGCTTGTAGAAGAAATACTTTAATTCAGTGATTCATACCATGATTTTACTGCTGTATGTCTGCTTTCTGTTTGGGGGCCAGAAAGAAATAATGGCTTTTTATAATTCACGTCTGTCCTGTTGATCAAATTTGAAAAGTCATCGCTTCTTTCTGGCCCCCAAACAGAAAGCAGACATACAGAAGGAAAGTCAGTATATGAAGCATTGAATAAAATGTTTCTTCTACAAGCTACTTTCCCTGGTGGTCCAGTGGTTAAGAATCTGCCTTCCAATGCAGGGGATATGGGTTCAAACCCTGATTGGAGAACCAAAATCCCACATGCAGCAGGGCATCTGAGTCAACATGCCACAGCTAGAGAGAAACCTGACTGCTGCAACTAAGATCTGACACAGCCAAAAATTAAAAATAAATAAATAAATAATTATTTAGAAAAAGCTGAATTAATGATTGCCAGAATAAGTAAACACTGTCTAGGATTTCCAGGGCTACAAAAGTAGGCCAGTGAATTACATTTGCCTAGTATTTAAATGTTTATGATTTTTAAAAAAAAATCATTTTTGCTCTTCCTGCAAAAATACAAATTCTACCACCTCTTCTTCCTCTGTGTCTCTCCTCTTCATCTGTAATTAGTTCGTGGCNAGGCTTGAGCATATTTAACAGTTTATGAGCTTGATTTATTTATATGTTTTTATGTTCATTCATATGGATATGGGCCTTCATTTCTATTCTTGTCTGGGCCTCATGGATGTAAAGGGTTGATGACTTGCAGAACGTGAAGCAGATGAGAGAGGTTGCAGTCAAATGTTGAAGATCTTGACACGTTGTGCCAAGTAGCAACGAGGAGCTGACAGACATATTCAAGAGTCACACGATGAGTTGAGTTTCTATAAAAGACAACTGAGGGCAAAGTGAGGCCTGAGCTGGGCCAGCCTTCAGACAGTGGGTGGGTTAGAGGCTGTTGTGGATGATTAACTTGTAGAGGACGAGGCAGTGAACATGCAGGTGGGTGATGAGGAGGATCTGGATTCGAGAGACATTTATGAGGTAGAATCAGTGAACTTTGCTGACTCATAGACTAATGAGTGGAATGAAAGAGTTGAAGATGGGGAGTTAGAACTCAGAGGAGGGATTGAGAAGGACTTCCTCTGTTGTCTGGGAGACTGTAAGGATAATGATGCCGCTGGCGGAGACTGGAAGGCAGACAGGGTTTGTGCGGAGAGACAAGTTCAGTTTTAGACACCCTATGTTGCAGGGGTGGGTGTGCAGCAGGCAGTGGGTGTCTGGAACCACACTGGGCAGATAGGTCAGAGAGTTGCACCTTGACCTCTGTCCTTTCTCAGCACACCCTGCAATTCATACACAGGCTGTCTCATATAAGAGTGACCAACATTAATGACTGTTTTGACTAAACAGACTAAATGTTTGATTTAAAATTTTAAGCTTAGTTTATGACAAATGTACCATTTTAGGTCATTCATATCATTCCATATCACATGGAACTTCAGGGTGATTAAATTACCTGTCTAGACATATTGTGGGGGCTTCCCAGATGGTGCTAGTGATAAAGAACCTGCCTTCCAATTCAGGAAACATAAGAGACGTGGGTTCGATTCCTGGGTCAGGAAGATCCCCTGGAGGAGGGCATGGAAATCCACTCCCGTATTCTTGCCTGGAGAATCCCATGGACAGAGGAGTCTGGTAGGCAACATTCCATAGGGTCACAAAGAGGTGGACATGACTGAAGTGACTTAGCATGCACGCACAGACGTATTGCATTAAAATGGGATAAATCTGCGTTTTCTTCCTTTGATATGACTTTGTAGAATAAGACCTTTTCATCACCAATTTTCCCCCAATGGTCAGTGGCTTCTCTGTGTATTTTATTTATTCTTAATTTGAATCATTTTGTGTTGTAATCCTGTTAGCTTCTGTAACCTGTATAACTATAAAATGTAATTGTCCCTCAGACATAACAGATAATGTTATGAAAGTAACATGGAATCAAAATGACTTTCATTGAGTCAGATAAAGAACACTAATTATTTCTTTTAAAATTATAGGGCAGGTGATATTCAGAGAGAATCAAGTATTAAGTAGAGGAATGACATTGGATCAGTGCCCAGATTCTTGAGAGACCATCAGTGATAACCTAGTTTTCTCTGGGCTTGAATCCACATCATGTCTCCTCAGTATAGCATCCCTCACAGTAAGCTTCCCTGGTGACTCAGAGGATAAAGCATCTGCCTGGAATGTGGGGAGACCTGGGTTTGACCCCTGGATTGGGAAGATCCCCTGGAGAAGGAAATGGCAACCCACTCTGGTACTCTTGCCTGGAAAATCCCATAGATGGAGAAGGGGTAGGCTACAGTCCATGGGTTCACAAAGAGTCAGACACAACTGAGCGACTTTAATTTCAGTTTCTTTCGCAGTAAACTTAATTGTTCAGATGCCTCCTGAAGGGACATTGTAGTTTATAAATTGATGCTTTAAGGACTTTAATCTGCATTAACCATGTAAACTTTGGGGAACTATTTGAAATTACATACATATTAAATTTTTTTCATCAGTGAAGATATAGATGATGATACTCTTATGCCTAACTTATTACCTTATTCACACATTTATTTATAATATTCTCCTACATCAGCCTCTTCTCCCAGGTCACAGTTGTTTACACCATAAGGGGTATTTTTGGCTATAGGCATTACCCGAAGTTAGTATCTCAATTAGTAATTAATATTAATAAAAATCTAAATGTCTTTTATTATTTTAAGACACATAAACAAGATTACTGGAAAAAATACATGGAAATTACTAGTATGTGTACTGAATGTTATGACTATGGGTACTTTTTCTTTCATTATACATATCCTGTAATTTCCAAAATTTGTGCAATGAACACAATTCTTAAATGTGAAACAAGGAAATATGTCTTTTTTAAAAAAGAAAAACAAGGAAATATGTCTTTTTAAAAAAAGAAAAACAAGGAAATATGTCAAGGGTCATATGTGTCTGAAGAACAGAGTGAGGAGGTGACAAGTGTTGTATGAAAGCTCACATGCATGAACACTCTTATATTCACTAAAGGAAATAATGAAGTGAAGTGAAGTCGCTCAGTCATGTCTGACTCTTTGTGACCCCATGGACTGTAGCCTACCAGGCTCCTCTGTCCATTGGATTTTCCAGGCAATAGTCCTGGAGTGGGTTGCCATTTCCTTCTCCAGGGGATCTTCCCAACCCAGGGATCAAACCCAGGTCTCCCTCGTTGTAGACAGACTCTTTACCAGAGAGCGGCTGTCAATATCTTGCTATCCCTCTGAAATAGAAAGGAAGCTGGGCTACAGAAAATACTTTCTTTCTGTCTATCTCTTTAACATGTCATCAACTACTAGTCTTAACTAAGAATGTGTATCTGAGGCAGGTAGAAGCATCTATTACTGCATGAGAAGTTTTTCTTCATAACTGGAAGAATTACCATTACTATTTCTTTTTCATATCATTAAAGATTTAAGCACATAGAGAAAAATGAAATGGCCATGAGTTCAGCTTTGTCAAAAACCTGGCATTTTGCTGAGTTCCTTCAGATATTATTTTGGTCTTATCAAGTAGAATATTTACATCTTTATTGTGGAAAAAGAGGGACGACTTCAGTTGTGCCCTGATTAGACGCTATTGGCATGGGTATGTTGTAGGCAGACTCACCAGAACTGAAACTTCCTCTGTGATTGGTTAGGAGTGCATATTTGGTTTCCTTTGAGTGATCCTAAGTTGAAAGTTGGACAAAAATTAAGGAAACTATCCATTATTAATCAAGTCCTGGCCATTTTGGGCTGGATGTTAGAGAAGTTGTTGTGTAGCCTCCTGGACTGATGCTCAAGAAAGCTGTCCAGCTTCCTGCACATATGACTTAAAGCAGGTTGGCTTCCTGGGCTGTTGAGAGAAGGGGTGTTTCCTGGGCAGGTGGCTGCAGGTTGGGGGTCAGAGCTCTATTTTTGTATGTCAACTGTCTGTATATTCAGTCTTTCATGATACTTGATACTCAAGATTTATTCATGTTTACCTGATGAGTGGTATTTCATTGTATAACTATGCAACAGTTTATTCATCCATTCTCTGGCTGATTTGAATTCCAGCTTTTTACCATCATGAACAACGCTGCAGTTAACATTCATGTCTGCTTGTAGAAGAAATACTTTAATTCAGTGATTCATACCATGATTTTACTGCTGTATGTCTGCTTTCTGTTTGGGGGCCAGAAAGAAATAATGGCTTTTTATAATTCACGTCTGTCCTGTTGATCAAATTTGAAAAGTCATCGCTTCTTTCTGGCCCCCAAACAGAAAGCAGACATACAGAAGGAAAGTCAGTATATGAAGCATTGAATAAAATGTTTCTTCTACAAGCTACTTTCCCTGGTGGTCCAGTGGTTAAGAATCTGCCTTCCAATGCAGGGGATATGGGTTCAAACCCTGATTGGAGAACCAAAATCCCACATGCAGCAGGGCATCTGAGTCAACATGCCACAGCTAGAGAGAAACCTGACTGCTGCAACTAAGATCTGACACAGCCAAAAATTAAAAATAAATAAATAAATAATTATTTAGAAAAAGCTGAATTAATGATTGCCAGAATAAGTAAACACTGTCTAGGATTTCCAGGGCTACAAAAGTAGGCCAGTGAATTACATTTGCCTAGTATTTAAATGTTTATGATTTTAAAAAAAAATCATTTTTGCTCTTCCTGCAAAAATACAAATTCTACCACCTCTTCTTCCTCTGTGTCTCTCCTCTTCATCTGTAATTAGTTCGTGGCAACTTCACGACTTCCCCAAGATGGAATCTCTTGAAGCTAGCCATTATAAATTGCCTCCAATGTTGCTTATTCAGGAGATTATATCACATAAAGCTCACTCACTGTGAATGTTTATGATCAAGGCCAGGTGACTAATAGATACTTAACTAGAAGTTAAATTGACCGCAAGTTCTAAGATGAACCCCTGCTATTGAATACTTGTCAACATTGTTATTTTATGTTTACCTTCTCCTTTAAAAGTGCTACTATGTATTGAATATTAATATTGTAATGCAGCCTTTTATGTGTATATGCTTTCTAGGATGTTTATAGCTTTTCTCTTCACTCAAGATAATCACTTAATGGGCATTCATCTGAATAGTATTTATTTCAAAGAAATAGTAAAAAAAAAAAAAAAAAACCTAATGGAAAAAATATGAAGCTGTGCTCTGTCCTTTGTGACCAAGTTTAAAATTCTAAACACTTAATTCACAAGCTTGTTCCCTTTGGTGTGTCCCACTGCCTTCAAAATTTCTTGCCTGGATTTAAAAACAAAAAGGCACTTTTTAACAGATCGTGCTGTCTCTGGGCTTACCTGCTTCAGCTTATTTTTCCAACCATGAGCAGAGTGATCTGATATAATGAATCTAAAGGCTTCCCTGATGGTCCACTGGTTAAGACTCCAGCTTCCATTACAAGGGATATGGGATTGATATAACTTCCATGGTGGCTCAGGCGATAACAATCTGCCTGCAATGCAGGAGACCTGAGTTCGATCCCTGGGTCAGGAAGATCCCCTGGAGAAGGGAATGGCAACCCACTCCTGTATTGTTGCCTGAGGAATTTCATGGAAAGAGTAGTCTGGAGGAGTCCACGGGGTCACAAAGAGTCGGACATGACTGAGAGACTAGCATTTCTTGGGGAAACAAGATTCTGCATGCCAAGTGCTGAGGTCAAAATATTAAAAAAAAAAAAAAAAAAAAAAAAGAGAAGAAAAAGAAGAACCTCTAATTACCCCCATGCTTAAAATCCATTAAGGACTTAATGTTGAGTTTTAAGTCAACTTTTTCACTCTCCTCTTTCACTTTCATCAAGAGGTTCTTTCGTTCTTTGCTTTCTGCCTTAAGGGTGGTGTCATCTATGTATCTGAGGTTATTGATATTTCTCCCAGCAATCTTGATTCCAGCTTGTGCTTCATCCAGCTCAGCATTTCACATGATGTCAGTTCAGCTCAGTCATGTCCAACTTGACTCCAGCTCAGTCTTTGCCACCCCATGGACTACAGTGTGCCAGGCCTCCCTGTCCATCACCAACTTCCGGAGCTTGCTCAAACTCATGTCCATGAAGTCAACGATGCCATCCAACCATGTCATCCTCTGTTGTCCCCTTCTCCTGCCTTTAATCGTTCCCAGCATCAGGGTCTTTTTCAATGAGTCAGTTCTTCACATCAGGTGGCCAAAGTATTGGAGTTTCAGCTTCAGCATCAGTCCTTCCAATGAATATTCAGGATTGATTTCTTTTAGGATTGACTGGTTTGATCTCCTTGCAGTCCAAGGGACTCTCAAGAGTCTTCTCCAACACCACAGTTCAAAAGCATCAGTTCTTCAGCACTCAGCTTTCTTTATAGTCCAACTGTCACATCCATAATGACTACTGAAAAATCCATAGATCCATAGCTTTGACTAAATGGACCTTTGTTGGCAGAGTAATATCTCTGCTTTTTAATATGCTGTCTAGCTTGGTCATAGCTTTTCTTCCAAGGACCAAAAGTCTTTTAATGTCATGGCTGCAGTCACCATCTGTGGTGATTTTGGAGCCCCCCAAAATAAAATCTTTCACTTTTTCCATTATTTCCCCACCTATTTGCTATGGAATGATGGGACCAGATGTTATGATCTTAGTTTTCTGAATGTTGAGTTTAAAGCCAACTTTTTCACTCTCTTTCACTTTCATCAAGAGACTCTTTAGTTCCTCTTCACTTTTTGCCATAAGGGTGGTGTCATCTGCATTTCTGAGGTTATGATATTTCTCCCAGAAATCTTGATTCCAGTTTGTGCTTCATCCAGCCCAGCATTTCACACGATGTACTCTGCAAATAACTTAAATAAGCAGGGTAACTATATACAGCCTTGACTTACTCCATTCCCGATTTGGAATCAGTCTGTTGTTCCATGTCCAGTTCTAACTGTTGCTTCTTGACCTGCACACAGATTTCTCAGGAGGCAGGTCAGGTGGTCTGATATTCCCATTTCTTGAAGAATTTTCCACAGTCTGTTGTAATCCACCTAGTCAAAGTCTTTGGCGTAGTCAGTAAAGCAGAAGTAGATGTTTTTCTGGAACTCTCTTGCTTTTTTGATGGTCCAACGGATGTTGGCAATTTGATCTCTGGTTCCTCTGCCTTTTCTAAATCCAGCTTGAACATTTGGAAGTTCACGGTTCATGTATTGCTGAAGCCTGGCTTGGAGAATTTTGAACATTACTTTGCTAGTGCTTGAGATGAGTGCAATTGTGCGGTAGTTGGAGCATTCTTTGGCATTACCTTTCTTTGGGATTGGAATGAAAACTGACCTTTTCCAGTCCTGTGGCCACAGCTGAGTTT
>SJYW01003589.1:7733-18737 GCA_006410735.1 Raphicerus campestris
CCCATCTCTTTCAGAATTTTCCACAGTTGATTGTGATCCACACAGTCAAAGGCTTTCGCATAGTCAATAAAGAAGAAATAGATCTTTTTCTGAAACTCTCTTGCTTTTTCCATGATCCAGTGGATGTTGGCAGTTTGATCTCTGGTTCCTCTGGTTCCTCTAAAGTCAGCTTGAACATTAGGGAGTACACGGTTCACATATTGCTGAAGCCTGGCTTGGAGAATTTTGAGCATTACTTTACTAGCATGTGAGATGAGTGCAACTGTGCAGTAGTTTGAGCATTCTTTGGCATTGCCTTTCTTTGGGATTGGAATGAAAACTGACCTTTTCCAGTCCTGTGGCCACTGCTGAGTTTTCCAAATTTGCTGGCATATTGAGTGCAGCACTTTCACAGCATCATCTTTCAGGATTTGAAACAGCTTCCCTGGAATTCCATCTCCTCCACTAGCTTTGTTCGTAGTGTTGCTTTCTAAGGCCCACTTGACTTCATATTCCAAGATGTCTAGCTCTAGAGGAGTAATCACATCATCATGCTTATCTGGGTCGTGAAGATCTTTTTTGTACAGTTTTTCTGTGTATTCTTGCCACCTCTTCTTAAGATCTTCTGCTTCTGTTAGATCCATACCATTTCTGTCCTTTATCGAGCCCATCTTTGCATGAAATGTTCCCTTGGTTTCTCTAATTTTCTTGAATAGATCTCTAGTCTTTCCCATTCTGTTGTTTTCCTCTATTTCTTTTCATTGATCGCTGAAGAAGGCTTTCTTGTCTCTACTTGCTATTCTTTGGAACTCTACATTCAGATGCTTATATCTTTCCTTTTCTCCTTTGCTTTTCGCCTCTCTTCTTTTCACANGGATGTCTGGCTCTAGATGAGTGATCACACCATCATGATTATCTGGGTCGTGAAGATCTTTTTTGTACAGTTCTTCTGTGTATTCTTGCCACCTCTTCTTAATATCTTTTGCTTCTATTAGGTCCAGACCATAAGTGGGTATGAAATAGTATCTCACTGTGGTTTTGATTTGTATTTCTCTGATGGTTAACGATAGTGAGTATCTTTTCATACGTTTATTGGCCATTTGTCTCTCTTCTTTGGAGAAATGTCTATTCAGATCTTTTGCTCAGTTTTCAATGTTCCTCTTTTACTATCAAGTTGTAAGAGTTCTTTATATATTCTAAATACAAGTCTCTCATCAGATATATGATTTGCAAAAGTTTTCTCCCGTTCTGTGGGCTGTGTTTTCACTTTCTTGATAGTGTCCTTGGAAGCTTTTGTTTTAATTTTAGTTTTCCTTTTTTCGCCAATTTTTGCTTTTCATTTTGATGATGTCCAGTGAATTTGTTTTCCCTTTCGTTGCTCGTGTTTTTTGTGTCACTGCAGAGAAACCACTGCCTGATCGAATGGCACAAAGATTTATGCTTATGTTTCCTTCTAGGGAAAGGAAATGGCAACCCGCTCCAGTACTCTTGCCTAGAAAACTCCGTGGATGGAGGAGCCTGGTGGGCTGCCGTCTATGGGGTTGCACAGAGTCGGACACGACTGAAGCGACATAGCAGTTCCTTCTAGGAAAGGAAGTGGCAACCCACTCCAGTACTCTTGCCTAGAAAATTCCATGGATGGAGGAGCCTGGTGGGCTACAGTCCATGAGGTCGCAAAGAGTCCGACATGACTGAGCGACTTCACTTTCCTTCTAGGATTTTTATCGTTTTCGATTCAGTTCAGTTCAGTCGCTCAGTCGTGTCCAACTCTTCGCGACCCCATGGACTGCAGTGTTAGCTCCTACATTTAGATCTTTGATAATTTTGAGTCAGTTTTCATATATATGATGTGAGGTAGGGATCCATCTTGATTCTTTTACATATGGATATCCAGTTGTCCCCGCACCATTTGTTGAAAAGATTCTTCTTTTCCCATTGAATTAATTGTCTTGGCACCCTTGTCAAAAATCAACCAACCACTTGAAACTTTTAGGAATACTATTCAAACCTACATCAACCCTGTAAGGCAGAGAATATTATTGGTGTCATTTTACAAATGAAGGCTCTAAGCCCAGACAGGTTAAGTGTCACACAGCTAGCTAGTGGTAGGGACAGATAGAATTCAAAATCCGAGTTGCTTTGACAATTAGATAAGCTAATAAATGTAAAGTACTTAGCACCTGGCATCTAGTGAGTGCTCTATAAAAACAATGTATCTTTATTTTTAAATTTTATTTACTTGTGACTGCACTGGATCTTCGGTGCTCCAATGACCTTTTTTCCCCCTCTTGTTGTGGCAAGAGGGGCCTACTCTCTAGTTGCTGTGAGTGGGCTTCTCGTTGAGGGGGCTTCTCTTGTTGCAGAGCAGAGGCTCCAGAGCTCGCAAGCTTCGGTCACTGCGGCACCAGGGCTCAGCAGTTGTGGCTTCCTGGCTCTAGAACCCAGGCTCAATAGTTGCGGCACATGGGCTTGGTTGCTTCAGAGCATGTGGCATCTTCCTGGATCAGGGATCAAACCCATGTCTCCTGCATTGGCAGGCGGATTCTTTACCTCTGAGCCACCAGGGAAGCCACTAAGTATCATTATTATCATCGTTGCCCCAGAGTATACAGATTTTTAATTATGTGGTTTTTAAATATATGATGACAAGTATCAAGGAAACTGAGACAGTTTTGTTGTTTTGCTTTTCCTTTATCATTTTCAGAACAATAGATTAATCCTCTGATAGGTCCCAGTGATGACCAATGAAATTTCTTAGTTATCGTTATGAATTCATATATTTTTGTATATTTGATGTGCTTCCGTTCTTTGCCATCCGTATTCTTTGGGACAAATCAAATTGCCCCTGATTTGTCCTGAGAACCCCTTCAAGTGGCTTCTGTGTCCTCCTGACCTCACTTCATCATTCTTTAAACATCACATAGCTGGTGGTACAAGATGTGCCAGGTTCATCTTGTCCTCTCCCTGCCCCAGCCCAGCAACCAGCCATTCCTTCAAGGAGCTCTGGTTCATTTTTCACGAGAATGCTGTTCAGAGGCTGTGTTAATCAGCTCAGGCTGCTATAACAAAAATACCACAGACCAAGTGGCTTAATCAGCACTCATTTCTCACAGTTCCAGAGACTGGGAAGGTCAAGATCAAGGTACCAACTGGTGTTGTTTCTAGTGAGGGCCTGCTTCCTGGTTTGCAGAGGCTGCCTTCATGCTGTGTCCTTACACTGTAGAGAGAGAGCGCCTTGGTCTTCCTCTTCTTGCGTGCAAGCATGCTAAGTTGCTTCAGTCACCTCTGACTCTCTGCGACCCCATGGACTGCAGCTTGCCAGGCTCCTCTGTCCATGGGATTCTCCAGGTGAGAATACTGGAGGCGGTTGCCATGCCCTCCTCCAGGGGATCTTCCCGACCCAGGGATCGAACCTGTGGCTCCTGCATTGCAAGCAGATTCTTTACCACTGAGCCACCAGGGAAGCCCCTTCCTCTTCTTAGAAGGACACTAATCTCATTATGGGGAACCCTACTCTCTACCTTCATGACCTCTGCATCTCCAAATACCATATCATTGGGAGTTAGGGCTTCAGCATACAAATTCAGCATATGCCAAAAGCATTCAGTCCATGACAGAGACTACAACTACTGGTTTGTTTGGGTTTTTTGCAATATGCATAAACATTAATGTATTTTGCCATTGTCTAAAACAAAGAAAGAAATATGTTGCTGGTAAACTTGATTTTAAATTTATTTATTTATTTATTTATTTATTTGATTGTACCAGGTCTTAGTTAGGGCGTGTGAACTCTTAGTTGCCTCACGTGGGATCTAGTTCCTCGACCAGGAACTAAACCCAGGTGCCTGCAGTGGGAGCACGGAGTCTTAGCCACTGGGCCACTAGGGAAGTCCCTGTTGGTTATAAACTTTAAAAAGGAGTATTTGTGTGTGTGATGGTGGGGCCAAGAGACACAGAGTTATCCAAAATTATTTTGGGAGGTGACATGCCAAAGAAATATTCAAAATAAATGCCCACTAAGACAGTACCTAGGGCTTTTCTGGTGACGCTAGTTGTGAAGAACTTACTTGCCAATGCAGGAGATGTAAGAGATGCAGGTTCGATCCCTAGGTCGGGAAGATCCCCTGGAGGAGGGCATGGAAACCCACTCCAGTATTATTGCCTGGAGAATCCCATGGACAGAGGAGCCTGGTGGGCTATAGTCCATGGGGTCACAAAGAGTTGGACTTGACTTAACGACTTGGCACGCACACATATACGAAAGACAGGACCCAGCCCTTCAGAAGTAAGGCCTGGGAGACCAAACCCAATGATGAACATACTTGGCAGTACCTCAGCTTCCTCCAGGACCATGGATGGGGGACATAGACCAGTGTGATGATGAGCATTAACCCTTTAGTTGTTGGGGGGAGGAGGTAGTAGAGAAGTCAAGGGGATGAGAGGCAGAGAAAGGCATCGGCCAATTATTTATGAACTGGCAGGGAGGCATCACCCTATTTTAACAATCAACTGTATGTATATCAACTGTGAATATGCCAGCAAAAATGTTTGAAGATCGTGGTCTCAGAACAGGGGATCTGGGGGATGGATTTGGGGGTTCACGGCATCCTCCAGGACCCAGTCTCTGGAGCCTAGGAGTGCCACCCTGCAAGCCGACTGACCTGCCTCTCTGCCCTTCTTTGCAGGCTATGAGGTGACGGTGCTGGTGCGGGACCCCTCCAGGCTGCCCTCAGAGGGGCCCCAGCCGGCCCACGTGGTGGTGGGCGACGTCCGGCACCCGGCCGATGTGGACAAGACTGTGGCTGGGCAGGACGCTGTCGTCGTGCTGCTGGGCACCCGCAATGACCTCAGTACTGAGCCCCCTCTCTGCCCGCGGCCCACCCCTGCACCTCGGCCCCCAGCGCCGCCNCAGCACACACCTAGGAACGAACCTAACGGAAATGAGGTGAAGCCTATTCATCCTGCAGACTGCTCTGAGTCACGTGAAGATATATGGATAAACAAACTTCGGGGGTCGGTTCCTGAAGAGCAGGGCTCAGTGCTCAGCAGGCATCTCCGTTCAGTTCAGTTCAGCTCAGTCCCTCAGTCGTGTCTGACTCTTTGCGACCCCATGAATCGCAGCACGCCAGGCCTCCCTGTCCACCACCAACTCCCGGAGTGCACTCAAACTCACATCCATCGAGTCAGTGATGCCATCCAGCCATCTCATCCTCTGTCATCGCCTTCTCCTCCTGCCCTCAGTCCCTCCCAGCATCAGAGTCTTTTCCAATGAGTCAACTCTTCTCATGAGGTGGCCAAAGTACTGGAGTTTCAGCTTTAGCATCAGTCCTTCCAAAGAAATCCCAGGGCTGATCTCCTTCAGAATGGACTGGTTGGATCTCCTTGCAGTCCAAGGGACTCTCAAGAGTCTTCTCCAGCACCACAGTTTAAAAGCATGAATTCTTTGGCACTCAGCCTTCTTCACAGTCCAACTCTCACATCCATACATGACCACAGCAAAAACCATAGCCTTGACTAGATGGACCTTTGGTGGCAAAGTAATGTCTCTGCTTTTGAATATGCTGTCTAGGTTGGTCATAACTTTCCTTCCAAGAGTAAGCGTCTTCTAATTTCATGGCTGCAGTCACCATCTGCAGTGATTTTGGAGCCCCAAAAAATAAAGTCTGACACTGTTTCCACTGTTTCCCCATCTGTTTCCCGTGAAGTGATCTAGTCCCCAGAATTTATGGGTGTGCTCAGTGCCCCTCCAGTCAAAATTTCAATCAAAGTTTGGAGAGAACCTGACAAAATAATTCCAAATTTTATTTGAGAAAAAGAAGCAAAATTGGCCTCGAAATAAAATTTCAGAGTAGACGGGATGAATAGCCGCGACATGGAAGACAACGAACAGAGCCAGGAGTTAACAGTCATCTCCTGAAATCCCAGACGGGCACGTCGGCAGCCCTGGAGGCAAGGGGCGGCCAGCGAGCCTCCTTCTCCTCCAGTTCACTCCCTTTAGTTCCTCACCGTCTGGGGAAGGGCGAGGAGAAGGTGAGGCGACAGGGGACTCTTGAATGATGTCAAAGTGGGTGTAGGGGGTTGAATGGTGGTGTGTTCAAGCCCTCACCCCCAGACCCTTATTTGCAATGTGACCTTATTTGCAAAAAGAGTGTTTGCAAAGGTAACTAAGGATCTCAAGATGAAATTGCACTGGATGACTCAGAAGTGAAGAACTGAAAGTATGAGTCGCTCAGTCGTGTCCGACTCTTTGTGACCCCATGAACTGTAGCCCACCAGGCTCCTCTGTCCATGGGATTCTCCAGGCTAGAATACTAGAGTAGGTTTCCATTCCCTTCTCCAGGGGATCTTCCTGACCTTAGGATCAAACCCAGGTCTCCCGCATTACAGGCAGATTCCTCACCCTCTGAGTCACCAGGGAAGCCCCAGCTGGCTCAGGTGGGCCCTAAACCCAGTGACGGATTCTTTAGAGGAAAAGTAAGAGGAGACACAATGAGAAGCAGAAAAGGCCACATGCAGCAGGAGAGCAGAGTGAGGTGGCCACAAGCCCAGGCTCCCTGGGCCCTGGCAGCGGGAAGGACCCTCCCCCAGCACCTCTGGAGGGAGCACAGCCCTGCCAGCCCGTTGACTGAGGACTTCCGGCCTCAAGAGCTAGGAGAGCTCAGATTCCTGACCCACAGAAACAAGTGTCTTGTTGTTCGGAGCCACTATATTTGGGTGATGTGTTACAAAGCAATCAATAAGCAATTAAATAATAAAAAGACTCATTTAAGTTGAACTGGACGATCCCTCACCTCCAACCAGGACCCCTCATGTACNGTTACAAAGCAATCAATAAGCAATTAAATAATAAAAAGACTCATTTAAGTTGAACTGGACGATCCCTCACCTCCAGCCAGGACCCCTCTCCAGGCTGGGGGGCGAGGGGGGCGGGGGGAGGCGTGCACACAGCTGGGAGGAGGCTCGATTCGGGGTGGCATGTTTGCTAGGGAAGGGGCCAGGGGCATGAAATTTGAGCTCATCTGCAAAGAGCCTCAAAAGGGACGTCTCAGCATCACCTCTCAAAAAAATTATGGTGGAACCCCAGGGCCAAAGCATTGAAGGAGCAAAGACTACCTTTACAAAGTCAGCTAACCCTCCTCAAACATGCCATTCAGCGTTGTGCTCTGACTGGGATTTTCTTCTCCAGCAGGTGGTGGAGCAGAGGAGAAAGCTGACCCAGGAAAAAAATCTTGCTGTGCCAATCATTAATGCATGAGAAAAATACATAATATTTCAGTATAATGGAGACCCACAATAGACATCCAAGAAAAGGCAACTAATATTTTCATGGTGACCGTTGATCTTAAAAAAATCCTACAATTGTATTTTAAGATGCTGTGAGAGAGTTCACGGTTGACCCTCCTACCACTTTCTTCAGGGTATAAATTTAGTCTTTGTTGGAGAAAGTTTGGGTGAGTGGATGGATGGGTGGAGAGATGGATGGGTGGACAGATATTTGGATGGACTGAACAATGGAAAAGTTGATTAATTTCTTGACCACAGCATACCTTTTTTTCATGCTGTGGAAAACAACCGCAATACGCAGAGTTCCTAAGGACAGATGGACAGTGGCCTGCAGGAGGGACAGAGGAGCAAAAATGGGCACAGGGGAGTGGATNGTTGATTAATTTCTTGACCACAGCATACCTTTTTTTCATGCTGTGGAAAACAACCGCAACACGCAGAGTTCCTAAGGACAGATGGACAGTGGCCTGCAGGAGGGACAGAGGAGCAAAAATGGGCACGGGGGAGTGGATGCCCTGTGAGCTCCCAGACACAGCCTGTGCAGAAAGGGCCACACGTCAGCAGCCTAACCCCACGGGGCAGTTCCACTTGCCCTCCGCAGTAAGCTGGGCCTACAGGACCAGGCCCCAGGGGAGCAGGCCCCTCACTGCTCCCCTGTCCCCTGAGTCACCAGTCTAGAGTCTCCTAAAGCCACAAGGATGTCCCGGGACAAGGACCTCAGGGATCTCCCCAACCAGGGTGCAGAGAGCTTCCCGGCAGTGGTGGTGGCTGATCCCCAAGATGATGGCAGAGAGGGACAGCCCAGCACAGGCAGGAGGAAGACAGACTGAGACCCGGAACATCTGGGGCCTCCCGGGAGCCTGAGGGGGCACCGATTAATGGGTCCTGCCTCCACTGCACCAGGCGTCCATCCTCCAGTTCCCCTGCTCTGCCCACACTCAGAGGGATGTGTGTGCCTCTTTCTGGCACTGGGACAGGGAATAGTGACAGGGCCAAGCTCTCCAGGCTGGGGGGCGAGGAGGGCAGGGGGAGGCGCGCACACAGCTGGGAGGAGGCTCGATTCGGGGTGGCATGTTTGCTAGGGAAGGGGCCAGGGGCATGAAATTTGAGCTCATCTCAAAAAGATCTTAGGGTGGAAATACATCATCTTTCAATTAAAATTTTACTGAATTTTCACTTGAATTTCCCATCTGCTGCCTTCATTATGCCTAACCCTGAACCTCGCTCGAAGCCATCTGTGTTCTTATCTCATTAGAGTGGGGTTATTTGTGTTTGTCCGATTCCAGCAGGAAGCAGCGAGTCCCTCGCAGGGAGGAGCCAAGTGGGGGACGTTCTGGATCTTCTGAAGCTGACAGATGCCTGTCACTCCACAGGGTCTCGGAAAGGGCCTGGTCGAGCAGACGCTCTGTCAGCGGTGAGGGTGGGCCGGAGCTCCTCCATTAACTGGCCTTGACTCAGAAGGAGCGGCCCCATGACCTGGGGCTCCAGACAGATGCCTCGCTCCCACAGCCCCGAGAGTGGATGGGCCCCGTGCCGCAGTGAGGAGCCGGGGTCCTTACGTGTGTGCAAACACTACATTCACACTCACTGCCCCACCCAGAGCCCGGGCGCTGACGGAAATGACCCCGTACCGTCCCTCACGGCACGCCCGGCACACAGTAAGCGCTCAATAGATGCTCCCGCTGTGTCAGCGAGGTGACCCTGCAGCAGAGCTGAGTCAGCAGAGGGAGCAGCTGGGACCCCGGTCTCGCAACCTGATCCTGCCTCCCGGCACAGGACCGACCTGGCCCTGCCTCCTGGCACGGGCACAGTACAGCCACCCTGGTCCCCTCCCCTCACTCCCCTTGGGCTGTTACCCGTCCCATGGGCGACGTTCTACCTACAAGTCATGAGCTTCTGGGTCAGAACCGGAGAAAACATGCATCCTTACTACTCATGACCAGGCATTGTGGCCAAAGAAGGGGCCAACAAGCCACTCACAGGTCTGCACAAGCTGTCCATGCAAAATGCACGCCACCCAGAGGGAGGTGTCTCCAGAAGTCCTGCAGAAACGTTTCCAGTGCTGCTGGGCACGTGGCTTACCAGCAGGCAGCTTCCAAAGCCTGAGGCATTCTTTGGGGTCACAGAAAATGGCTGCGTGTCCTGGACATGCAGGAGACAGCAGAAGCGCAGCCTGGAGTCTGGAGCCACGGGGCCCCAAGAGCACCCGTTCCCCTCCTCCCCACCCTCCCGCCAGCTCCCCCAAATACCCCGGGCCTGACTCCCAAGCCAAGCAGCCACTCCCTGCTCACCGCAGCCCGGCTCCCACAGACATACGCAGGCGTGTGTGCACACTGGCACACGCATGCAAGCACACAGCACGCATCAAGGCCAGGCCTCTTACAGACACAAGCGTGTCTCCCCCCCAGGAGGCTGGCGCTGCCATCACCCTGCCTCACGGCAAGGCGGTGGGAACATGGGGCAGCTGAGAGGCCCGCCAAGCCGCACGGGGTCCCCGCTGCTGCTCTGCACAGCTGGTGTCTGGCAGTGCCCATGGAGTCAGGGGTCCAGTGATAGGCCCGTGGTCCCAAGCTCAAGTCCAGCCAACTGCAGGCCTAGGTGTCTTCCCAACTTCCTCTCCCCCATCNGCACGGGGTCCCCGCTGCTGCTCTGCACAGCTGGTGTCTGGCAGTGCCCATGGAGTCAGGGGTCCAGTGATAGGCCCGTGGTCCCAAGCTCAAGTCCAGCCAACTGCAGGCCTAGGTGTCTTCCCAACTTCCTCTCCCCCATCACTGCCCCCTCAACACGCACACACACATGCACGCATATTGCTAACTCAGAAAACTGACTTTGGGGAAGGGACAAGAAATGACGGTATTTAAATCACAAATGCCCATCAATCCATTAGAGAAAACACTTCACCCCCTCAAAGTAGGAAAGACATCATCCAAGAATCAAAGAGCTTCCAAATCACCCTGCACTTGCCATCAGCTCAACTCTGTGCCCTTCTTTGCCCACATCTCACACCACAAGCAGTGAGGGACTGCCGCTGTGGACCACGGGGGCCAGGGGCTCCAGATGGGATGTGACAGGCCACGTGCCATAGAAGGCGGCTCTGGACACAGGAGAAGGCCTGCCACAGATGGCTAGACAGGAGGGGCTGCAGAGTCGCACGTGGACAGGGCAGGGGTCCTGAGCCCCGAGGGCAGGCCTGGGCCTGACCCCCAACCCCCAAGCCCTAGTCACCTCAGTCAGACCAGCAGGCAGTCTATGGAAGATGCCTGGGAGAGAGGGGAGGGCCACAGGCTGGGTCCTGGCCCCAGGCCTCGGTCCCCCATTGCCCCGAGAAACCAAAAGTAATTTCAGGCTTTAGCTAAAGAAATGCTCACTAATTATGGAAGCGGAGAGACTGTTTCTGTTCTCAGTAGGAGGCATATTTACTTCTTTGCATGAAGGTATTTCTAAACACAGGTAATTATAAAAATCATTACCCCCCTCAAACCAGCGTGGGAAACCATATGGTCGGTAATACATTCATAAATAATTACCCAGCTCCAGCTCTCTGATATAATATTTCCTATTTGTTTTATGTCTTTCTGCAGAAAATAAATCTTCCAGCATGTTCTCTCATTTGGGAAACAGTTTGGCAGCAACTTTCTGGGTACTGGTAGAGACAGGAAGACAGGGAGAGGGTCTCGGCACCCCTCCAGACCTAGAGGACGTGCCCCCTACCCTTAGGCCTGCAGGCCCACCTGGGGGGGG
>SJYW01003592.1:0-10369 GCA_006410735.1 Raphicerus campestris
AAATGTTCTTTTGATGAAGTAGCGAGGGAGAGAGTGTTCTCCCCGTCCTATTCCTCCGCCATCTTCCCTGAATCTCTACAAGTTGCATTTTTTTGTAGCTCAAAATTAAATTACACATTAAAATACCTTAAATGATATTAACATTTCTCATGTTATTAGAAAATGAGGACATTCTATTAACTCCAGTAGTGTAAAAGAAATTGCAACATTTGTCATTTATCACATGACCTTTTCTTGAGACACTGATGAATTCTGATTCTTATCTTTTAGTTAGTTGGTTTCCCTTGTGTTAGACCTTCCCAGTAAGGAATTCTGTAGTTCGACTGAATTTTTGACTGCATTGTCTCTGTTAGTTGACATAACTTGCCATGACCTTTAGCTATTGTGTTGCTTCTAATCACTGTCATATTGCCTGTTCTTTTCCAGGAACTGGAAATTTACTTTGCAATTAACATTCTTCTATCACTTCTAATTTTATTCATTTTATTTTGCTGATTATTATGCATTACAGTCAAATGGTGCTCCTTCAAGCCAAGCATACTGGGACTTCCTAGGTGGTGCTAGTGGTAAAGAACATGCCTATCAGTTCAGGAGATGCTAAGGGACATGGATTTGATCCCTAGGTCAGAAAGATCCCCTGGAGGAGGGCATGGCAACCCACTCCAGTACTTTTGCCTGGAGAATGCCATGGACAGAGGATTCTGGAGGGCTACAGTCCGTCCATGGGGTCACAAAGAATTGGGCACAACTAAAGCAACTACAAGCCAATTATATTATCTTATTACCATTTCATCACATGACAAAGATGAACCTTCTTGCTATTCTACAGTCTAGTTTTTCTCACTCTCTGTTATCTTTGTTACTCTAAATACAGTAAATTCCAAAGATCATGCTTTAAAATTGCCATCTGGGTGGCTTAAAACATCTCACATTGTGTATTGAACTTGTCTTTGCTTTCTTTCTTTTTATTATGTATTTATTTATTAATCTGACTGTGCCGGCTCTTAGTTATGGCATGTGGGATCTTTAGCTGGGCGTGTGAACTCTTCATTGCAACATGTGGGATCTAGTACCCTGACCAGGGTTCGAACCAGGGCCCTCTGCATTGGCAGTGTGGAGTCTTAGCCACTGGACCACCCAGGAAGTCCCCAAGCCCTGAACTTGTGATCCTGTCACCAGATTGGCTTCTCGTTCAGTTGCATATTTGAGTCAGCACCATCATTTACTTCATATCAGAAACCTGGGGAAAGGGGCAGTCAACCTCGGCACCTGCTTCTCCCCTACTTTCTGTGTCAGACTTGAATCCTTTTCTCCTCAACAGTGATAATAGCCTTGTAATCCCTGGAGAAGGGAAGGTCAACCCACTCCAGTATCCTTGCCTGGAGGATCTCATGGACAGAGGGTCGGACATGACTGAAGCGACTTAGCACACAGGCATGCACACAATTTTGTCCAACCATAATAACTACTCTCCTCTCTTGCCTGGGTTACTATCAGAGCTTCCTATCTGGCTTCTCCATATCCATTCTAGAACACTTCTAATGCACTCTCCACAGCAGGCAAAGTAACTTGTAAAAATGCATATATGGCCATGTCACACACCCATGTAAAGACTACAATGCCTTTCCGTTGCTCTCAGGTTCAATTCTCCATTCAACTCTGTAGCTAGAGGCTGCTTCTCTCTTTGCTCCTTCATGACCCAGGCACGCTGGCCTCTGTGTCAGCTCCTTGGAGCTTTACTGGGCATGGTGTTCATCTTGCTCACCCTCCTGGAGTGATCTTTCTCTACCCCTCTACCCTCTCCTACCCCTTACAGCTGGCGAACATCCATTTACATGGAAACATAACACAGACACAAACACACACACGCTACACACACATACTACACACACACACACACCAGCAGGTGGCTAATTGATTCATTCTTCTGGTTCAAACATCAGTTCCTCAGAGACATAATCCCTATGCTTCTGGGTTAGATTTTGTCATCCTGATAGTAGTTCACAGTATATTGCACTTCTCCTTCCTATTAAACATCACAATTGCAATTTTTGCTCATTACAAAATGTGTCTTTCCCATTGAGATATAAACTCTGGAAGGGCAGCCCATTTCTGCTTTGTTCTTCTGTTTCCCAACAAAGGAAGGATAGTGAACTGGTAAATATTTACCTAATTAAGAAATGGCTAAATTAATACTGTTGTTCATCCCCTGGCTTTTTATCTCTTTATACTGGGCCTTCCTCGTTTTGAATCATCATTCCACATTTGTAGAACAATTTGAAAGATCTTAGCTGATTAACATCTCTACATTCATTTAACATTCTTAGAAAGATTCCTTTAAAGATGGGGAAACTAAGACTCAGTGAAGCTGAAAGCTTCCCATCTTTCTGAGACCATGAAGAAAAAGACATGTGTGCTAGTGTGCTCAGTCGTGTCTGACTCTTTGTGACCCCATGAAATGTAACCCACCAAGCTTCTCTGTCCATGGGATTTCCCAGGCAAGAATACTGGAGTGGGTTGCCATTTCCTCCTCCAAGGGATCTTCCCAACCCAGGGATCAAACTCAAGTCTCCTGTGGCACCTACATTGCACACAGACTTTTTACCACCAAGTCATCGGAGAAGCCTTTATGAAGAAAATAGGGCATCAATACATTTTTTAAAATGCTTAGGACATGTCTTAAGTTCTTTGAACTATGTATGAAAATAAAGAGATTTGATTTTAAATTTTGTGGACATATTGCAAATAAAAATCAGGACATAATATATTCATTTACTTATAAATAAATAATTATTCACAAAAGAATAATTTTTTATTTATGGCTTTTTCTATATTAAAAAATGTTATTAAATGGGAATTTCCTGATGGTCCTGTGCTTATGACTCAGCACTTTCACTGCTGAGGCCTGAGTTCATTCCCTGGTTGGGGAATTAAGATCCCACGAGCCATGTGGTCTGGCCAAAAAAAAAAGTTTAGTTACGCATAGAGCAAATCACCTTTTCTGAAGAGAAAGACTGGGAAATTTCTGGAGACTGTTAAACGTTCGAGATTTGTGAGTAGCATGGAAAGAAATTTCTGCTCTTTGTCACTACATGCTTTACCCTGGTAATCTGGTGCCACAAGAAATACATTATTTACAAAATTTTTTATAGCAGTGCTCCAGATGTTTCTATCAGACCTGAGAAACCCATAACAACAAAACTTAACAAATATTTATTGAGCGATTATACTGAACACACTAGGTATAAAAAGAAATGAGTTAACCCTTGCCCTCAAAAGAGCTCCTAATGTATCAGAGGAAAGAAGTAAAAATAAAGACTAATATTTATTGAGCTGTAAATCATATGTTTTTACACAATGCTCACACAATTAGGGCTATCATTATATTTATTTTAAAGAAAACTAAGACTCAGTGATATTTTAAAAAGCTATAAAATAACACCTAATCAGTGACCAATAGGACAGAAATTTGCATTCAAGATCCCATACAGCAATTTGAACTTTGGAACTCACATCTTTAACCACTTCTCTATGTTTCCTCAGGTTCAAAATGATAGAGTGTTTAAAAAGCAGAACTGAGATCTTTTCTCAGGCATCTATTGTGCTACTTAAAGACATCCATTTTTTTTTTAAGAGCCTATATATCCACATTTGACCTTTTCCCTAAAAAAATAACACACACATAGATTAATGTTAAATGCAGCTCTATTAGAGAGGATGAATATTTGAGGTGCATATTTTGTTGTTGAAATACTTAAAATAGTCTCCATACATGTGCCAAGGAAAGCAATTCAAATTCATGAAAATGTAAAACCAATCTGCATCAACAATTGTTATATATTTTCAACAGTTTCTTATAAGTAAATTCAGGCCTGTTAAAACTACTGAGCTGGAGTATGTTTGAATGATTTAATAGGCAGTTTTCAGAGCTAGTTTCTGAATGAGACAGCTCTCAGTGTAGCCTTGAGACATGGGGAGATTGGTAATTAAATCCAGAAAGGTGTTGTCATGGGCTTTATGGGTGGAATGTGTGTGAGAAGAGTTTTTTTAGTATTCATAACTGCTATTAGCTTGGGTGTAGTAGCAGGAAGCCTAGTTTACGAGTCTGGATGGTATAACTCCACCTGTTCCTTGATTTTTTTCTCTTCCATTATGGTTTAAAGGATATTGACTACAGTTCCTTATGCTAGACAGTAGAACCTTGTGGTTTACCTGTTGTTTTTTTTAATTTATTTTTCGTTGGAGGATAATTGCTTTACAATGTTATATTGGTTTCTACCAAACAATAATGCAAATCAGCCAAGAGTATACATCTGTCCCGTCCCTTCTGAGCCTCCCTCCAATGATCCCCTCTCCTATCCCACCCCTGTAGGTTGTCAGAGCACCAGGTCTGAGCCCCATGCATCATACACTAACTTCCCANATGGTAAATATTTACCTAATTAAGAAATGGCTAAATTAATACTGTTGTTCATCCCCTGGCTTTTTATCTCTTTATACTGGGCCTT
Organism: Raphicerus campestris; assembly: GCA_006410735.1. Classification (NCBI taxonomy): domain Eukaryota; kingdom Metazoa; phylum Chordata; class Mammalia; order Artiodactyla; family Bovidae; genus Raphicerus; species Raphicerus campestris. The sequence goes on from SJYW01003592.1 coordinate 4,509, forward strand.
CCTCGTTTTGAATCATCATTCCACATTTGTAGAACAATTTGAAAGATCTTAGCTGATTAACATCTCTACATTCATTTAACATTCTTAGAAAGATTCCTTTAAAGATGGGGAAACTAAGACTCAGTGAAGCTGAAAGCTTCCCATCTTTCTGAGACCATGAAGAAAAAGACATGTGTGCTAGTGTGCTCAGTCGTGTCTGACTCTTTGTGACCCCATGAAATGTAACCCACCAAGCTTCTCTGTCCATGGGATTTCCCAGGCAAGAATACTGGAGTGGGTTGCCATTTCCTCCTCCAAGGGATCTTCCCAACCCAGGGATCAAACTCAAGTCTCCTGTGGCACCTACATTGCACACAGACTTTTTACCACCAAGTCATCGGAGAAGCCTTTATGAAGAAAATAGGGCATCAATACATTTTTTAAAATGCTTAGGACATGTCTTAAGTTCTTTGAACTATGTATGAAAATAAAGAGATTTGATTTTAAATTTTGTGGACATATTGCAAATAAAAATCAGGACATAATATATTCATTTACTTATAAATAAATAATTATTCACAAAAGAATAATTTTTTATTTATGGCTTTTTCTATATTAAAAAATGTTATTAAATGGGAATTTCCTGATGGTCCTGTGCTTATGACTCAGCACTTTCACTGCTGAGGCCTGAGTTCATTCCCTGGTTGGGGAATTAAGATCCCACGAGCCATGTGGTCTGGCCAAAAAAAAAAGTTTAGTTACGCATAGAGCAAATCACCTTTTCTGAAGAGAAAGACTGGGAAATTTCTGGAGACTGTTAAACGTTCGAGATTTGTGAGTAGCATGGAAAGAATTTTCTGCTCTTTGTCACTACATGCTTTACCCTGGTAATCTGGTGCCACAAGAAATACATTATTTACAAAATTTTTTATAGCAGTGCTCCAGATGTTTCTATCAGACCTGAGAAACCCATAACAACAAAACTTAACAAATATTTATTGAGCGATTATACTGAACACACTAGGTATAAAAAGAAATGAGTTAACCCTTGCCCTCAAAAGAGCTCCTAATGTATCAGAGGAAAGAAGTAAAAATAAAGACTAATATTTATTGAGCTGTAAATCATATGTTTTTACACAATGCTCACACAATTAGGGCTATCATTATATTTATTTTAAAGAAAACTAAGACTCAGTGATATTTTAAAAAGCTATAAAATAACACCTAATCAGTGACCAATAGGACAGAAATTTGCATTCAAGATCCCATACAGCAATTTGAACTTTGGAACTCACATCTTTAACCACTTCTCTATGTTTCCTCAGGTTCAAAATGATAGAGTGTTTAAAAAGCAGAACTGAGATCTTTTCTCAGGCATCTATTGTGCTACTTAAAGACATCCATTTTTTTTTTAAGAGCCTATATATCCACATTTGACCTTTTCCCTAAAAAAATAACACACACATAGATTAATGTTAAATGCAGCTCTATTAGAGAGGATGAATATTTGAGGTGCATATTTTGTTGTTGAAATACTTAAAATAGTCTCCATACATGTGCCAAGGAAAGCAATTCAAATTCATGAAAATGTAAAACCAATCTGCATCAACAATTGTTATATATTTTCAACAGTTTCTTATAAGTAAATTCAGGCCTGTTAAAACTACTGAGCTGGAGTATGTTTGAATGATTTAATAGGCAGTTTTCAGAGCTAGTTTCTGAATGAGACAGCTCTCAGTGTAGCCTTGAGACATGGGGAGATTGGTAATTAAATCCAGAAAGGTGTTGTCATGGGCTTTATGGGTGGAATGTGTGTGAGAAGAGTTTTTTTAGTATTCATAACTGCTATTAGCTTGGGTGTAGTAGCAGGAAGCCTAGTTTACGAGTCTGGATGGTATAACTCCACCTGTTCCTTGATTTTTTTCTCTTCCATTATGGTTTAAAGGATATTGACTACAGTTCCTTATGCTAGACAGTAGAACCTTGTGGTTTACCTGTTGTTTTTTTTAATTTATTTTTCGTTGGAGGATAATTGCTTTACAATGTTATATTGGTTTCTACCAAACAATAATGCAAATCAGCCAAGAGTATACATCTGTCCCGTCCCTTCTGAGCCTCCCTCCAATGATCCCCTCTCCTATCCCACCCCTGTAGGTTGTCAGAGCACCAGGTCTGAGCCCCATGCATCATACACTAACTTCCCACTAGCTATCTGTTTTAATATGGTAATGTGTATGTTCCAAAGCTACGCGCTCAGTTCATCCCATCCTCTCCTCCCCTTGCTGTGCCCACAAGTCTGTTCTCTGTCTGCGTCTCTATTCCTGCCCTGCAAATGGGTTCATCAGTACCATTTGCCCTGCTGTTGTCATTTAGTTGCTAAGTCATGCCTGACTTTTTGTGACTTCATGGACTATAGCCTGCCAGGTTCATCTGTCCATGGAACTTCACAGACAAGAAGACTGAAATGGGGTGCTATTTCCATCGCTATGGGATCCTCCTAACCCAGGGATTGAACCCACGTCTTCTGCATTGGGAGGTGGATTCTTTATCACTGAGCCACCTGGGAAGCCTACCATTTTTCTAGATTCCATATATACGTGTTAATGTATGATATTTGTTTTTCTCTTTCTGACTTATTTCACTCTTTAACAGGGTTTAGGTTCATCTACCTCACTAGAACTGACTCAAATGTGCTCCTTTTTATGGCTGAGTAATATTCCATTGTGTGTATGTACCACAACTTCCTTGTTTATTCATCTGTCAATGGACATCTAGGTTGGTCTCATGTCCTGGCTACTGTAAATAGTGCTGCAATGAACATTGGGGTCTTTTTCAATTATAGTTTTCTCATGGCTTATGCCCAGTAGTGGGACTGCTGGGGCATGTGGTAGCTTTATTCCTAGTCTTTTAAGGAATCTCCATACTGTTCTCCATAATGACTGTATGAACTTACATTCCCAACAACAGTGCAAGAGCATTCCCTTTACTCCACACCCTCTCCAGCATTTATTATTTGTAATTTTTTGATGATCGCCATTCTGACCAGTATGAATATAGTAGTTTGTATCTGTTAATCCCATTTCAGAATTTCAGATTTTAGAATTTATGTAATTTCCTTTAAAGGAAGTGAAGGAAGTATCCAGGGAAATGGGGATAATTGGAAGAATGAATAAAAATATGGAATGGGAAAGCAAGGCTGCATAATTTTTTTTAATTTAAATTTATTTATTTTAATTGGAAGCTAATTACTTTACAATATTGTATTGTTTTTTCCATACATCAACATGAATATGCCACGGGTATACACGTGTTCCCCATCCTGAACCACCCTCCCACCTTCCTCCCCGTATCAACCCTCTGGGTCATCCCAGTGCACCAGCCCCAATGATCATGTATTGAACCTGGACTGGCAATTAATTTCTTACATGATATTATACATGTTTCCATGCCATTCTCCCAAATCATCCCACCCTCTCTCTCTCCCACAGAGTCCAAAAGACAGTTCTATACATCTGTGTCTCTTTTGCTGTCTGGCATACAGGGTTATCGTTACCATCTTTCTAAATTCCATATATATGCGTTGGTATACTGTATTGGTGTTTTTCTTTCTGGCTTACTTCACTCTGTATAATCAGCTCCAGTTTCATCCACCTCATTAGAACTGATTCAAATGATTTCTTTTTAATAGCTGAGTAATACTCCATTGTGTATATGTACCACAGCTTTCTTATCCATTCACCTGCTGATGGACATCTAGGTTGCTTCCATGTCCTGGCTATAATAAACAGTGCTGCGATGAACATTGGGGTACACGTGTCTCTTTCAATTCTGGTTTCCTCGATGTGTATGTCCCACAGTGGAATTGCTGGGTCATAAGGCAGTGGCACCCCACTCCAGTACTCCTGTCTGGAAAATCTCGTGGACAGAGGAGCCTGGTAGCCTGCAGTCCACAGGGTCGCTAAGAGTCAGACACGACTGAGCGACTTCGCTTTCACTTTTCACTTTCTTGCTTTGGAGAAGGAAATGGCAACCCACTCCAGTGTTCTTGCCTGGAGAATCCCACGGACATGGGAGCCTGGTGGGCTGCCATCTATGGGGTCGCACAGAGTCAGACACGACTGAAGTGACTTAGCAGCAGCAGCAGAAAGACAGTTCTATTTCCAGTTTTTTAAGGAATCTCCACACTGTTTTCCATAGTGGCTTTACTAGTTTGCATTCCCACCAACAGAGTAAGAGGGTTCCCTTTTCTCCACACCCTCTCCAGCATTTATTGCTTGTAGACTTTTGGATAGCAGCCACACTGACTGGCGTGAAAGGGTACCTCATTGTGGTCTTGATTTGCATTTCATGTGTTTGTTAGCCATCTGTATGTCTTCTTTGGAGAAATGTCTGTTTAGTTCCTTGGCCCATTTTTTTGATTGGGGCATTTATTTTTCGAGAATTGAGCTGCAGGAGTTGCTTGTATATTTNGTGCACCAGCCCCAATGATCATGTATTGAACCTGGACTGGCAATTAATTTCTTACATGATATTATACATGTTTCCATGCCATTCTCCCAAATCATCCCACCCTCTCTCTCTCCCACAGAGTCCAAAAGACAGTTCTATACATCTGTGTCTCTTTTGCTGTCTGGCATACAGGGTTATCGTTACCATCTTTCTATATTCCATATATATGCGTTGGTATACTGTATTGGTGTTTTTCTTTCTGGCTTACTTCACTCTGTATAATCAGCTCCAGTTTCATCCACCTCATTAGAACTGATTCAAATGATTTCTTTTTAATAGCTGAGTAATACTCCATTGTGTATATGTACCACAGCTTTCTTATCCATTCACCTGCTGATGGACATCTAGGTTGCTTCCATGTCCTGGCTATAATAAACAGTGCTGCGATGAACATTGGGGTACACGTGTCTCTTTCAATTCTGGTTTCCTCGATGTGTATGTCCCACAGTGGAATTGCTGGGTCATAAGGCAGTGGCACCCCACTCCAGTACTCCTGTCTGGAAAATCTCGTGGACAGAGGAGCCTGGTAGCCTGCAGTCCACAGGGTCGCTAAGAGTCAGACACGACTGAGCGACTTCGCTTTCACTTTTCACTTTCTTGCTTTGGAGAAGGAAATGGCAACCCACTCCAGTGTTCTTGCCTGGAGAATCCCACGGACATGGGAGCCTGGTGGGCTGCCATCTATGGGGTCGCACAGAGTCAGACACGACTGAAGTGACTTAGCAGCAGCAGCAGAAAGACAGTTCTATTTCCAGTTTTTTAAGGAATCTCCACACTGTTTTCCATAGTGGCTTTACTAGTTTGCATTCCCACCAACAGAGTAAGAGGGTTCCCTTTTCTCCACACCCTCTCCAGCATTTATTGCTTGTAGACTTTTGGATAGCAGCCACACTGACTGGCGTGAAAGGGTACCTCATTGTGGTCTTGATTTGCATTTCATGTGTTTGTTAGCCATCTGTATGTCTTCTTTGGAGAAATGTCTGTTTAGTTCCTTGGCCCATTTNCACTGACTGGCGTGAAAGGGTACCTCATTGTGGTCTTGATTTGCATTTCATGTGTTTGTTAGCCATCTGTATGTCTTCTTTGGAGAAATGTCTGTTTAGTTCCTTGGCCCATTTTTTTGATTGGGGCATTTATTTTTCGAGAATTGAGCTGCAGGAGTTGCTTGTATATTTTTGAGGTTAGTTGTTAGTCAGTTTCTTTGGTTGCTATTGTTTACTCCCATTCTGAAGGCTGTCTTTTCACCTTGCTTATAGTTTCCTTTGTTATGTAGAAGCTTTTCATTTTAATTAGATCACATTTGTTTATTTTTGCTTTTATTTCCAATATTCTGGGAGGTGGGTCATAGAGGATCCTGCTGTGATTTATGTCGG
>SJYW01003594.1:0-37835 GCA_006410735.1 Raphicerus campestris
TGACCTGCCTCTTGAGAAACCTATATGCAGGTCAGAAAGCAACAGTTAGAACTGGACATGGAACAACAGACTGTTTCCACATGCCTTAACCATATTTTTTTCCACTAATGAAGTTTCTTGTTACACTGTTCAAAAAAAATGTTTAATCATTCATTTCAAATTCAAAAATTTTACTTTTTCACATCTTTGCAGAAGGACCAGAGAATAAATGAAGTTAGCTCTTGCTTCACTGCACATAAACCTAGAATTCTCAGGGCTACTCTTTGATATCCCCATTTTATTATACATTTTGTTTAATCTCCCTTGTAAAATTAACATATTTGTGATTTAGTTATCATATTGATTCCTAACATGCCATGGAATTAAACTATCCCAAGTATTTGCACATATATTCCCTGTTGATGACACATGCTGTTTAACTCTTGTCACTTTATTTTATGAATGCTCTGTGAAATTCTGCTTTATCTACCTTTCTCTGAAAGATTAAACAGAGATTATTCTTTTTATGATTTCCGCGAAATATAATGGATGATTAGACAATAAATATATCATAATGACAATAATATTTTTTCAACTCTGAACAACTTTCCATTTTCCTCTCATTTCCTGGACTAAAGATTTTACTCTTTATTCACTGAACCACAGAACTTAGAGCCCAAAGGCACTCAAGAATCAACCCATTCATTTTATAGATGATTATCATCCCATGGACAGAAGAGCCTGATGGGCTACAGTCCATTGAGTCACAAAGAGTGAGACACAACTGAAGTGACTTAGCAGAGCACAACACATTATTCCTCAGTAATTACAATTTCCATATAGATNCCCATGGACAGAAGAGCCTGATGGGCTACAGTCCATTGAGTCACAAAGAGTGAGACACAACTGAAGTGACTTAGCAGAGCACAACACATTATTCCTCAGTAATTACAATTTCCATATAGATGGCCAATATGCACATGAAAATATGCTCAATATCATTAATCATGAGGGGAATACAAATCAAGACCACAATGAGATGTCACTCCACATCTGTTAGAATGTCTAATATTGAAAAGATAAGAAATAGCAAGTGTTGTCAAAGATGCAGAGAAATGGAAACCCTTGTCCACTGTTGGTGCAGCCACTGTGGAAAACAGTAGAAAGGTTTCTCAAAATTAGAAATACCAGTGACCCAGCAATTCAACTTCTACGTATTTATCCAAAGAAAACAAAATCACTAGCTAAAAAGATATATGCATCCCTATGTTCATTGGCTCAGACGTTAAAGAATCTGCTAGCCAATGCAGGAGAACCAGGTTCAATCTCTGGGTTGGGAAGATCCCCTGGAGAAGGGAATGGCAACCAACTCCAGTATTCTTGCCTGGAGAATCCCATGGACAGAGGAGCTTGAAGGGCTACAGTCCATGAGTTGCAAAGAGTTAGACACGACAGAGCAACTAACACACATATTCACTGCAACATTTTCACAATAGCCAAGATATGGAAGCAACCTCAGTGCCCATCGAAGGATGAATGAATAAACAAAGTGTGAGACAGATACACACACACACACACACACACACACACACACACATACCATGGAATACCATTCAGTCATTTNAGCTTGAAGGGCTACAGTCCATGAGTTGCAAAGAGTTAGACACGACAGAGCAACTAACACACATATTCACTGCAACATTTTCACAATAGCCAAAATATGGAAGCAACCTCAGTGCCCATCGAAGGATGAATGAATAAAGAAAGTGTGAGACAGATACATACACACACACACACACACACACCATGGAACACCATTCAGTCATTTAAATAGAAGGAAATTTTGCCATTTGCAATGATGTGGATGGCCCTCAAAGGCATTACACTAAGTAAAGTAAGTCAGACAGGAGGACAAATAACATATGATCTCATTTATATGTGGAATCTAAGCAAAAAGACAACAACAAAAGCCTAAGTTCATAGATTTAGAGAACAAATTGATAGTTTCCAGAAGTGGAGGGGTTTAGGAATAGGAGAACTGGGTGAAGGGAGTCAAAACACTAAAACAAATTTTAATTAAAAAAAAAAAAAAGAGTTTTCTGGGGGAAACAAGTGCCAAATGCAAAGGACTGAATACTCCTTTCTTCAAAAAAAAAAAACAAACAGATATAGGGAATTTTCTGGGTCCAGTGGTTAGGACTCCATGCTTTCACTGCTAAAGTCATACATTTGACCCCTGGTCAGGAAATGGCACCCTACTCCAATACTCTGGCCTGGAAAATCCCATGGACGGGGGAGCCTGGTGGGCTGCAGTCCACGAACTCGCGAAGAGTTGGACATGACTGAGCGACTGCACTTTTCACTTTCATGCTCTGGAGAAGGCAATGGCAACCCACTCCAGTGTTCTTGCCTGGAGAATCCCAGGGATGGCGGAGCCTGGTAGGCTGCCCTCTGTGGGGTTGCACAGAGTCGGACATGACTGAAGCATCTTAACAGCAGCAGCAGCAGGAAACTAAGATTCTACAAGCTACACAGCACAAACAAAAATCTAAAAAAATAAATAAAAATTAAGATATAATTGACATATAATACTGCATAAGTTTAATGTGTACAACATGCTGATTTGATACCAGTATATACTGCTGTATGATTACCACTAGCAGCATATTAGCTAACACCTTCATCACCTCATGTAATTATCATTTCCTTTTTGTGGTAAGAATAATTAGTATCTAGTCTCTTAACAGCTTTTAAGCAAATAATATTGAAAAATTAACTACTATAATCATGTACTGAGCATTATATGAAATGCTGGACTCAAGTGAGTCCTCACAATGACCAAGAATGTAATTAGCCCCAATAACACATTTAAAAAAAACCCAAAACCCTAGATCTGAGAGAAGTTAAGAAATAGATGCAAGGTCAGCTAATAGTAGACCTATAACTATGTTTCTGATTTGCCCATTGATACTAGTATGTGTATTCTTTTCACTATACTTCCTGTCAACAAAAACATCCACAATGAATGTTTAAGTGTATCCTAAATATGGATGTGAGAGTTGGACCATAAAGAAGGCTGACCACCAAAGAATGGATGCTTTTGAACTGTGGTGCTGGAGAAGACTCTTGAGAGACACTTGGACAACAAAGAGATTAAACCAGTCAATCCTAAAGGAAATCAACCTTGAATATTCATTGGAAGAACAGCTGCTGAAGCAGAAGCTCCAATACTGTGGTCACCTGATGCAAAGAACTGACTCATTTGAAAAGACCCTGATGCTGGGAAAGATTGAAGGCTAGAGAAGAAGGAGATGACAGAGGATGAGATGGTGGATAGCATCACCGACTTGATGGACATGAGTTGGAGCAAACTCTGGGAGACAGTAAAGGATAGGGAAGCCTGGCGTGCTATATTTCATGGGGTTACAAAGAGTCAGACACGACTGAACAATGAAAACTCTTATACCAATATTTTTAATGATATTTGCTCCTTGTTTTTCCTTTATTCCTTTTCAGTTTCTTCTGAATTAAAGAAAGATTACTGTCTCTTTCCCTTAACATAAAAAACAAATCTTAGGAGTTCACCATCAACCATTAAAACATGTTTCCCTTGAAAACAGTGGGCTTAATTCAATATCAATAAGTCACATTCTTTGAGTTCTTTAAATCCACTTATCTAATCAGGTTGCCTATTTTCCAGGTTGTCTGATAATATCTGATGAGATCTCTCTAACTTTGACTTTATTAAGCTCTGCCTAATTAATTTCATATTTTAATTCAAAAAGGTATTGATGCATCAATCCATGAAGTAATGTTAACAGAAAACTCCTAACTGCATTTAACATTTAGGAAGCTAAAATGGTAAATAATAACAGCAATAATAATAAACCTTAAGACCCTGATGCTGGGAAAGATTGAAGGCAGGAATAGAAGGGGATGACAGAGGACGAGATGGCTGGATGGCATCACCGACTCAAAGGACATGAGTCCAAGTAAGCTCCAAGAGATGGTAAAGAACAGGGAAACCTGGCCTGCTGCAGTACATGGGGTTACAAAGCACTGGACACAATTTAGTAACTAAACAACAGAGATACAGTACAGTTGCCTTTGTTTCTATGCACTTTCCATATCCAGCTGCCTACTTTAAAAAGTAAAAGCTGTTAACAGTGTGTTAGTGATTCATATGCTGGATTTCAATGGTTCTGTCTCAGTCTCTTTTCTATTTCTCTATACCCTAGATGATATCATAGACTCAAATGATTTCAGATCAAATTTTATGCATATATCATCTCTGCTATCTGGGCTTCCCAGGTGCACTAGTGGTAAAGAACCCTCCTGCCAGTGCAGGAGACATAAGAGACGTAGGTTCGATCCTTGGGTTGGGAAGATCCCCTGGAGATGGGAATGGCAATTCACTCCAGTATTCTTGCCTGGAGAAGCCTGTGGACAGAGGAGCCTGGCTGGCTACAGTACATAGTGCCACACAGAGTCGGACACAACTGAAATGACTTAGCACACAACACACATCTCTGCTATCTATCTCCATTCCAGGATGTCATCCTGAGTTCAGACCAACATGAATAGCTCCAAAACATCTCTATGGGATATTTCACAATCCATAGGGATTCTCCAGGCAAGAATATTGTGTAGGTTGGTAAGTCCTCCTCCAGGCACTCTTCCTGCCCAGGGATCAAACCAGTGTCTCTTATGTCTTCTGCATTAGCAGGCAGGTTTTGTATCACTAATGCCACCTGGCAAGACCCCTGCAATGCATTACGTCATTTGCAAATCCCCTCAATAATTCTCTACCAAGCTATCATTCTTTATCTACAAAGACAGGTTCTAATACATAGAGTACTTAATTTCAGCAATCTGATTTTTAACAAAACCAACTCTCTCAGTATGCAATGTCATAAAAACAGCTAACATTTCTTGACTCTTAAATGCATGCCAGCACTGCTTCAAGTGTTTTGCATTGTTAAATCACACAGTCTCCATTTTATAGATGTGAAAACTGAGGTATCAACAGTTTAACTTGCCAAAGTTTGCACAGGCAGTAAACAGCAAAGATAAAAACAATATGTGGGAAAATGTACATAAAAATGCCATTACATCATAAGCTTATTGTTACTATATGTGCATATGTAAGTGTACACACACAGGGTTTTTATGAATAATGAGGGAGGGAGAAATTAAGGGAGAGGGAAGGAACATGCCCTGTTGGGTTTTCAACTTTAATAATAGAAAGTTATTTCTGTTCTTTCACAGTTAATTTATACTTAAATCATAATATATAACCATAAAGGATCCCAATGTTAGGTGAGCAATATAGAACCTATAATAGCTTCTCAGGACAAAAGCTGCTTTGTGTTCTCAGCAGGGCAGACTACTCTTTTTCCCACAAGAATAATTGTATTACTGTGCTTCAATGCAAATTCTCAGAGGGGAGCAGCTTCTTTAAAAATGCTGCTTCTTATTTCATTAAAAATAATAAAGCACAGAGAATATTTCATCTNCTAGTCTCTTAACAGCTTTTAAGCAAATAATATTGAAAAATTAACTACTATAATCATGTACTGAGCATTATATGAAATGCTGGACTCAAGTGAGTCCTCACAATGACCAAGAATGTAATTAGCCCCAATAACAGATTTTAAAAAAACCCAAAACCCTAGATCTGAGAGAAGTTAAGAAATAGATGCAAGGTCAGCTAATAGTAGACCTATAACTATGTTTCTGATTTGCCCATTGATACTAGTATGTGTATTCTTTTCACTATACTTCCTGTCAACAAAAACATCCACAATGAATGTTTAAGTGTATCCTAAATATGGATGTGAGAGTTGGACCATAAAGAAGGCTGACCACCAAAGAATGGATGCTTTTGAACTGTGGTGCTGGAGAAGACTCTTGAGAGACACTTGGACAACAAAGAGATCAAACCAGTCACTCCTAAAGGAAATCAACCTTGAATATTCATTGGAAGAACAGCTGCTGAAGCAGAAGCTCCAATACTGTGGCCACCTGATGCAAAGAACTGACTCATTTGAAAAGACCCTGATGCTGGGAAAGATTGAAGGCTGGAGAAGAAGGGGATGACAGAGGATGAGATGGTGGATAGCATCACCGACTTGATGGACATGAGTTGGAGCAAACTCTGGGAGACAGTAAAGGATAGGGAAGCCTGGCGTGCTATATTTCATGGGGTTACAAAGAGTCAGACACGACTGAACAATGGAAACTCTTATACCAATATTTTTAATGATATTTGCTCCTTGTTTTTCCTTTATTCCTTTTCAGTTTCTTCTGAATTAAAGAAAGATTACTGTCTCTTTCCCTTAACATAAAAAACAAATCTTAGGAGTTCACCATCAACCATTAAAACATGTTTCCCTTGAAAACAGTGGGCTTAATTCAATATCAATAAGTCACATTCTTTGAGTTCTTTAAATCCACTTATCTAATCAGGTTGCCTATTTTCCAGGTTGTCTGATAATATCTGATGAGATCTCTCTAACTTTGACTTTATTAAGCTCTGCCTAATTAATTTCATATTTTAATTCAAAAAGGTATTGATGCATCAATCCATGAAGTAATGTTAACAGAAAACTCCTAACTGCATTTAACATTTAGGAAGCTAAAATGGTAAATAATAACAGCAATAATAATAAACCTTAAGACCCTGATGCTGGGAAAGATTGAAGGCAGGAATAGAAGGGGATGACAGAGGACGAGATGGCTGGATGGCATCACCGACTCAAAGGACATGAGTCCAAGTAAGCTCCAAGAGATGGTAAAGAACAGGGAAACCTGGCCTGCTGCAGTACATGGGGTTACAAAGCACTGGACACAATTTAGTAACTAAACAACAGAGATACAGTACAGTTGCCTTTGTTTCTATGCACTTTCCATATCCAGCTGCCTACTTTAAAAAGTAAAAGCTGTTAACAGTGTGTTAGTGATTCATATGCTGGATTTCAATGGTTCTGTCTCAGTCTCTTTTCTATTTCTCTATACCCTAGATGATATCATAGACTCAAATGATTTCAGATCAAATTTTATGCATATATCATCTCTGCTATCTGGGCTTCCCAGGTGCACTAGTGGTAAAGAACCCTCCTGCCAGTGCAGGAGACATAAGAGACGTAGGTTCGATCCTTGGGTTGGGAAGATCCCCTGGAGATGGGAATGGCAATTCACTCCAGTATTCTTGCCTGGAGAAGCCTGTGGACAGAGGAGCCTGGCTGGCTACAGTACATAGTGCCACACAGAGTCGGACACAACTGAAATGACTTAGCACACAACACACATCTCTGCTATCTATCTCCATTCCAGGATGTCATCCTGAGTTCAGACCAACATGAATAGCTCCAAAACATCTCTATGGGATATTTCACAATCCATAGGGATTCTCCAGGCAAGAATATTGTGTAGGTTGGTAAGTCCTCCTCCAGGCACTCTTCCTGCCCAGGGATCAAACCAGTGTCTCTTATGTCTTCTGCATTAGCAGGCAGGTTTTGTATCACTAATGCCACCTGGCAAGACCCCTGCAATGCATTACGTCATTTGCAAATCCCCTCAATAATTCTCTACCAAGCTATCATTCTTTATCTACAAAGACAGGTTCTAATACATAGAGTACTTAATTTCAGCAATCTGATTTTTAACAAAACCAACTCTCTCAGTATGCAATGTCATAAAAACAGCTAACATTTCTTGACTCTTAAATGCATGCCAGCACTGCTTCAAGTGTTTTGCATTGTTAAATCACACAGTCTCCATTTTATAGATGTGAAAACTGAGGTATCAACAGTTTAACTTGCCAAAGTTTGCACAGGCAGTAAACAGCAAAGATAAAAACAATATGTGGGAAAATGTACATAAAAATGCCATTACATCATAAGCTTATTGTTACTATATGTGCATATGTAAGTGTACACACACAGGGTTTTTATGAATAATGAGGGAGGGAGAAATTAAGGGAGAGGGAAGGAACATGCCCTGTTGGGTTTTCAACTTTAATAATAGAAAGTTATTTCTGTTCTTTCACAGTTAATTTATACTTAAATCATAATATATAACCATAAAGGATCCCAATGTTAGGTGAGCAATATAGAACCTATAATAGCTTCTCAGGACAAAAGCTGCTTTGTGTTCTCAGCAGGGCAGACTACTCTTTTTCCCACAAGAATAATTGTATTACTGTGCTTCAATGCAAATTCTCAGAGGGGAGCAGCTTCTTTAAAAATGCTGCTTCTTATTTCATTAAAAATAATAAAGCACAGAGAATATTTCATCTGAAATATCCCCCATGCCCAATTTCATTAGCTGCACTATTCTAGATGTCAACTAAGATTCAGAATTAGAAGGAATACATTGCAGGGGGCTCTAAATCTTTGGTTTCAGAATCACATACATGATTCAAGTCCCTAATTACCTCTAAATTAATATCTACTACACTAAGCAGGTACTTGGTAAAAGATTTATAGACGTTACTCAATTGCATTCATAACTCTGTTTTAAGTTTCAGTTTGTTGGGGAAGTCTTTGCTGACCATGACCTTTCATCATGTTCCCAGACCTTCTGTAAGTTCACTTGTATTCTTCATCATTCTGTAATATGTCTTCCCTGCCACTGTTTGTTTCACAAGGTCATTGGCTGAGATTGTCTTGTTTTCTCACCCAGCCCCAAATTGTAGCTCACAGATGGAAACTAAGGACACTTGTATTTATAGATTACTATGTGGGGTTTTTATTCCAGAATATAAGCTGACCCATAGAGAAAATTAAAAAATAGAGCTACTAATGACAATTTCAGGCTTTCCTGATGGCTCAGTGGTAGACTCCACCTGCCAATTTAGGAGACTTAGGTTCGATCGCTGGGTTGAGAAGATCCCTGGAGAAGAAAATGGCAACCCCCTCCAGTATTCTTGCCTAGGAAATCCCACAGACAGAGGAGCCTGGGAGGCTACAGTCCATGACGTTGCAAAAGAGTGGGACACAACTTAGCAACTAAACAATAACAATGACAATTCCTGCACTTCAGTAAATTTTCTCCTGCCTGATGATTACAACACTTCTTTGAAAATCACTGGAAATACATTGGAAAGAAGAAAGACTTGGGACACACAGTAGGTTGGAGAAATCACCTTTTACTCTCACCTCACAGGCAGTCGCTGTCTAGCTTTTCCTGCTGTCACCATGGCAATTCCTGATTTTAATTCTGCCTCTTTGGTTCTTTTCTCCACTCCCAAGTCTCAAGTCAAAGTTCAAGGATCTTAATCTTTCCCATAAATCTGGATTCTTATAATTTCCTGTCTTCCAGAATATGTGAGTTCTAGCTAACCACACGTTTCAATTTCCCTTCTCTATTAGTAATTTATCAGTCATATATATGTTATATATATATACATACACACACACATATATATTTTCTGTTCTTCTCATTATAGCACCAGCCTTTTAATAAGGAGTGTAATTTTATAATTTCTTTTTTCATTTTAATAATATTTTTTATTTAACCCAGTGTATCTAGAACATCATTTTAACATGTGAGCAATGTGAAAAGTTGACTATGTGATATTTTACTTTGTTTTTTTCATACCAAATATTCAAAGCTCGGTGTGTATTTTGCAGTTAGAGCTCATCCCAAGTAGGACCAAGTGCCCAATAGTCACAATTTCTTTTTTCTTACCTACTAATTTCATCAGACCCTAAAATGATTCATAATGGAGTTGAAAAAATTGGCAAAAAATTATGTAAATGAATATACAGAGCTCTGCAGAAAAAAAAAAACTTGCTCAAGTTTCTAATCATTAGAAATTTTACTGACCAAAAAAAAAATGCATATATGCACTTGAATAAGTTAGACAGAGGATGCAATTAGCAACACAATTCGTATACTTTTGACCTTAAGTCAATTTGGTACTTGTCTCCATTAGAATCATTTGGTTAGTTGAACTTAGAGAGTCTTCCTGCATTTGGATTATACAAATGCTGAATTATTACCCTTTCAAGACCATTTGCAATTTAATTGTTCTCAGGCAGAGTTTTAATAATAGCTTGTATAAAATGAATATTCAGGATTTTTGTCAAAATCATATTAAACTCTTCACTCAAGTGTCAATTTCCTTAATCTGCCCCTCTTCATATTTTTCCTGTAAGGAGTTAATTGAATTTCTAACAATCACTTACCTAATTCCCATGCCAAATCATTAAATGCTCAATAACTGCTTGAATAGATTAGAAAAATGCAGTTAGCTGGATCCTCACAAAAATGTTTTTTGTGACAAAATCCTGCTTCTGCAAGTAATACACTTAGTCTTCTTAGTGAAAAAAGTCTTTCTAAAACATTCAGGAAAAGAATGAGACAAAGTGTTTCCACCATTGTCCCCAATCTGGAAGTATGAGAAAAACATCAAGCTGAATGACACAGTATAAAGAAACAGTAAAAATGAAAGGTCTGATCCAAGGTATTTACCCTCTAAAGTTTAATCACACAGACCAGCTCCTATTTAGAGTACACTCTTGCACAGCCTCTATTCAAGCTGCTACTTTTGTACAATGAATGTGGAGAAAGAGAAGTACGTAAACACAGCTATGCTTTGAATAAGGACTGAGTATAAAGACATCTGTCCTCTAACATTTTACAAGTGTACCAAGTAATGACACATCCCCCTTTGTTTTCTTCCACATGTGAAGGATGAGTTCCTAAAAAGCCTAGGGTAACAGCTTTCAAACAACACTAACAAGCACCATGCCTTTGTGAGTTTTAAAAGAGAGAACAAGAATTATTTTCTAATAGCCAGTTTCCCCCAGTAGTACAGAGAAAGTCACTAGGTTAGCACTGAACTTTTGTTGGAAAAAGAAAATCTTAGGATCTTTGCTTTATTGGAAATGACTTCTATAAAGTCATTTCAGGGTTTCAGACTCACTAGGATAAATGGAGCTATTCAGTAAGTATCAAGCTGTCTTTTAGAGTGAAACAAGGAACCACTATTTGTAAATCATTTTTGTGCAAACTTCAGTACCACAAAGTAAGACTTAAAATACAATGTGCTGCGATTACATTTAAGCTCTAAATCAAATCATCGTTTGTCAAAGATATAGTGGTGCTTACTTCAGTCAGACCACTCTTTCAGGGGCATTCTTCAGAGTTGGAGCAAATAGTCACTGAAGAACCAAAGATAAGTGTTCTACAATCGCTGTCTAAATGTACACAACTTGGAGAATTAAATATCAGCAGAAAGAAAGAGCTACTGTTGGAATGAGAATCCACAAACCAGGATCATTCAAAGACCTATCCATACCATGGTTCCAAAGAACTAGCCAAAATACTCAAAATAAATACTCAAAATAAATGCTAACATGATCAATGAACAGGAAAAAAAGTATATGGCCTATTTGGAGGTTATATTCACAAACTTTAAACGTTTTCATATGAATGAAATGAACTCTTTGCTGCAAAGTTTATCTTTACTTAAAAAAAGCCTTCTAAAAAAAAAAAGCCATCTATATATTACAGTACCTTGCTTCCTTGGTGATTCACTTCCTGTGAGGACCAGAACAATCATGGTCTGGTTTGTACTGTAGTAAATTAAATGCTTCCAAAGAGGCTCAGATGGTAAAGAATCTGCCTCTAATATAGGAGACTAGGGTCTGATGACTGGGTTGGGAAGATCCACTGGAAAAGGAAATGGCAATCCACTCCAGTGTTCTTGCCTGGAAAATTCCATGGACAGCAGAGCCTGGTGGGCCATGGCCCATGAGGTCACAAAGAGTTGGACACAACTGAGCGACTAACATACACACACACACAAAGTAAATGCACAGGATTTCACAAATGCCAGTGTGCACCAAGTCTGTCATTAAATAGAACAATGAGATATAATAAAGGAAGGTGTCTCTATGCCATGGAAGTGGCTAATAAAGCTAAAAGTGAAATCACCAGAGAGAAAATACAGGACTTTCACCAAGTTTTTTTCATAATGAGGGAGGCTGGGACTTCCCTGGTGGTCCAGTGGTTAAGATCACCTTCCAAGGCAGAGGGTACAGGTTTGATCCCTGGTCAGGGAGCTAAGATACCACATGCTTTCCAGCCAAAACACTGAAACATTAAAACAAAAACATAAACAATATTGTAACAAATTCAATAAAGACCTTAAAAATGTTCCACATCAAAAAAAAATCTTTAAAGAAATAAAAATAAAGTGTTGGAAGCATATGAAGCATGTCAAACTGGGTGCTCAGTCGCTTCAGTCATGTCTGACTGTGTGACGCTATGGCCTGTAGCCCTCCAGGCTTCAATGTCCACGGGATTTTCCAGGCAAGACTACTGGAGTGGGTTGCCATTGCCTTTCCAGGGGATCCTCCTGACCAAGGGATCAAACCTACGTCTCCTCCTTGGCAGGCAGATTCTTTACCATTGAGCCACTAGGGAAATCCACTACTATCGTCACTGTCATTAAAAACTAGCTGCATGATTACTTTTGATGGACACAAAGGCAAACAGGACTTTGATTCTCCTTTAACAGCCTTATAATGTATAGATTTGTAGTATTCCATTTTATAAATTAACAAACAGAAATACAGAGAAATGAATTTTCTCAGAGCACAGAACTAGGAAACAAAGGCAGCCACAGCTTTCGTCTGGGTATCACTCCAAAGCTTGTCCTTTTAATGATTTTACTTCTTTATTTTCCCTTAGCGATAAATTTGGTAAAACTGAGAAAAATCAAATAATGTATACAATTTAATATGTTACTTTTTGAGTAAATTTAAAAGTAATTTTAACTAGCATGAAGCTCAATGGTTAAGAAAAACAGGAGAAGCATGAATAAAATATATAACTATACAAATGTCTAAGTTGGCTGACAAGTTAAACATGGATAACCAAAACAGAATGTCTCAGTCTGTGAACCAAAAGTCAGTTTCATTCTCTGTGAACTAATTACATTAATATTTTATACCTAAAATATAATGATAATATCAGCTTTGATTCATTACTCTCAAAATTCCTGCAACAAGTGAAGAAAGACAACTCTGAAACTGACAAGTGTCATAGCCATGGACATCAAGACTTGCTTTTATTTGACAAGTTTTCAGTCCTCTTTAAAAAGGCAAAACTCATCTATCATATAAAGCTAAGATACAGGCAAAAATTTAGACCTACACTTCTGGGCTCTAAATCTTCTACTTTAGCTTCTTTTAGCCGATTTCTGGGACAATATCACATTTCTGACTTCCAGTTTTCCTTATGTTGAAAGAAATAAGTGTTGCCTTCTCTGTATTTCAATACACCAATACCCATGCTGGCGCACTAATATGTGAGGTTATGATTACCTCTTGTCTCCCCACTCTCCTTGAAAGTAGCAAGCTTTTTTAACTCAGAGCAAATCAAATTCATCATTCTGTTCCCTATGTTTAGCATACTGAGTTTAATAAATGTTTGTAAAACTAATGACTGTTTTAGATAGTCTTAAATGATGCACAAGCATACCTCACATATACATGTATAAAACTCTTCTTTGCCCTTACTCCAAAGGAATGAATTCACATAGGACTTTTAATATCTGAATGAAATTTTTATTATTTAAAATTTTCAAATTAACTGGGGAAATAATTTTCCAGCTCATCCTCCCATCAGTACCATACTCTCAACCCTTACTCTCTCTTCTCCACTAATTCTTTCCTCTGCAGAAGACCCTACTTCTTGCTACAGTAATTCAGCTTTTTGCATCTTGTGGTACAGACAAATGTTTGGAGTTCCCCTTTTCCTAATCCCCAAAACAGTTTAGGTTATTAACATAAGAAAGACTGTAAGCCATATATTCACATTGTTTATTTCCCCTTACCTAAACTGCTGATCGAAGGTTCAATTTTGTTAACTGCTAAGTGCAACATTATTGTTAGAGAAACACTATGGTAATTGCAGTGAAATTAGAATTTCACTGTAAATTGAAAAATGGACCCAGAGCTCTATTCATATTGAATCAAGAGTAGTTCATACATTGAGAACAAATTGAGGCAACACCAACTAAATAACTCAACTTCTGGGCATACATGCCATTACTCCTTTCTACTCTAATTACTGCAGTNTCAGTCCTCTTTAAAAAGGCAAAACTCATCTATCATATAAAGCTAAGATACAGGCAAAAATTTAGACCTACACTTCTGGGCTCTAAATCTTCTACTTTAGCTTCTTTTAGCCGATTTCTGGGACAATATCACATTTCTGACTTCCAGTTTTCCTTATGTTGAAAGAAATAAGTGTTGCCTTCTCTGTATTTCAATACACCAATACCCATGCTGGTGCACTAATATGTGAGGTTATGATTACCTCTTGTCTCACCACTCTCCTTGAAAGTAGCAAGCTTTTTTAACTCAGAGCAAATCAAATTCATCATTCTGTTCCCTATGTTTAGCATACTGAGTTTAATAAATGTTTGTAAAACTAATGACTGTTTTAGATAGTCTTAAATGATGCACAAGCATACCTCACATATACATGTATAAAACTCTTCTTTGCCCTTACTCCAAAGGAATGAATTCACATAGGACTTTTAATATCTGAATGAAATTTTTATTATTTAAAATTTTCAAATTAACTGGGGAAATAATTTTCCAGCTCATCCTCCCATCAGTACCATACTCTCAACCCTTACTCTCTCTTCTCCACTAATTCTTTCCTCTGCAGAAGACCCTACTTCTTGCTACAGTAATTCAGCTTTTTGCATCTTGTGGTACAGACAAATGTTTGGAGTTCCCCTTTTCCTAATCCCCAAAACAGTTTAGGTTATTAACATAAGAAAGACTGTAAGCCATATATTCACATTGTTTATTTCCCCTTACCTAAACTGCTGATCGAAGGTTCAATTTTGTTAACTGCTAAGTGCAACATTATTGTTAGAGAAACACTATGGTAATTGCAGTGAAATTAGAATTTCACTGTAAATTGAAAAATGGACCCAGAGCTCTATTCATATTGAATCAAGAGTAGTTCATACATTGAGAACAAATTGAGGCAACACCAACTAAATAACTCAACTTCTGGGCATACATGCCATTACTCCTTTCTACTCTAATTACTGCAGTTACCTTACTCATTTTGTCCCATAGCTCAGTGAAAATACCAGAAAGAATTTTCAGAGATAGGCAGCATATAAAAAGTAAATATAAAATTATTTCTTAAGCTTACAGTTCTGTAATAACCACAATTTTTTAAAAATAAGGCAGAAATCAAGCCAGTTTCAGAAGCATAGATTTTGCTGATGCTAAAATTTAATATAGCTAATTATTATTTGACAAGCTCCTAAAGTTATATATGACTTGAAGAACGGTACATACCCCCAATGGATTTTAATATTCAGTACCAAATAACATTTAAGATTCATTAAGACATGCAAAACACTAACATATGAAAAGCATCCTTTAAGTTTTCTATTGATTGCACAATTATCTTTACTAAATCCTTCAAGTTGCTCTAGAAAGAATACTCGGTGATAGAATATTAATGTCTCTGAAGGAAAAAAGTAAAATTGCTTTAAATCTGTGGACTTTTCATTTCCAAGTGAAAGACATATAGTTCCTTTGGATACACAAACAAGCTGTACACATCCAAGAAGGGAGAGAAAGATGCAGAATCAAGATGACGTTAATTACGCACATAAATATTAATACATATGTTTCTGACACTCAACGCACTATGTTTCAGAGCTTCAGTATCTTCATTTGCATACTGGACTTTGACAGCAACAGTAAAATTACATCTTTTCATCAGTAATACAACAGTGAATGTTGTTAAAGATAAACAAGTAATGTGGTGGACTTGCATGTCATTTCCATTGTTTTGACACTTTTTTAAAGAAAACGGAAAGAGGTATTTAACTAAACAAATAGACATTTACATATTTTACTAAGTGTAAGATACCATGGTAAGCCAATGTCAAAGGATGAATATATGTTCTTGCCTCTAAAATCTGACACTAGTCCTCAGGTCTGTGAGCTAGTAGCAATGGTAGATTCCTCGCTGTAGCAGTGAGCAAGCAATAGATGACCCAAAGAACCAACCTTTACCCGGTGTAGCCCAAGAAGAAGTAAAGTGGAAGGCAGGCAAAATCATCTAAAGATAATAAGCCCTTAGTCAGTGCATGAACAGAATATAGTGATGTCTTTGAAAAATAAGCTGGCCACATATTCTAGAAATTTAGTTTGATCACAGCTGTAGAAATCCACTTTTATTAAAATCTTCCTGGAACAATCTGAATTACTTTCATTTCATAGGTAAGTCCTCTTGATTTGCTAAAATGAAATTTTGATATCTTAATGGTAATTGTGACTACAATACATCCATTTAAAAATGGCATTGCTCCCAATTAAGTGGCAGCATGAAGAAACATACTACTCTAGGGAACGTCTTTAAACTGAGAAGTTCCCTTGTGAGGCATCAAAGACTATGTGTTTAACCAAGATTCCAAAGCTGTGTGCCTGTGTGGCTGGGGGTGTCGGGGGGAGATATATTCTAATCCCAGCTGTTAAACTTCTCGGCCTTATTTTTCATACTGGCNGTTCCCTTGTGAGGCATCAAAGACTATGTGTTTAACCAAGATTCCAAAGCTGTGTGCCTGTGTGGCTGGGGGTGTCGGGGGGGAGATATATTCTAATCCCAGCTGTTAAACTTCTCGGCCTTAGTTTTCATACTGGCAA
Organism: Raphicerus campestris; assembly: GCA_006410735.1. Lineage (NCBI taxonomy): Eukaryota > Metazoa > Chordata > Mammalia > Artiodactyla > Bovidae > Raphicerus > Raphicerus campestris. Next base: position 16,683 of record SJYW01003594.1, read on the forward strand.
ACAGTTGGTGCTTAAAAAGGGGATAAGAAGTTTAAAGGACCTGAGAAATTGGTCACTTCTTTAACAGTTCATTTCACAGACTGTTTAATGTTCAAAGACTGCCTCTATTTGAAGTCTCCTTTAAATTTTTAAACTATATGATCCTTATTTTACATTTCTTTTAGTCTACAACAAACAGGTCATATGTCATTAACGAAAGGAAGCACAGTAATATATCTGATTTGCAGTGAAACCACACAGGTGTTTAAAGTTAAAAGTTAAATGTCACACTTTTAAACAAAGTATACAAGAGGCACTCTATGCTGACAGAGTGGGGAGGGAGGGAAAGAAACAGTGTTCTCTCAGCCCTGTGACGGCCCTTACGTCTCACCAAGCCATTGGTATAGCAAGGCGCTGGCAGTATTCTTTGGCATATGCTTGTATTTCTCTCTCACATTCCAAAAGTTGACACAGGTTCAGTTCCTAGAACAACCTTGAACATTGTGGAACTGAAACGAAAACCAGAGGAGCCTCACTGAGGTTTGCACTGAGTTAAGACGGAATGACTTCAATTTTTCTGAACTGGTTTCAGTTCTCATGAAACACGGCCAACCTGACAGTTCTAGAAACCACACCTCCTGTTTAGTCACACGAAGAAAACTGAAAGAGAAACAGGGCAGATGCCAAACGTGAACAATTGGTTTGGCCTTGTCCCATGTGCCAGGGATAATTTAATCATCACTGCAAGTCAGTTTAAGGGCTTGTTTTAAATCTTCATAAGAATATGAAGAATTATAATCTATTAAATTTAAACACAACTACTAGAATTTAAATTTTGATTTAAAAAATGAATTAAGGGCTGAGTAATACTCCATTGTGTATATGTACCACAGCTTTCTTATCCATTCATCTGTTGATGGACATCTCAGTTCTAATGAGATGGATGAAACTGGAGCTGATTATACAGAGTGAAGTAAGCCAGAAAGAAAAACACCAATACAGTATACTGACACATATATATGGAATTTAGAAAGATAGTAATGATGACCCTGTAAGTGAGACAATATAAGAGACACAGAGGTATAGAACGGACTTTTGGCTTNTCAAAACCATCCCCAAGAAAAAGAAATCCAAAAGAAAAAACAAAATGGTTGTCTGAAGAGGCCTTACAAATAGCTGAGAAAAGAAGTGAAAGGCAAAGAAGAAAGGGAAACATATACCCATCTGAATCGAGTTCCAAAGAATAGTAAGGAGAGAGAAGAAAGCCTTCCTCAGTGATCAATGCAAAGAAATAAAGGAAAATAACAAATGAGAAAGACTAGAGATGTCTCCAAGAAAACTAGAGATACCAAGGGAACACTGAGAATCTCTACTGCAATGAGATCAAACCAGTCAATCCTAAAGGAAATCAGTCCTGAATATTCATTGAAAGGGCAGATGCTGAAGCTGGAACTCCAATATTTTGGCCATCTGATGTGAAGAACTGACTCAATGGAAAAGACCCTGATGCTGGGAAAGATTGAAAGTAGGAGGAGAAGGGGACGACAGAGGATGAGATGGTTGGATGGCATCACTGACTTGATGTGCATGAGTTTGATCAAGCTCTTGGAGTTAGTGATGGATGGGAAAGTCTGGCGTGCCACAGTCCATGGGTTCGCAAAGAGTCAGACACAACTGAGCAACTGAACTGAACTGAACCTGAAAGGAACATTTCATGCAAAGATGGGTACAATAAAGGATAAAAAAAAGTATGGACCTAAAAGAAGCAGAAGATATTAAGAAGAGGTGGCAAGAATACACAGAAGAACTATACAAAAAAGATCTTTATGACCCAGATAACCACAATGGTGTCATCACTCATCTAGAGCCAGACATCCTGGAGTGCAAAGTCAAGTCAGCTTTAGGAAGCATCACTATGAACAAAGCTAGTAAAGGTGATAGAATTCCAACTGAGCTATTTCAAATCCTAAAAGATGATGCTGTCAAAGTGCTGCACTCAATGTGCCAGAAAATTTGAAAAACTCAGCAGTAGCCACAGGACTGGAAAAGGTCAGTTTCCATTCCAATTCCAAAAAAGGTAATGCCAAAGAATGTCCAAACTACTGCACAATTGTACTCATCTCACACACTAGCAAAGTAATGCTCAAAATTCTCCAGGTTACTCTTCAACAAGAGATTACCCAAGAACTTCCAGGTGTTCAAGTTGGAACAAACAGTTGGCTCTTTGCATCAGATGGCCAAAGTCTTGTATATAGCTTCAGCATCAGTCCTTCCAATGAATATTCAGGACTGATTTCTTTTAGGATTGACCAGTTGGATCTCCTTGCAGTCCAAGGGATCTCTCAGGAGTCTTCTCCAACACCACAGTTCAAAAGCATCAATTCTTTGGCAATCAGCTTTCTTTATAGTCCAACTCTGACATCCATACATGACTGCTGGAAAAACCATAGCTTTGACTAGATGGACTTTTGTTGGCAAAGTAATGCCTCTGCTTTTTAATATGTTGTCTAGGTTAGTCATAGCTTTTCTTCCAAGGAGCAAGTGTCTTTTAATTTCATGGTTGCAGTCACCATCTGCAGTGATTTTAGAGAAAATTGCCCAAATTTCTCACGGTTTCCATTGTATTTCCATCTATTTGCCATGAAGTGATTGGACTGGATACCGTGGTCTTAAGTTTTCTGAATGTTGAGTTTTAAGCCAACTTTTTCACTCTCCTCTTTCACTTTCATAGTTGACACATAAAATTAACCATCACATATGCAACATTTTTTTATTAAAATATTTGTTACTACAGGAAATCCACCTAATGTAGTCATCATTTATACTACCATGGGCCTTCCAACTTTGCAGGAACTTATTTAACATTTTAAAAACTGATTTGTATTTTACCCTCTAACAATTGTGACAGTAAAGCTTTCTGGAATTTGAGAGTCTATCATATAAAATGTGTTCTTTTATTGGTTCCACTCTTTTCAGTATTTCTGCATTGTGTGATCAAACCTCTAGCTCCTACCCATCCAGCCTCAGTCAACTCATCTTACCTCTCCTTGGCAATTTCTATTACTGCATTTCCAGATCCCAAATTCTCCTGTTCTGATGATATTAACTTTTTTTTTTTACAGTCTTTTAATTGAAGGGTAATTACTTTACTCTTGTGATAGTTTCCGCCGTACATCAACATGAATCAGCCATAGGCATACATATGGCCCCTCCCTCTTAAGCCTCCCTCCCACCTCTCTTCCTATCCCANCATCTTGCCTCTCCTTGGCAATTTCTATTACTGCATTTCCAGATCCCAAATTCTCCTGTTCTGATGATATCAACTTTTTTTTTCTTAACAGTCTTTTAATTGAAGGATAGTTACTTTACTCTTGTGATAGTTTCCATCGTACATCAACATGAATCAGCCATAGGCATACATATGGCCCCTCCCTCTTAAGCCTCCCTCCCACCTCTCTTCCTATCCCACCCCACTTTGGGTTCCCTGAGTCATACAGCAATTCCCACTGGCTATCTACTTTATACATAGTAATGCATATGTTTCAATGCTATTCTCTCAAATCATTCTACTATCTCTCTCCTCCACTGTGTCATTAAATTTTGATAAATTCTCTATCATTGTTTCTTTCTTTTTTTATATATAGTTTCTTTTTTCCTTGGAACTTCTTCTTTTCAACCTAATATACTCTAGAGTTTAACCCCAAACTAGCTTGCAATTACAAAATAATTATCTTCCTGTGGAAATCATTCAAGATTTAGCTACACAAACAGACACCCCAACCTTCTTCATCTACAAATCCTCATTATCATTCATTCTATCTTTGATGATTGTGTAATTCTCATATCATGAAAGTGTAAATGGTTAATTCAAAAGTAAAAAATGCACAAAAGAATAAAGGNCAACCTAATGTACTCTAGAGTTTAACCCCAATCTAGCTTGCAATTACAAAATAATTATCTTCCTGTGGAAATCATTCAAGATTTAGCTACACAAACAGACACACCAACCTTCTTCATCTACAAATCCTCATTATCATTCATTCTGTCTTTGATGATTGTGTAATTCTCATATCATGAAAGTGTAAATGGTTAATTCAAAAGTAAAAAATGCACAAAAGAATAAAGGAAGAGAGTGGTCATGAGTCAGCTTTCCTTTATGTTTCATTGGTGCAGGGGTAAGGAACAGAGGGATATACAGGGTGCAAAGACTGGACATAACCTATCCACCACAAGACACCCCTACATAGGATATTCGAACATGAGTTAGAATTTCAACAGGTCAGTCCCTTCCAGAAGAAAATTAAAATATTCCATTTTAACTACTACACTGAAAAGGTTATGAAAATTAATGAACTCATTTTAAGAGATTCCATATTACAAACTCAATCTCCAGGATATCAGAGTGCTAACAAAAAATTTTTAAGAGCATGACACAGTGTGAAAATTATCAAGACTATAAGTCAGATGGTGTGAGCACAATTTGCAGTTCTGCAATTTGCTCATCGTGTGGCCTAAGAATGTCACTGTCCCTTTAGGAACCTGAAACTGTACATCTATTAAAATGAGATATAAAGTTCTACTAGAATCAATATGTAGCTCTAAAATATCATATTATTTTTTTCATTTTTAAAAAATGAACTTAAAAATTTTATTCAATTTCTTTTTCTGATTTTTCATTGTTAGTATATAGGAATGCAAGTGATTTCTGGTCATTGATTTTGTATCCTACATACGTGAAGCTGCTCAGTCATGTCCAACTCTGCAACCCCATGGACTCCTCTGAGGACCAGGTTCCTCAGTCCATGGAATTTTCCAGGCAAGAGTACTGGAGTGGTTTGTCATTTCCTTCTCAAGGGGATCTTCCCAACCCAGGGACTGAACCTGGGTCTCCCATATTGCAGGCAGACGCTTTACTGTCTGAGCCACCAGGGAAGCCCTTTCTATCCTACAGCTTTGCTAAATTCATTGATTTGCTCTAGTAATTTGCTGATAGGATCTTTAGGGTTTACTATATATACTATTACGTTATCTGCAAACAGTGAGAGCTTTACCTCTCGTTTTCCAATCTGGATTCCTTTTATTTCTTTTTCTTCTCTGACTGCTGTAGCTAGGACTTCCAGAACTATGCTGAATAATAGTGGTGAGAGTGGACACCTTTGTTTTGTTCCTGATCTTCAGGGGAATGCTTGCAGTTTTTCACCACTCAGAATAATGTTTGCTGTAGGCTTATCATATACGGCCTTTACTATGTTGAGGTAGATTCCTCCTATGCACATTTTTGAAGAAGTTTAACCATAAATGAGTGCTGAATTCTGTCAAAGGCTTTTTCTGCATCTATTGAGATGATCATATGGTTTTTACCTTTCAGTTTGTTAATATGGTGTACCGCATTGATTGATATGCACATATTGAAGAATTAACCTCCAATTAAAATAAATAAATTTAAACTAAAAAAAAAAAAAGAATCCTTGCATCCCTGGAATGAACCCAACATGATCACAGTGTATGAGCTATTTAATGGGTTGCTGAATTTTGTTGAGGATTTTTAAATCTATGTTCATCAGTGACATTGGCCTGAAGTTTTCTTTTTTTGTGTGTTCTCTGTGTCTATTTTGGTATCAAGGTGATGGTGGCCTTGTGGAATGAGTTTGGAAGTGTTCCTTCTTCTGCAATTTTTTGAGTTTTAAAAGGATAGGCATTAGCTCTTCTCTAAATGTTTGACAGAATTCACCTGTGAAGCCTTCTGGTCCTGGGCTTTGTTCTGGAGGAGACTTTTGATCACAATTTTTATTTCAGTGTTTATAATTGGGTTGCTCATAATTTCTATTTCTTCTTGGTTCAGTCTTAGAAGATTTAACTTTTCTGAGAATCTGTCCATTTTTTTCCAGGTTATCCATTGTATTTCCATATAGTTGTTTACAATAGTCTCTTATAATATTTTGTATTTCTACATTGTCTGTTGTAACCTCTCCTTTTTCACTTCTTCTTTTGTTGATTTGATTCTTCTCTCTTTTTTCCTTGATGAATCTGGCTAAAGGTTTGTCAATTCTGTTTATCTTCTCAAGGAATCAGCTTTTAGTTTTATTAATCTTTACTATTTTTTTTTTCATTTATTTCTGCTCAGATCTTTATGATTTCTTTCCTTCTGATAATTTTGGAAGATTTTGTTCTTCTTTTTCTAATTGTTTTAGGTGTAAAGTTGTCTATTTGATGTTTTTCTTGTTTCTTGAGATAGGATTGTATTGCTATAAACTTTCCTNATTAATCTTTACTATTTTTTTATTTTTCATTTATTTCTGCTCAGATCTTTATGATTTCTTTCCTTCTGATAATTTTGGAAGGTTTTGTTCTTCTTTTTCTAATTGTTTTAGGTGTAAAGTTAAGTTGTCTATTTGATGTTTTTCTTGTTTCTTGAGATAGGATTGTATTGCTATAAACTTTCCTCTTAAAACTGCTTTTGCTGCATCACATAGGTTGTGAGTTGTGTTTTAATTGCCATTTGTTTGGGGGAATTTTTTTATTTCCCTTTTGATTTCTTCAGTAACCTGTTCATTATTTAAATACGTATTGTTTAATCTCCATGTGTTTGTATTTTTTACATGTTTTCCTTGTAATTGATACCTAGTCTTATAGCATTTCGGTCAGGAAAGATGCCTCATATGATTTCAACTTTCTTAAATTTACTGAGGTTTGATTTGTGACCCAAGATGTGGTCACAGGCAGAAGGGAGGAAACAGAGAGAGNTGGCATACTGAGTGCAGCACTTTCACAGCATCATCTTTCAGGATTTGAAACAGCTCAATTGGAATTCTATCACTTCCACTAGCTTTGTTCATAGTGATGGTTTCTAAGGCCCACTTGACTTTCATAAAGGAATATTATAAACAATTAAGTAGGAAATACTCAACAACCTTGACAAATTGCAATTCTTGGAAAACATAAACTATCAAAATTTACTGAGGAATATAAAATATAATATATCCATTAAATAAACTAAAATGGCCTTTTTTGATTAAAGGATATCACTCACACATATACACATACACACACACATATATACACACACACATGCACACACAATGCATGTCTAGTTTTACTGCTGCTGCTGCTGCTGCTAAGTTGCTTCAGTCGTGTCCAACTCTGTGCGACCCCAAAGACAGCAGCCCAGCAGGCTCCCCCGTCCCTGAGATTCTCCAGGAAAGAACACTGGATTGGTTTGCTATTTCCTTCTCCAATGCATGAAAGTGAAGCTAAATTGAATCAAATATATTGTATCAAAAATTAAAGAAAAGTAACATTAATACACAAAAACTTGTGAAGGCGATGGCACCCTACTCCAGTACTCTTGCCTGGAAAATCCCATGGATGAAGAAGCCTGGTAGGCTGCAGTTCATGGGGTCACGAAGAGTCAGACATGACTGAGCGACTTCACTTTCACTTTCATGCATTGGAAAAGGAAATGGCAACCCNTTATCCTTCAATTAAAAATTATTTTTAAAAATTATATTTAAGTCATGTTGTCACATGACCTTTAAACTCACCTAACTGAGGTATGATTGACATAGAAAAAGCTGCACATATTCAATGTATACAACTTGATGTGTTTGGAGATAAGCTTATACCTATGAAACCATCAAGACGATCAATGCCACACACTTATCCATCACCTCCAAAAGTTTCCTCCCACTACCTTTGTCTTCTTTTCCTCCTGTGATAAGAGCACTTAACCTATGATTTACCCTCATGGCAAAATTTTAAGCATACAATACTTAATCAAAGGACCAAGATCAACAATAGGTCAGCAACACTTACTTACTTTGCCTAATTGAAAGTCTTTGACCAACATCTCCCCAATGGCCCTCCACTCAGTCCCTGGCAACTATTATTTTACTGTGTTTCCATGTGTTGGCTATTTTAGATTCATATAAATGAAATCACACACCGTGCCTGGATTATTTCACTTAGCACGATGCCCTCCAAGTTCATGCATGTTGTCACAAACGGCATGTGTGTGTGTGTGTATCTATATATGAGAAATGCATGGACACGCATTCATCAGCCATTTCCCACAGACTTCCACTTGAGGTTCAAGAGAAAAATTGGAGATAAGAAAAAATTACCCACTGCCAAGACATAAAGTAGACAACAAAACTGAACTAGAAATGGCCCCGATGTTGAAGATATCAGACAGGGATTTCAAAATAACTGGGACTAGGATGGCAAAGGATCTAGAGGAAAAGATCAATAAAAATAATGGACGGACAATTTTAGTGTAGAAATGGAAACACACACAGTATAAAGATGAGAATTCCTATGATGGGCTTCAGCAAAGTGACTATTCTGTGCTTAGTTGCTCAGCCATGTCAAACTCTTTGAGACTTCATGGATTATAGCCTTCCAGGCTCCTCTGTCCATGGGGATTCTACAGGCTAGAATACTGAAGTAGGTTGCCATGCCCTCCTCCAGGGGATCTTCCCAACCCAGGGATCGAACCTACATCTCGTCCATTGGCAGGCAGATTTTTTACCATCTGAGCCAGCAGGGAAGCCCTATAGGATAGTAAACAATGAGTGAATTTCAAGATTAACCAAGACTAATCAAGGAGAATGTGACAAAATAAAGAATTTACAAACATAAAAAATAGAAGAAATGGGATTGTCACAGATCCTGCAGAACTTAAAGGTTCAGTTCAGTCACTCAGTCATGTCCAACTTTTTGCGACACCATGAATTGCAGCACGCCAGGCCTCCCTATCCATCACTAACTCCCGGAGTTCACTCAAACTCACGTCCATCGAGTCAGTGATGCCATCCAGCCATCTCATCCTCTGTCGTGCCCTTCTCCTCCTGCTCCCAATTCCTCCCAGCATCAGAGTTTTTTCCAGTGAGTCAACCTTCACATGAGGTGGCCAAAATATTGGAGTTTCAGCTTCAACATCAGTCCTTCCAATGAATATTCAGGACTGATTTCCTTTAGGATGGACAGGGTAGATCTCCTTGCAGTCCAAGGGACTCTCAAGAGTCTTCTCCAACACCACAGTTGAAAAGCATCAATTCTTCCATGCTCAGCCTTCTTCACAGTCCAATTCTCATATCCATACATGACCACAGGAAAAACCATACCCTTGACTAGATGGACCTTTGTTGGCAAAGTAATGTCTCTGCTTTTGAACATGCCGTCTAGGTTAGTCATAACTTTCCTTCCAAGGAGTAAGCGTTTTTTAATTTCATGGCTGCAATCACCATCTGCAGTGATTTGGGAGCCCCCAAAAATAAAGCCTGACACTGTTTCCACTGTTTCCCCATCTAGTTCCCATGAAGTGATGGGACCAGATGCCATGATCTTAGTTTTCTGAATGTTGAGCTTGAAACCAACTTTTTCACTCTCCTCTTCTACTTTCATCAAGAGGCTTTTTAGTTCCTTTTCACTTTCTGCCATAAGGCCAGTGTCACCTGCATATCTGAGGTTATTGATATTTCTCCCGGCAATCTTTATTCCAGCTTGTGCTTCTACCAGCCCAGCGTTTCTCATGGTGTACTCTGCATATAAGTTCAATAAGCAGGGTGACAATATACAGCCTTGATGTGCTCCTTTTCCTATTTGGAACCAGTCTGTTGTTCCATGTCCAGTTCTAACTCTTGCTTCCTGACCTGCATACAGATTTCTCAAGAAGCAGGTCAAGTGGTCTGATATTCCCATCTCTTTTAGAATTTTCCAGTTTATTGTGATCCACACAGTCAAAGGCTTTGGCATAGTCAATAAAGCAGAAATAGATGTTTTTCTGGAACTCTCTTGCTTTTTCGATGATCCAGTGGATGTTGGCATTTTGATCTCTGGTTCCTCTGCCTTTTCTAAAACCAACTTGAACATCAGAGTTCACGGTTCACGTATTGCTGAAGCCTGGCTTGGAGAATTTTGAGCATTACTTTACTAGTGTGTGAGATGAGAGCAATTGTGCAATACTTTGAGCATTCTTTGGCATCGCCTTTCTTTGGGATTGGAATGAAAACTGAGCTTTTCCAGTCCCATGTCCACTGCTGAGTTTTCCAAATTTGTTGGCATACTGAGTGCAGCACTTTCACAGCATCATCTTTCAGGATTTGAAACAGCTCAATTGGAATTCTATCACTTCCACTAGCTTTGTTCATAGTGATGGTTTCTAAGGCCCACTTGACTTTCATAAAGGAATATTATAAACAATTAAGTAGGAAATACTCAACAACCTTGACAAATTGCAATTCTTGGAAAACATAAACTATCAAAATTTACTGAGGAATATAAAATATAATATATCCATTAAATAAACTAAAATGGCCTTTTTTGATTAAAGGCTATCACTCACACATATACACATACACACACACATATATACACACACACATGCACACACAATGCATGTCTAGTTTTACTGCTGCTGCTGCTGCTGCTAAGTTGCTTCAGTCGTGTCCAACTCTGTGTGACCCCAAAGACGGCAGCCCACCAGGCTCCCCCGTCCCTGAGATTCTCCAGGAAAGAACACTGGATTGGTTTGCTATTTCCTTCTCCAATGCATGAAAGTGAAGCTAAATTGAATCAAATATATTGTATCAAAAATTAAAGAAAAATAACATTAATACGCAAAAACTTGTGAAGGCAATGGCACCCTACTCCAGTACTCTTGCCTGGAAAATCCCATGGATGAAGAAGCCTGGTAGGCTGCAGTTCATGGGGTCACGAAGAGTCAGACATGACTGAGCGACTTCACTTTCACTTTTCACTTTCATGCACTGGAAAAGGAAATGGCAACCCACTCCAGTGTTCTTGCCTGGAGAATGCCAGGGACGGGGAGTCTGGTGGGCTGCTGTCTATGGGGTTGCACAGGGTTGGACACGACTGAAGCGACTTAGCAGCAGCAGCAGCAGCAATTACTGTAAGTTTTATACCACTTATACGTGCTAGTCATCATTATAAGTGCTTTCCATAGATTAATTTATTAATCTTCACAAGAACCCATTTAGGTGGGCACTATTATCTCAGTTTAATAAATAAGAGAATACTATAGGCAATAGTAGTGAGGCTAATGAATGTTGGATTTGGACTTGAACACAGGAAGTCCTGGTTCTGGTGACCATTTCTTTTTCAATATGTTATACTGAATTCTAAGCAAATAAAATAGCAAAGAAATGTGCATGTGTGTGAATGGGTGAGTGTATGTGTATGGCTTCTGTATACATTTCATATATTGGAAAAGTTAACATCATAAAAGAAAGGAAAAAGGAAATGCTTCTGAGACAGGAGGCTTATTACAAACTCAAATATCACCTAAACGGATGAAAGTGATACATGCTGTCTTAAAAAATCAATATAAATGTATTAGAAAAGATTATACTGAAATAAATAACTAATCCCAGGGGAGAGAAAGTCTTTCTATGCATAAAATCAGCAAATTATGAAAAAAATCTCAAAAGAAAAGATTGTGTCTACTTATAGAATATGTCATCTATAAAGGATGAGGATAAACTTTTTAGTCACTAACACTTCAATAGGAAAAATAACAATGAATTAATAATTCACAAAAGAAATACAATTGGCTAATAAAAGAGGTAAAAAGTTAATATCCTCCTAAGTTAACAACAAATGAATTAGTATAATTTCTTTCAGTAAAACCAACAGCAAAAAAACTGATAGATTCATTTCCTGTATCAGGAAAAAGGAATTTGTGGAATAATATTGAAAGGGTATACATTCATGCAGTGTTTCTTGGAAAACAACTTGGCAATACATGCCAAGTTCTTTTAAAATGTTTGTAAGTTTTTAGTAAAAAAAGAAAAAAAGCCAAGATATGAGTAAAAACTGTACATCCCTGGATGTTTATCACACTTCCCATTTCAAGGCAAAAATGAGGGTTACCACTGGGATTCTGAAACCAGACATCTGGTTTCAAAGTCAAGCTCTAGCTTCTCAGCTGATGACTTGGAGCAAATTGTATAATCTCTCTGTGTTTTGGTTTTTAACATCTGTATAATGGGGATAATAACAGTACCTGCCTATGTATCTGTTCAAGATGATATCTCTAAAGCCTTAGAACAGCTCCCAGCACAAAATAAGCACAATAGAGATAATAGCTATAACCATTGTGTTTACAATTCAGCCTTAGGAAAAGCGTGACTTTATTATAAAATATGCATGTAATCCTCTGTAGCTATAAAATATCACTTTTGCAAATATTCAATAACAGAGTAGTAACAATAAAATGTATATAGAGAAAATTTTGTATATAAAAGAAAATGTAAACAGAAGAAAATAGTAAGAGGCAAATACTTCAAATATCATCAGAAATTCTGTAGGAATGGTGATGTTACAAGTAATAATGATGAACATAAGTTTGGTGATAATGATATTTACCACCATCTGGGATCATAAATACTGCAACTAAATTATTAATTTATCTTGTATCCAAAGAGGTAGTCTCTTGTACTCAAGTCTCTTTCAATACAGCTGATGTAAGTACTAGAAATTCTTATAAATTATACATTAATTATTAAATGAACACTACTTGGCTTTATGTCCATTGTAAGGCAAATACATGAATAAACTAAAATCTATCATGGCTAATTTTAAGCATTCTTATGTAAGTAAATATGGCTTTGAATTAAAAAGCTACTTGAAGAAAGAGAATAAAGATATCTGAGCAGGAAAATAAAGTTTTTCTTGAGCATTTAATGTTATATTACTGTTACCCTCATGTAATATGAACAGTCTCAAAGTGAAACATCACTTTTCTGGGATTCAAAGGGAAGAAAAAGAATAANAATATGGCTTTGAATTAAAAAGCTACTTGAAGAAAGAGAATAAAGATATCTGAGCAGGAAAATAAAGTTTTTCTTGAGCATTTAATGTTATATTACTGTTACCCTCATGTAATATGAACAGTCTCAAAGTGAAACATCACTTTTCTGGGATTCAAAGATGAGGTTATTAATCACATCTACCTTTCATTAATATATATTGTAGCATAATTTCTTAAACAGTAACACTTTTCATAAGAATGCCTATGAAAATATGAATATCTCACTATTTGATCTCTTAAAATATGAACACGTTTAAACCTTCTTTTTGAACATTTTTAAAGACCTAAATGAAGCAAATATATTGAGATGGTCATCACTTTGAAGCCAAGTTCGTTTGCATGTGAGGTCAGGGAGTAATGTGGACATTTTCATAGCTCTGAGCATTGCATGCTTTTGAGTGTCACTTAAATAATAAAGTATTTTAGAAGTTCTCTTTATTGTACCTTTATTTCTTTGAGCATGAAAACAACAATATTTTAGACTTGTAGGGACTATGAGTGATCAGCTCACAGCGTCTCCTACTTCCGCTGGAATCACTTCAACAACTTAGAAGATACTTCCGATTTTGTCTCAGTCCTCAAGGCTCAGAAAGCTCTTACATCATCTTGCTAGACTGCTTATAACAGTGTTGTATCGGCTTAACTGGGCTACCCTGGTGGCTCAGTGGTAAAGGATCTGCCTACCAATGCAGGAGACGCAGGCTTGATCCCTGGGTTGGGAAGATGCCCTGGAGGAGGGCATGGCAACGAACCTCAGTACTCTTGCTTTGAAAATCCCATGGAGAGAGGAGCCTGATGGGCTATAGGCCATGGGGGCTGCAAAAGGTCTGACAGGACTGAATGACTAAACAGCAGCAGCAACACTGAGTTAATTGCTACTTTGTAGATTATAGAATGAAATTTGGAACACGGGCTTTAGGGTCAGAGCAGGTTTAACCTGATGCTTCCTAACCTTATAATGCAGGTTGTCAGCCTTTCAGGTACTCAGCTGCTTTATCTTTAAAATGAGCTTAATTTATGGGATAGCTGTAATTTTACATAAATTATATATTTACATAGAATTTTCTTATATTTAATTCCTTAATATTTTATACTTTTTACATTTCTTTCATAGTAAGATATGGAGTAATGAATTAAATTTCTTTTCTAGTCAGTTGTCTGAAGCCTTTTTTTGGTGACNTAATTTACGGGATAGCTATAATTTTACATAAATTATATATTTACATAGAATTTTCTTATATTTAATTCCTTAATATTTTATACTTTTTACATTTCTTTCATAGTAAGATATGGAGTAATGAATTAAATTTCTTTTCTAGTCAGTTGTCTGAAGCCTTTTTTTGGTGACTGCTCCATCTTTCTGAAAACTCATTCTCAATTCCACCTTGATCAATTATGCATACCGTATCTCTTAAGTTACCTGACGCAGGGTAGCCACTCAATTAAGTGAAAAGTCTTATCTTCTTTCTATTGAATTTAAACCTGCTTTTATATAAATTCCATTGCCCTTATTTTATCTGTAGCCATATGAACAAAACTTATTCAACAAACTAAACACCCTGAATTCCTTCCATCAGTTTTCCTCTGGCATAGTTTGAATGCCACTAGAATGCCATTAGTGATGTCCTCATTTTTTGTAAACCCTAACTGCCAATGTTCATCTAACAAGGTGGCTTCGTGGACAGACCATTTTCTACCAGGCATGTTTTGTCAATTACAATTGATTATGAAATAACACCTTCCCTTGTTACCAATTTCACTTCAATGAATGCAGCCTAATTTTTATATCAGTACTTTTCACATTTCATTCACAATATGTTAACTAATAAGTTCTGTCATTAGCTAAAGCCATGATTATCTTTGTATGCAAACTGTTTTTCAGACCAATTTTCTCCATTTTGAAACTATTAAAGTGGTCTTGGCTATCTGATAATAATCTTTTAAAATGGTGACCATCTAATCACAAGAAAGAAAAGATCACTTATCCTTTACCTTATACTATCTCTTTCCTTCAAGATACTTTTCTTTAAATTTTCTTTAAATACATGTTGTGTTAGAGTCATAGAGTAAGCTTTAACACTGAAAAAAATATCTTAAAGAGAGTGACAGTCTATTCCAATTAAGAAAATTCTCAGTATTTTCAGTATTTATCTCACCTTAAAACTTTTTTCATATGCTATAGATGTTTCAGAAAAGTTCAGTTCAGTCACTCAGTCATGTCTGACACCTTGTGACCCCATGAATCGCAGCACCCCAGGCTTCCCTATCCATCACCAACTCCCGGAGTTTACTCAAACTCATGTTCATTGAGTTGGTGATGCCATACAGCCATCTCATCTTCTGTCGTCCCCTTCTCCTCCTGCTCCCAATCCTTCCCAGCATCAGAGTCTTTACTAATGGGTCAGTCTTCACATGAGGTGGCCAAAGTATTGGAGTNCTCATGTTCATTGAGTTGGTGATGCCATACAGCCATCTCATCTTCTGTCGTCCCCTTCTCCTCCTGCTCCCAATCCTTCCCAGCATCAGAGTCTTTACTAATGGGTCAGTCTTCACATGAGGTGGCCAAAGTATTGGAGTTTCAGCTTCAGCATCAGTCCTTCCAAGGAACACCCAGAACTAATCTCCTTTAGGATGGACTGGTTGGATCTCCTTGCAGTCCAAGGGACTCTCAAGAGTCTTCTCCAACACCACAGTTCAAGAGCATCAATTCTTCAGTGCTCAGCCTTCCTCACAGTCCAACTCTCACATCTATACATGACCACAGGAAAAACCATAGCCTTGATNTGGTTCAGATGGTAAAGAATCTACCTACAATGCAGGAGACCCAGGTTAAATATCTGGGTCAGGAAGATCTCCTGGAGAAGGGAATGGCATCCCACTCCAATATTCTTGTCTGGGAAAACCATGGACAGAGGAGCCAGGTGGGCTACACTTCATGGGGTCACAAAGAGTTGGACACAACTGAATGACTAACACTTGCATTTGCACCCTAAAAAGTGAGTAGACGTGGAAAGAGGAGGAGAAATAAGAACTGAGCCTTGGTGCAATTTAGAGATAACACTGCAACAGATGAGGAGGAACCAGCAAAGGAGACAAAGGAAGGTAAGCCAGGCAGGAAGAGAAGAGAAAAACCAAGAAAAGATNAAGAACTGAGCCTTGGTGCAATTTAGAGATAACACTGCAACAGATGAGGAGGAACCAGCAAAGGAGACAAAGGAAGGTAAGCCAGGCAGGAAGAGAAGAGAAAAACCAAGAAAAGATGCTGGAAAGTAAGTGAGAAAAGAAATTTCAAAAGAAGGGAGTAATCACCCTGTCATGTGATGCTGCTGCTTCTAAGTCGCTTCAGTCATGTCTCACTCTGTGAAACCCCATAGATGGGAGCCCACCAGGCTCCCCCATCCCTGGGATTCTCCAGGCAAGAACACTGGAGTGGGTTGCCATTTCCTTCTCCAATGCGTGAAAGTGAAGTCTCTCAGTCGTGTCTGACTCTTCGCAATCCCATGGACTGCAGCCTACCAGGCTCCTCCGTCCATGGGATTTTTCAGGCAAGAGTACTGGAGTGGGGTGCCACTGGCTTTTCTCCATGTGCTGCTGACAAGTCATTTAAGGTGAAGACAGAAAAATGAAGTTATCAATGCTTTCAACAATGTGGAGATCATTGGGGATGTGGATAAGAAGTGTTTCCTTTAAGTGGCACAGGTGAAAGTCTGTCGCAACACAGATTCAAAAGAGAGTAGAACAGAGAGAAATGAAGGATGCAGACAGTCTTTTTAAAGATATCTTGCAAAGGTTGGTGGGGTGGGTGACAGGGGGCGAATCTCTGCAAAAGATATTTTGTTTTAACGGGAGAAATAAGAACCTGTTAGTATATTGATGGGTCTAAGANTTTTTTTTTTGTGAAAAGTGAAAGTGAAGTCACTCAGTCATGTCTGACTCTTTGCCATCCTATGGACTATAGCCTACCATGCTTCTCAGTCCATGGGATTATCCAGGCAAGAATACTAGAGTGGGTTGCCATTTCTTTCTCCAGGGGATCTTCTCACCAGATGTGTATAAGAGACAGAGAAGAGACTGCGAGAGTGACTATAACGGCAGAAAATCTGCTTAGATAAGGAAAAGCATGAGGGCTGAAAGCAATGGTAAAAGGAGGGATGGATCAATGATGTTAAGGAATTAAGAAGTTATGAACAAAAGAAGGGGATTCCCTGGTGGTTTAGACAGTAAAGAGTCTGCCTGCAATGCAGAAGACCTGAGATCAATGCCTGGGGTGAGAAGATCCCCTGGAGAAAGAAATGGCAACCCACTCTAGTATTCTTGCCTGGATAATCCCATGGACTGAGAAGCATGGTAGGCTATAGTCCATAGGATGGCAAAGAGTCAGACATGACTGAGTGACTTCACTTTCACTTTTCACAAAAAAAAAAAGCATCTGGGGAAAACAGCAGGTGGTGATCATAAGAGATACAATACCTGAATCTGAAATTTTGAGAAATCATCATAGTTATTTGTAATAAGGACAGGGTTTATGTCCGTGGAGTAAATGGTTGAGAGAACACAGAGCCAAAGATCACTGGATGAAAGGACATTCAGTAGCCAAAAGATTAGCATATTGGAAGTTATTTAAATCACCAAAACTTATGATCACCAAGAAAAAGTGTCTGGAAACAATGACAATGAACCAGAGCTTTCAATTTTCAAACAATGAGAAAAGATACACCAAATATTATTCTTCATGGGACTTCCCAACAAAGAAAGTATCAGTCATTCAGTCATGTTTGGAACTCTTTGCAACCCCATGGACTATATCCTGCTAGACTCCTCTGTCCATGAGATTCCCCAGGCAAGAATACTGGAGTAGGTTGCCATGCCCTCCCCCAGGGAATCTTCCTGACCCAGGAATTAAACCCAGATCTCCTACATTAGAGGCAGATTCTTTACCATCTGAGTCACCAGGGAAGCCTCCCCCTGCCAACCTAGTGGGGCAGAAGTAAATATATAAATTTAATGTAATATAAATGACATTAGTGCTAAAGTACAAAGGTGCACCAAGTCACGTGGGATAAGGAGGAACTGATCATTAGGTACTCAACACACAATGAAAGAATGAATGAACAAATGAACTGTGGGTTTGGTGAATGTAGGAGGTTGAATAATGGTCTCTGTAAAGACATGTCCACCTAGAACTTGTGAAAGTGACCTTATTTGGGGGGAAAGGATCTTTGAGGAATATCCTGGATCACTCAGTTGGCCCTAAATGCAATGACTTATAGGAGACAGAAGAGGCAAAGACACTAAGACTCACAACATGTGACAAGGAGGCAGAAACTGGAGTTATGCAGTTACAGCCGAGAAGCACCTGGAGCAACCAGAAGAAATAGAATCTCTTTAGAATACCGCCCTATTGACATCTTGAATTTGGATTGTGGCCTCTGAAATTGTGAGAAAATAAATTTCCATTAGGTTAAGCTGCTCAGTTTATAATAATTTGTTGCAGAAATGAATACAGTGAGGAAAGCCTGACAGGAACATTTGAACTGAATCTTGAAAGAAGTTTGAAAAGGTACGAAGTTGCAGTGAGTAATGAAATATTATTCTAACCAGTATGTGCAAAGGCAAGGAATAAGGAAGGCACAAGCACATTTCAGGAAAAGTGGAAAGCTCAGGGCAGCAGGCCACTGTGCTAGAATGTAAAACTAGGTTACATGGCCCATAAGTTTTCATCATGTCTCCTGCATTGGCAGGCTAATTTTTTACCACTGAGCCACCAGGGAAGCTCATGATGTCTCCTTTAAGACTTACCAAAAAGGACTCTTACCTTAATGGCTATAACTTGCAAAAAAGAGGAATCCCCAAATCTTGGAGTTATATTAGTCCATAGATCTATGTTAAATTCCTTTGAATCCTTTATTGCTGTATTTCAATTCAATAACTACACTACAGGACAATGCTAACTGGACTAAATAAAATTTATTATTGTGATTATAACAAACACAATCAGAAGGTGACTTCAGTTCAGCTACAATCAATCCTAGATGTGGTTTTCTAATTGGAGCAAATTCATAGTGCTCCCAGTATTTTATACAGCAAACTTTTTGTCCATCTTCATATGCAGGAATCATGAAAAATAGCTGTCAATTACTTGAAAGAGAGCAGTATTTCTCTGACCTTAGGGCACCACATAGATCTATTACATCCATGTTGCCATGCTGGTAAGATCTAAGAGCAGAAAGGAGCTTGGCAGCGGTAGAGATAAATCCCAGGGAATTAAGGAGGTTCCCATTTCCATGAACTCCCTGTACTCAAATAATCTAAGGCAGTGCTTTCCTTACTGAGTACAAATCACCTGCTGTTGTTCATTTTAACTCATGTCTGACTCTTTGTGACTACATGGACTATAGCACACCACACTTTCCTGTTCTTCACTATCTCCTGGAGTTTGCTCAAACTCATGTCCATTGAGTCAGTGATGCTCTCAAACCATCTCATCCTCTGTCGCCCCCTTCTCCTCCTGCCTTCAATCTTTCCCAGCATCAGGGTCTTTTCCAATGACTTGGCTCTTCACATCAGGTGGTCAAAGAATTATAGTTTCAGCTTCAACAACAGTCCTTCCAATGAATATTCAGGGTTGATTTCTTTTAGGAATGATTGGTGTGATCTTCTTGCAGTCCAGGGAACTCTCAAGAGTCTTCTCCAGCACCACAATTCAAAGGAATCAGTTCTTTAAAACCTAGCCTTCTTTACGGTCTAACTCTCCCATCCATACATGACTACTGGAAAAACCATAGCTTTGACTCTACTGACCTTTGTCAGCAAAGTGATATCTCCGCATTTTAAAATGCTGTCTAGGTTTGTCATAGCTTTTCTTCCAAGGAACAAGCATCTTTTAATTTCATGGCTTCAGTCACTGACCACAGTGATTTTGGAGCCCAAAATCATAAAACCTGTCACTGTTTCCACTTTTCCCCCTTCTATTTGCCATGAAGTGATGGGACCAGATGCCATGATTTTAAGGTTGAGTTTTAAGCCAGCTTTTTCACTCTCTTCTTTCACCCTCATCAAGAGGTTCTTTAGTTCCTCAAATCACGTGATCATATTAAAATACAGATTCTGATGCAGTAGCCTGGAGTAGATTCTGGTATCTGCATTCTTAACAGTTCCCTAAATGATACATTGTTAGTTCCTGTGTCACACTTCGAGAAGCAAAGCTGACATGGGGTATTTCTTCCAGGATGAGTTAGTTTTGCCATAGAGTCATAGCAACAGATGAGCTCTTGGATCTTGGATATTCTGCTCTCTTAGCCTTCTACTGTGTCCTTTAAGAGGTTATCAAACTTGAGGCAGGTATATAACCAAAGCGAGGTCTCTAGCTGACCCACGCTCCAGTACAAAATCGTTTTGCCTTTTAGGCCTGGATGATGTATGAAGTTTATAGCAAACCCTAACGGAAGAAATTACAAGAGGTACTTAGGGTTTAGAATTAATTAAGGCCAAGTATCCTGCAGTAGGTATTATTTTTTGGTTTAATAATTGGCCCCAATGTTGGACATCAGATAACTAACCATTCAACCCAGACTCCCATCATAAACTAGGTGCTTTCAGATCAACTTAGCTGTAAAGTCAGGGCTACTCAGTAGCTTTCCATAATTAAGTAAAAGTGGTTTATGCACTCAAGCCTGAAAGAGCCCCCAAAGGCATGAGTAGGTTATAAGAGACTGTTCACATCACCAGGAACATGACTCCAGCATTATGCTGACACAAGCAAAAATCATATTTTAAGATTATAGCACATCTCAGAGATGATACTGAAGAAAAATGAAGAAGGCAAATAATCTCTGTTGCAAAACTTTGAGCAGTCTCTTAAGACTTTCCACTTTGCCTGCAAGGAACAATAGTTTGGAGTCAGGAGAGTCAGGATTTACATAAGATGCTTAACGTTTGATTAGATACTACAAAGATATTTGGGGACCCAAATATTGCACATGAATGTTCACCAGAAGACAGTCTCTGCGTAAAAGGCTGTTAGGGTGGCTCAGAGGTTAAAGTGTCTGCCTCTAATGCAAGAGACCTGGGTTCGATCCCTGGGTTGGGAAGATCCCCTGGAGAAGGAAATGGCAACCCACTCCAGGAGTCTTGCCTGGAGAATCTCATGGACAGAGGAGCCTGGTGGGCTACAGTCCATGGGGTTGCAAAGAGTCAGACACGACTGAGCAACTTAACCATGTGGCAGGATAATGCACCGAGGTTATTTTTCACATTGCAAAGAGAGCAAAGGACAAAGCAAAGGACATGTGCTTAGTGAGGTTAGGAAGAAAGAAGCCATGGTGCTTAGGCACAAACATGGACTA
>SJYW01003594.1:86887-112402 GCA_006410735.1 Raphicerus campestris
CCTTAGTAAAAATACAGGTATAATTTACTAAACAGAAAAATTGTTTAAGTTGTACATAATATTACCAGACACTCCAGTAGAGACAATCTCATGTCATTATACTACTGATAAAAGTAAAAGTATTAGTCACCCATTCATGTCCAACTCTTTGTCCACCAGGCTCCTCTGTCCATGGAATTATCCAGGCAGGAATACTGGAGTAGGATGTATTCCCTTCTCCAGGGGCTCTTCCCGACCCAAGGATTGAACCCAGGTCTCCTGCATTGCAGGCAGATTCTTTACCATCTGAGCAACCAGGGACACTTTCACACCAAAAGTTTTCACCAGCCCAAACCCATGTTAAAAGTCTAAATACTCCAGGTTTTGTATTTTTCTCAATCTTTTGAATTCAATGCACTCTATCTTGATCAATTTATCCAACAATATGTGAAAAGTTTGTTAGAGTGTATTTGAAGACAGAAGAAAATGTTCAGCTACCATTCATTGAGTCCCTACGTGTTAATAACTGCTGGTACTTTCTTTCACCTGTATGGTTAACATTGTTATCCAAAAAAGTAGATTTTATTTATCATGGTTTTCTTCAACCATATCTTCTTATTTGGAATGATTTAGTTTTGACGTTAAACAACAAATCATAATGAAGCTTCAAGAAATCATAATGAAGCTTCACTGTTCAAAAATCTTTAATGACTCTCTGAAACTCAAACTGATGTTTTAAGTCTTCTTCCACGTGAGTCCAGCTTAACTCTTTTCAAGCATATGGTCCACAATCCTCATCCACAGCTCCCCTGCTCTGGTAATGTTGATCTATTCACTGCCCCTTTTATCTCTAAAATGTATTTTCCATATCATACACACTATCATTTTCATAAGGAAAAATCATTACATCACTTTCAGTGGATGGTTAATATCTTCTAGTTCAGCTAATTCAAGTCACAAATCTTTGCTTAAAATGCATATCAATATATTTTTCTCCAACAATTTCTCATGAACAAATTCCATAATAGAAATGAGGCTTGTTTCTAAGACATATAAAAATATTACTAGATTAAAACATCTTAAAATCTGACATTTCAGTGTTTCTATTTAAAAAATCATCAATTCATCAGGAATTACATTTTAACTCAACTTAAATTTTTCCCTGATTTATTATATTCATTTTATTTGATAAGTAAAGTTTTTTTAAAAATCAGTTTTGTGATTTAGTTCTGTATGTAAACAGCGCACAAACTATTTAAATTATTTAAACAGATTGACATTAATACACTTATTAAAAAGGAATACCAAAAGAAGTTATATTTTGTGTTGAACAAAAGCAATAAATTTGTTTGAGAGCCGTGTATTCTAAATATCTTCATTCTAATCATAGACAGAATAGCTAATGCCTTATAAAAGAAAAAATAAACTATTTTATTATAGCAAAAAGGAATTTTACAGACAAGATGACTAAAACAATAAAAAGATCATATATTTGCCAATGTGTGTTAAAGTTTTATAACCCATTAATTTGATTTCTCAGCACATTGTTTGAATTAAGGTTGCATTCTGGTCATAGATGATCCTTAAACATCCAACTAATATTTCCTATTTTACTATTTATCAGACTTGTCTACACTTTGACATATCACAATGATGTTCCTAGAAAAGCCACATGAGGAGGTAAAGTTAGGAAAATATTTCTCAAAATTATATTTTTAAAAATGAATCTATAATTACCCAGTTAAAAGCAATGGGATTTTGTTTTATAGACTATTTTCATAAAAATCTCATGCCTGTTCATACTAAAGTAAACCATGGGTCAGAATACTAGGGAATCTGACAGAAATCCCAGAAAGGCATATATTTCACTAACAAAACAGACTCCCTACTCCAACTCAATTTATAAGCTTGATGGTGACCTCAGAGACAAGCCATGAAAGTTAGTGGTGGTTTAGTTGCTACAAAGGTTAGAATAAAGCTAAAATTTCATTTATACCAGTATAATACAATACACAAAGACAAAGAAGTACACCTAGATAAATTTACCAGGATAACAATAACAGGTAAATTACATGGCAAGATTTGTCCTCAGTTTCAGAAATCAACATATATTTACCTTGAAAGGCAGCTGCATTTCGAGATATCAAAAACTTTAATGTCGAGCTGGATGTTTGAAGCACCTGCTGCATATCCTGGCGAGCCACGACTTGGTATCTCTCCTCCATCTTCTTGGTGCAACAGGTAGGTTTTTTGGCTGTGCAAACCTGAAGATCAGGCCCTGTAATACACAGAATATTTTTCAGAATAATTACTTATCCATTTAGCAACATTACATGTTATGTATCAACCATTAATGATCAGCACTGCATATAACAGGTTCATGTTCTGGATATCTTCCAGCAAAATGACACCAGTGGGTGGACACCAACCTAATGATACACTGGATCACAAAATCGATAATCCAGATGCCAGACTCAGCAAGGGGAAAAGCAAGAGGGCTGAAATCAACAAAACTAGAAATGAAACAGAAGTTACAATTGACACCACAGACATACAAAGGGTCTTAAGAGATTATCACAAAGAATTATAGTCCAGTATCATGGGAAAAGCAAGAGAGTTCCAGAAAAACATCTACTTCTGCTTTATTGACTATGCAAATGCCTTTGACTGTGTGGATCACAATAAACTGTGGAAAATTCTGAAAGAGATGGGAATACCAGACCACCTGACCTGCCTCTTGAGAAACCTATATGCAGGTCAGGAAGCAACAGTTAGAACTGGACATGGAACAACAGACTGGTTCCAAATAGGAAAAGGAGTATGTCAAAGCTGTATACTGTCACCCTGCTTATTGAACTTATATGCAGAGTACATCATGAGAAACGCTGGGCTGGAAGAAGTGCAAGCTGGAACCAAGACTGCTGGGAGAAATATCAATAACGTCAGATATGCAGATGACACCACAATTACGGCAGAAAGTGAAGAGGAACTAAAAAGCCTCTTGATGAAAGTGAAAGAGGAGAGTGAGAAAGTTGGCTTACAGCTCAATATTCAGAAAACTAAGATCATGGCATCCGGTCCCATCACTTCATGGGAAATAGATGGGGAAACAGTGGAAACAGTGTCAGGCTTTATTTTGGGGGGCTCCAAAATCACTGCAGATGGTGATTACAGCCATGAAATTAAAAGACCCTACTCCTTGGAAGGAAAGTTATGACTAACCTAGATAGCATATTCAAAAGTAGAGACATTACTTTGCCAACAAAGGTTCATCTAGTCAAGGTTGTTTTTCCAGTAGTCACGTATAGATGTGAGAGTTGGAGTGTGAAGAAATCTGAGTGCCGAAGANTTGCCAACAAAGGTTCATCTAGTCAAGGTTGTTTTCCCAGTAGTCACGTATAGATGTGAGAGTTGGACTGTGAAGAAATCTGAGTGCCGAAGAATTGATGCTTTTGAACTGTGATGTTCAGAAGACTCTTGAGCATCCCTTGGACTGCAAGGAGATCCAACCAGTCCATTCTAAAGGAGATCAGTCCTGGGTGTTCACTGGAAGGACTGATGCTAAAGCTAAAACTCCAATACTTTGGCCACCTCATGTGAAGAGTTGACTCATTGGAAAAGACTCATGCTAGGAGGGATTGGGGGCAGAAGGAGAATGGGATGACAGAGGATGAGATTGTTGGATGGCATCACCAACTCGATAGACATGAGTTTAAGTGAACTCTGGGAGCTGGTGATGGACACGGAGGCCTGGCCTGCTGTGATTTATGGTGTCGCAAAGAGTTGGACACAACTGAGCAACTGAACTGAACAACCTAAAAGAAGTAGACATGGGACTTCCCTAGTGGTCCAGTGGTTAAGACTCTGTGCTTCCAATGTAGGAGTGCAGGTTCAATTCCTGGCTGGAGAACTAAGATCCCATATGCCTCATAATCAAAAATTTAAAAAATAAATAAATAAAAGAAGTAGACAAATTTCTATAAACACACAATCTTCTAAGACTGGACCAGAAAGAAACAGAAAAGATGAGCAGACTACCTACCAGTAATGAAACTGAAACAGCAATTAAAAAAAACAACAAACAAAAGTCCAAGACAAGATGGTTTCATAGGTGAACTCTACCAAACATTTAGAGAAGAATTAACATCTATCCTTCTCAAACTATTCCAGAATATTACAGAGGAAGGAAGTTTCAGAGCTCATTCTACAAACCAAGCATCACACTGATATTAAAATCAGACAAAAATATCACAAAAAGAAAATTATAGGCCAAAATCATTGATGAAAATAGAAAATCCTCAACAAAATATTAGCAAACCAAATTTTCAACACTGTATTTAAAATTCATGATGCATGGATAGTTCAATATCCCCAACCAATCAGTCATTGTGATACCCCACACTAACAAATTGAAGAATAAAAACTGTGTGATCATACCAATAGATACAGAAAAAGCTTTTGACAAAATTCAACATTCATTTATGATTTTAAAAAAATTCTAGAAAGTGGGCAGAGAAGGAACATACTTCAACATAATAGAAGCTATATATGACAGACCCACAGCTAACATAAGACTCAATGGTGAAAACCAGAAATCATTTCCTCTAAGACCAGCACAAGAAAAGAATACCCTCTTACCACTTTTCTTCAACATCGTATTTTAAGTCTAGCCCTGCACTCAAACAAGAAAAAGAAACAAAAGGAATCCAAATTGGAAAGGAAGAAGTATAACAATCACTTTGCAAATGACATGATTCTACACATATAAATCCTCAAGACATCAGAGGATCATCAACTAGATGATCATCTAGAGCTCATCAACAAATTCAGTATACAAAATTAATATACAGAAATCTGTTGCATTTCTATACACGAACAATGAACTATCAGGAAGAGAAACTCAGCAATCTCATTTACAGTTACCTCTGAAAGAATACCTCTAAATTATGTAGGAATGCTGCTGTTGCTGCTAAGTCGCTTCAGTCATGTCCGACTCTGCGCGACCCCATAGACGGCAGCCCACCAGGCTTCCCCGTCCCTGGGATTCTCCAGGCAAGAACACTGGAGTGGGTTGCCAGGAATAAACCTACTTAAAGAGATAAAAGACCTGTACTCAGAAAATTGTAAGACTAATGAAAGAAACTGAAGACAACATAACATACAGAAAGATATACCATGTTCATGGATGAGGAGAATTAATATTGCTAAAATGATCATACTACCCAAGGCTATCTACAGATTTAATGCAATCCTTATAAAAATACCAAGAGCATTTTTCCACAGAACTAAAACAAATTATTTTAAAATTTGCATGGAAATATAAAATTCCCCAAATGCCATATGAAGTTCTTAGAGTCACCAAAATCATAGAGATGGAAAGTAGAATGGTGGTTGGCTAGGGCAGGGCAGAGGAAGGAGATTGCGGAGTTAATGTTTAATGGGGATAGAATTCCAATTTTGCAAGATACAAGTAATACTGGAGGGATATGGTAAGAATGGTTGTACAACATACCTGTATTTAGTACCACCAAACTAGGCACTATAAAATGGTTAAGATGGTACATTTCATTTTTTACAACAGAAAAAATCTGAAACAATTTTTGATTATTTATATCAAAAATATGATATATGATTAACAACTCTTATCCTGGATAGGAGCCCAAGGCATACATATTTATCCATAGCAGGCAAGATAGAGAATACAGAAAAGTACAAGGTATGCATTAAAAGGGATGAATTTGAGTCAGTTATAATGAAGGAGATGAACCTAGAATCTGTTACACAGAAGTGAAGTAAGTCAGGAAGGAAAAAAACAAATACTATATATTAACACATACATATGGGCTTTCCTGATGGCTCAGATGGTAAAGAATCTGCCTGCAATGCAAGAGACTTGGGTTTGATCCCTGGGCCAGGAAGATTCCCCTGGAGAAGGAAATGGTAACCCACTCCAGTTTTCTTGCTAGAGAATCCATGGACAGAGGAGCCTAGTGGGCCACAGTCCATGGGGTCACAAAGAGTTGGACACGACTGAGTGACTCACGTACACACGGCTGATTCATGTTGTTGTATGGCAGAAACTAACACAACACTGTAAAGCAGTTATCCCCCAACCGAAAAAAAAGTAGGAGGCTTGGCAAAGTGCCTGAAGAAGACAAACCTGAGAGTGCCCCAAGAGGTGGGCCTTGAGCCATCCCAAGGATACCCAGGTTTTATGTCAAGCTCAGGACATTGTGTTTATACGGCCTAACCCAATAGAGCTACTCCCTTATTTGGGAGTAGGAGGAAGAATTATGGCCTTTGATCTCTGCATTGCACAGCTCCTACCTTGGCTCTTCATTGACCAGCTGTAGATCAGTAAATACAAAATACTTGAATGTGCACACAGACACACCAGCCTCTTTTCAAACTCCACATTTTCCACACAGATTCAGCCTCGGGTTTTAGCCCGTGTAAGTTAGACAAATAAACAGCAGTGTGTTTAAGGATTTCACAAAGGCTGAGATGCATAAAATGTATCACAGTAGGTAACATTTTGGCAATTGTTTTTTATTTATGATGCAGAAAAGTTATACAAAAGCAAATTACACTTCAAACAGTAAAACTGATTGAAAGAAAACAAAGCTATCTTCTCAGCTTTCTTTCTAAATGCAAAGATAAAGGGATTAAAAGTTTAGAGAAAGACCATAATAGAGAATGGAGAAGACAACCAATGAATAAACATTTAAGAATATAAACATATTTGGTATGGGAAAGACTGCTATGGAATAAAAATAATGACAATAGTACAATAACAACAACAATAATAATAGATCATTGCAAATATCTCTCCAGAATTTAAATACCTAACATCACTTTGCGAGGTCATATTTCTAAACACAGCTGAAAAAGGCCCCAAGTTGGACTATGTCTTCTTTCCCTCCAGCTCCAGGTGCATCTCAAACAACATTGACTATGGTTCTCTTCCCTTCACATACTGCCTTATTTAATTTCATTATATTCACTAAGTACACACTGGCCACAGAGCCATCCTCCATGCTCTTCCCTCTATCTTGGACAGTCTTGCAGTCAACACACACCTTCCCCTACTTCATTCCCATCTAGTTTTCTTTAGATTGTAACTCAGTCTTCCCATGGGAACTTTCTTTAACCCCACTGCTGCTGCTAAGCCACTTCAGTCGTGTCCAACTCTGTGCAACCCCATAGACGGCAGCCCACCAGGCTCCCCAGTCCCTGGGATTCTCCAGGCAAGAACACTGGAGTAGGTTGCCATTTCCTTCTCCTTAACTCTACAGACAGCTCCAATACCTATACTATGCCTTAGCGTTCACTCACTGTGGCTGCAATGTTATATTCCTAAATGTGATTACTAATTAATTCGTTCCCTCATCTATACTACTAAGCTCTAAGTGGAGGGATTTTTATTCTTCATCATATGCCACTTATCCAGCTCAGAGCGTTGTATATCATAAACACTCAATTTTCATTCGCTAAAGCAACAGTCAAGGATCCACTATGCATATGCATTATCTCATTTAATCCTCACATGGACCCTATGACATAGGTACCATCACTACCACATTTTACTTGTGAGGATCAGATGTAAAGAGGCTTTGACCACTGCCCAATGGCACATACCTACATAATACAAAAAAGTGGAGCTGGTGTTCCAAAACAGGCAGAGTGATTCTCAAGCTGTCATACTGACCACCAGTCCACTGAGAGGAAAGCCATGGTCCTCAATCTATAAATGGCTTGTATACAGACACACCTGACCATTTTCAATTTCTCTTTCTAAAGAAGTCATCTGTTTGGAAAACTTTAAGAAAATAAAGTTCAGGTTAGAATTATCCAGGGAGTTTTATTGAAAAATAAAAATTAGCTGAAGTATAAAATTACAGAGCTGCCATTTGCCTTTGTGCCCAATTTTACCTGGTGGAAAGTAGACTTAGAAAAATGCTACAAATTACCCTGTTTTCTAAACATAAGGTGGGAGAGCAACCATCATGTCTTGGCATACTGAATACATATGGCTAGCAATTTAGACCACTTAGAGCAAACACATTCCTCAAGTTGATGAGGATCTGCATTGATTAAACCAGACTTTAATTCAGGATCGTGGCAGTTGGTAATGCCAACATCAAACTAAACTCCAAGTCAAATCAAGACTATAATTCAAAGACCTAGTTATGTCTAATTGGCACAATATTTTTATCAGTAGTAACACAGGAAACCAGCTGCCTTGCTTTCTGTGTCAGTTCAAAGGAGAGGCAAGATGAACTGATCTGGCGGTGAGCAGTGGCGTGAAGCGAGATCTTAATTCCCTGCCCAGGAATTGAACCTGGGCAACCCAGATGAAAATCAGGAATCCTAGCCCCCAGAGCAGCAAGGGCTAGAAGCTATTTATCCCTGAATCTTTGCCCCCAGTGAAAAATGCAACTATCAACAGAGGCTAGAAATGTAAAGACAAAGTTCATTGTTCGAGACACAGCACAGCAAGGAGTGGGAGAGCACACAGAGAAGCAGTTTGTTAAGAAAGAAGCAAGGCAGAGATGCATACCCGCAGAGAAAGGGTGCGGGCGTCCCCCTCCTCCTCCTCCTCCTCCGAGGAAGCCAGTGAAGAGGCAGTTAAGCCATTTATATAAGTCAGTTCTTCCGGGTCTCTGTTTACCTTTAGCCAATAATCTGGTTTCTTTTACTATACCTGACCTATCCTGGGACCCTCCACTGGGACCCTCCCCTGGGTACACATGCACCCCTCAGCCAAGATTTAGACGTGAAGGCTTCTGGGAGTAAAATTCATTATACTTTGGTGTTATTTTNATAACCTGACCTATCCTGGGACCCTCCACTGGGACCCTCCCCTGGGTGCACATGCACCCCTCAGCCAAGATTTAGACGTGAAGGCTTCTGGGAGCAAAATTCATTATACTTCGGTGTTATTCTCTGACTTTTGACCCCCAAGGAGACTTTCTGCATATATGTAGTGTCTCCCTTGTTCCAAAAGGGGTTGGTGGGGAGGAGTGAAGATCCCTTAATCCTTTACTCACACAGGGTTTTGCCCCTCTTTGTCCTTGCCGTTGACTATGACCTTGACTACCGCTGTGACTATTACTTTAAGGTGTTTGTGGAGTATGCTCGGTCGCCTCAGTCATGTCCAGCTCTTTGTGACCCCATGGACTGCAGCCCACCAGGCTCCTCTGTCCATGGGATTCTCCAGGCAAGAATACTGGACTGGGTTGCCACGCCCACTCCGACCCAGGGCTTGAGCCTGCGTCTCCTGCATTGCAGGTGGATTCTTTACCCACCAAGCTACCTGGGACAAGAGATAAAGACTGGCTACTAACCCTGTTTCTGTTACTTCCATTTCAAAGGGAAAACAGGAGGCTGATTGCAAATGCCTTAACTGGAGCCCACCTACCTCATGTCTCTAGAAATATAAACAGGAGGCTAGTACTAAGTATCCAGCCTGAAGCTCACTTCTTCCTGCCCCATGAAATACAAACAGGAGGCCAACTGTAACGGTCTAACCTGGAGCCCATCTATCTCCCATCTCAGAACTACACATCCTCAGGGAAAGGACCATATCTTAATTCTATTCACAGTATAAGCATAGAGATCACAGAGGATGAGATGATTGGCTGGCATCATCAACTCAATGGACATGAATTTGAGCAAGCTCCGGGAGTTGGTGATGGCAAGGGAAGCCTGACGTGATGCGGTCCATGGGATCACAAAGAGTCAGACACGACTGAGCGACTGAACTGAACTCATAAGCACAAACGACATAATAAGATGCTTGTTGATAAAATGCCCAGAATGCAATTCTTTCCTTGTAAATAGAACCAGAATCATAAGAAGTCAGATAAAACCCAAACAGATCCCACATGGTAACAAGATATATTTTTAAAATATGTCAAAGCTTGACTTCTAAGAACTGAGGTTGCTTATGAAACAAGAAGAGTGTACAACCCAAGGTCAGGAGCAGCAGCTGGGTTTCTGATCTGTAAAACCACATTCTGCAAGAATTAAAGTGTTGATAACAAAATGAAATTAAAAATAAAATAGCAGCCTCCCTATTGAAGTGACCCTCAACCAGAATTGTGGGGGCTTTTCTGGATTTCTTACCCAGAAGCTGCAATACTAGTTAATATGTTTTCCTTTCTGTTCCCCAGCTTAAGCAGCTGTTACAACCATCTACCTGGTCATGAACACTTTTTAATATGTTAAAATTGGATCACTGGGAGGCATTCCGGAAAGATGGTGGCATTGGCAGCATCATTTCACAATATCCTAGTCCCCACACAGACCAAAATATAACAAAAGTGAAATTAAATCCAAAAAATATAACAAAACTGAGTGATGGAATATCCCCACAAATTTCAAAATATATACGTGATAGGGGGAAAACCAGCAACAGTCAACAGAGTTTCACAGTATCAGAGTCAGGGCAGGAGGGAGACAATTGAAGCAGAGGGCTAATGTCTGGAGAATCTGACAACAGATGAAGCCCAAAGAGCCAAGAGGCATTCACAGAAAAGCACAGTGACCCGATCTGCAACAGCAGCTGAAACTGGGAAAGTTTTGCCCTCTCCATTACTGGATATGCACAAAGGAGTCAAGATGAAAAGGAATGAATTAGCAGGAGCAATCCAGACCCCTATGAATGCTCCAGATTCAGCAGGTGCCTTTCCAAGGAAGAACCCCACACAGAAGAGAAACGTCTGGAAGAGGAATTAAAATTTAACAGTAGAAGAATTTAAAAGACACAGAGAACGCCTAGACCAAAGTGGGAAGGGAAACGAATCCAGGAAATTTCAGAAAACCAGCAGCCATACTTTCAAACACTACACAAAAACCAACAGAAGAGAAACTCGGAAAGCCACAAGAACTGTTCTGAAGTCCATCTCAATCGAAGTTTTCAAGGAAAAAAACTAAGTTCACATAAAATGGATATCAAAACATACCGAGGTCAAATGTCACACCAAGTTATTATAATATAAAAAGGAATAAAGAACAGAATAGCATCCCCACAGACAAAGAAAACATGCCAGAAAGACATGCCCTCCCCCAAAAAGAAATAAAAAAATCAGCCAAGTTATTTCAAAACAAGCTAAAAGATGACACGAAGCATAAAAGAACAACACAAATCATAATTTCAAAAACTCAGATGTGAGGTGACAGTACTCAGGAAAGAATTAAAGATGAAAGAAAAAACATTCCAGAGAAAAGAATAAACTACAAGAGCAAAGGAACCAATCATACAAAAGTAGTACCTAAGAGAAACAAAGGGTAGAAAATAAGGGAGTGTGAAAAATCAGAAAGAATAAAAGGGTTTAAAAGATCTATGGCTGATACATGCTGATGTCTGGCAGAAACCAACACAATACCGTAAAGCAATTATCCTTCAATTAAAAATAAATTAATTAAAAGAAAACTGACAAAATATATTGCTTATAATGTAAGCACACTGAAGGAAAAAACAGGACAAATTCTAAAACCTGTATTTTATGCTATGCTGAAACTGCTGTGAGAGTGAAATAGGATATAAAATATAAGCAATTATGGAATATCCAAATTCTATTCTCTAATTCTATTCTGTATTCTTGAAAATCAGGATGTTTTTAATGAAGATGAAAAGAGATACAGACATAGTAAAGAGGAGCTTAAGTAAAACTTTGCAATCTTGATTTAAACTATCATTATGAAAGCATCAAGAAATTTACCTTTAAAATATATATTCCCTAGTTTCACTGAAAAGGCCTAGGAACAATGACAAATCATGTGGCAAAGGGTCCCTCTTGTGCCCAAGATTATAATCTTGAAACACCACACCTCTCAGGAAGTCAGTGCTTTTTGAAGAAATGCCTCCCTCTGGGTCTGGGGCAGGAAACATATAAGATGACAGTCTAGCTAAAGCATCGTCCACCAGATAGCAAAGAAGCCATCAAATAACTACCAGGATTATATCAAGAAGGACTCGGGAATCATATCATTCTGCCAGGGCTGCCAGAGCAGAAAACCACAGACAGGTGGCCTCCAAACGGAAATGTATTTTCTCACAGCTCTGGAGGCTGGAAGCCCAAGACCAGAGTGCTAGCAGGTTTCGCTTGGTTTCTCCGGAGGCCCCTCAAATCCTCGACTTACAGATGCCATCTTTCCTGTATGTGCTCAGGTGGCCTTCTCTTTGTACATGTGCACACTCCACATCTTTCTTCTTGTAAAGACACCAGTAATATCAGATTAGGAGCCATCCTTATGACCACCTTTAAATTTCATTATCACCCCTCTCCAAATACAGCCATACTGGGGGCTAGAGTCTCAACTTAGGAATTTAGGGGAGCACAATTAAGCCCACAACAGAAGCTAACTTCAAGTATCATACTAAGTGAAGTAAGTCAGAAAGAGAAAGACAAATACTGTATGAGATCACTTATATGTAGAATCAAAAATGTGATACAAATGAACTTATTTATGAAACAGAATCATCACGTAGAGAACAGGCCGGTGGGTGCCAAAGGGGGTTGGGGTGGGGGGAGGGACGGAATTAGCTCAGATATAAGCTTTAATGTAGAGAACAGACAGACAACAAGGTCCTACCGTATAGCGCAGAGAACCATATTCAGNTGTCTGTAAGTGTCCCAACTCCTGAGAACTCTAGTATAAGTTTCCTCTTAATTATCTTCTACATCATTAGAATCTGGAACGTTTCTTAGTAGCAGCCTGAGATCATGGCTTCAGAAGACCCAGTGGATTCCAAGGGCTCAGTGTCACTGGCTGTGGCTACAAATGATGATCTTTGTGATAAGACACCAGACCTCACTTACTGTTGTGTGATGGAAAAGTGACCTAAGTTAGAGACAAGCTCATGGACTTTTTTTTAGCCCCAGGCTGACACCTTGTTCTTAGTTGCAGATAACAGAAACCATTTTAGTTAAAGCAGGAAGGGATTGACTAAGGGTAAGGCTAGCACAGAATCACCGGGAAAGCTGAAGAAAAACACTAGGCCAGCTTCCAAGAATGTCTCTGCAAACTGCATTGTGAAACTGGGCCACCGTGGAAGCCTCATAAAATCGTGAAAGTGCTGCCACCGTTGCAATTTCCAAGAGCCATGCCACCTCTGCCACATTCTGCCCCAGGGAAACAATGCCTTGAGCCTTGACTTTCTTCTAGAACATGGCTCTGGATCAGTCTCAGGCTACTGACTGTGAAAGTGTTAGTTGCTTAGGTGTGTCGGACTCTTTGCAACCCCATGGACTGTAGACCTCCAGGCTTCTATGTCCGTGGGAAGAATTTTCACAGGCAAGAATACTGGAATGAGTTGCTATTCCCTTCTCCAGGGATCTTCCTGACCCAGGAATTGAATCTTTGAATCAGCCTTGCAGGCTGATTCTGTACCTTCTGAGCCTCCAGGGAAGCTACTGACTGGTTGAACCTAAATTGCTTAGAGGACCCTAGCTACAAAGGAGTCTGGGAACTGTAGTTTTTAGCTTTCTTGTCTCTATAGTGCAAATATGCAGAGATAACAAAGACAGATTCCACCGGTTTCAGATATTCCTCACTTAGAAAGGGAAATAGATATATAAACAGACAATTATAATACAATGGTGTCTGCTGTAATTAAGAGAAAATGTATAGAATACAATGAGAGTGAGCATTAGAAAAGTCTTCCCAGAAGTGGGGGCATTTGAGGTAGGTACTGAAGGATCAATATGAGTTTGCCAAGTGAGAAAGACAATGAAAAGAGCTGTAAAACATAAAGAAAACAGAAAAAGGAGAGTGATATTTTAGGATCTTCAGTGCCTCAGGTTCAGTTCAGTTGCTCAATTGTGTTCGACTCTTTGTGACCCCGTGGACTGCAGCATGCCAGGCCTCCCTGTCCATCACCAACTCCTAGAGTTTACTCACTCATGTTCATTGAGTCAGTGATGCCATCCAACCATCTCATCCTCTATCCTCCCCTTCTCCTCTCGCCTTCAATCTTTCCCAGCATCAGGGTCTTTTCAAATGAGTCAGTTCTTCCCAGCAGGTGGCCAAAGTATTGGAGTTTCAGCTTCAACATCAGTCCTTCCAATGAACACCCGGGACTGATCTCCTTTAGGATGGACTGTTTGGGTCTCCTTGCAGTCCAAGTGACTCTCAAGAGTTTTCTCCAACACCACAGTTCAGAAGCATCAATTCTTCAGCACTTAGCTTTGTTTATAGTCCAACTCTCATGCCCATACAAGACTACTGGAAAAACCATAGCTTTGACTAGATGGACCTTTGTTGGCAAGATAATGTCTCTGCTTTTGAATATGCTGTCTAGGTTGGTTATAACTTTCCTTCCAAGGAGTAAGCATCTTTTAATTTCATTACTGCAGTCACCATCTGCAGTGATTTTGGAGCCCCCCAAAATAAAGTCTGTTACTGTTTCCACTGTTTCCCCATCTATTTGCTATGAAGTGATGGAACCAGAGGCCATGATCTTCGTTTTCAGAATGTTGAGTTTTAAGCCAACTTTTTTACTCTCCTCTTTCACTTTCATCAGGAGGCTCTTTAGTTCTTCTTTGCTTTCTGCCATAAGGGTGGTATCATCTGCGTTTCTGAGGTTATTGATATTTCTCCTGGCAATCTTGATTCCAGCTTGTGCTTCTTCCAGCCCATATACTCCTTTCCCGATTTGAAACCAGTCTGTTGTTCCATGTCCAGTTGTAACTGTTGCTTCCTGACCTGCACACAGATTTCTTAAGAGGCAGGTCGGATGGTCTGGTATTCCCATCTCTTGAAGAATTTTCCACAGTTTATTGTGATCCACACAATCAAAGGATTTGGCATAGTCAATAAAGAAGAAGCAGATGTTTTTCTGGAACTCTCTTGCTTTTTTGATGATCCAATGGATGCTCGCAATTTGACCTCTGGTTCTTCTGCCTTTTCTAAATCCAGCCTGAACATTTGGAAGTTCACGGTTCACTTACTGTTGAAGCCTGGCTTGGAGAATTTTGAGCATTACTTTACGAAATCTGCTTAAATTCTTTTATAACATAAAAAGTAGGAGATGATTTATTTTGTATAGATAGGAGTCAATTTGTTGTGTAAAATATTTTTTAATATTCTAAAATATATTTAAAATGTCTTAAATATATGATTATAATATTTAAAATTAAATTATAGTAAAATAATAAAGAACAAATATTTATGAATATAATAGTTTTAAAGTATTATGTATGAAGTTATATTTTAAATTATTTAAAATGCAAGTTGTTTAAAAAGAAGCCAGTTATTTGGATAAATGTCTCAGTATTTCTAAAGCACCACAGACATAAGTTGGTCTATGTAAGTTAGTGAGAATATTTGTGAAACAGCTGCTGCCATGTTTTGGGAAGGTTTGTGGGAAATGCTCAAGGACTGACTTTATTTTAAATCCTTGGCTGTGGCCTGCAGCGCCCAGCTGCAGTCCTGGGGCTCCACCCCGACCTCTGCCTCTCCAGGGCTAGCTGTAGACAGGCCTCTGCCCCAAGTTTAGAGGCTGAGCCTGCAGGCTTCTTGACTCGGGGCTATCCTGGGATCCCACCCTCCCAGCTTCATCAGCCCCGGTATCTTCCGACGACCTCCAGAAAGAGAGGCCGTGAGGAGAAGGTACACCTGGCCTCTGCCCTGGAGGCCTCTCTGCCTTCGTGGCCGAGTCTGGCAGGGAACCACTGTGTTTTATCTTGGTGGGCACCCTCCCCTGCCCCTCTCTGCCCCACCCCAGTCAGCGGATGTTCCCTGGGCTGGTGTGAACTAGCAGGTATGGCTGTAGGAGGTCAGAGGGCCCTTTCCAGGGGTCACCAACTGTCCTTATAAAGTGGGCAGACAAGAGCATCTTGACTGAATGCACTGCTTCGTGACCCAGCTTTGCCACCCGTCACCCACATGGCTCTGGGCAAGTGCATTAACCCCCAGAGCCTGCTGTGGATGCTTGTGACGACCACTTATCTGGTGGGCTAGTGATACAGATTAGAAGAGGATATTATGTTTAATGAATTAAGTCAGATAAAGACTAATACTATTTGGTGTCACTTATATGTAGAATCTAAAAAGTAATACAAGGCTTCCTAGGTGGCTCAGTGGTAAAGAATCTGCCCACTGATGCAGAAGACACAAGAGTCATGGGTTGGATCCCTGGATTGGGAAGATCCCCTGAAAGAAGAGATGGCAACCCATTCCAGTATTTTTGCCTGGAAAATCCCATGGACAGAGGAGCCTGGCAGGCTACAGTTCATGGGGTCACCAAGAACTGGGCATGACTTGGTAACTAAATAATGACAAAAAGTAATACAAGTGATTGTGCATTCAAAATAGAAATAGAATCACAGACATACAAAACAAACTTCTGGTTATCAAAGGGGAGAGGGGAGGTGGCAGAGATAAATTAGGAATATGGGATTAGCAGATGGAAATTACTATCTACAAAATGGGTAAGAAATAAGGAGATACTGTATAACACAGGGAATTGCACCCATTATCTTGTAGTCACCATGCTGTATACTTGAAACTAACACAATACTGTAAGTCANCAGGTGGCCAAAGTATTGGAGTTTCAGCTTCAACATCAGTCCTTCCAATGAACACCCGGGACTGATCTCCTTTAGGATGGACTGTTTGGGTCTCCTTGCAGTCCAAGTGACTCTCAAGAGTTTTCTCCAACACCACAGTTCAGAAGCGTCAATTCTTCAGCACTTAGCTTTGTTTATAGTCCAACTCTCATGCCCATACAAGACTACTGGAAAAACCATAGCTTTGACTAGATGGACCTTTGTTGGCAAGATAATGTCTCTGCTTTTGAATATGCTGTCTAGGTTGGTTATAACTTTCCTTCCAAGGAGTAAGCATCTTTTAATTTCATTACTGCAGTCACCATCTGCAGTGATTTTGGAGCCCCCCAAAATAAAGTCTGTTACTGTTTCCACTGTTTCCCCATCTATTTGCTATGAAGTGATGGAACCAGAGGCCATGATCTTCGTTTTCAGAATGTTGAGTTTTAAGCCAACTTTTTTACTCTCCTCTTTCACTTTCATCAGGAGGCTCTTTAGTTCTTCTTTGCTTTCTGCCATAAGGGTGGTATCATCTGCGTTTCTGAGGTTATTGATATTTCTCCTGGCAATCTTGATTCCAGCTTGTGCTTCTTCCAGCCCATATACTCCTTTCCCGATTTGAAACCAGTCTGTTGTTCCATGTCCAGTTGTAACTGTTGCTTCCTGACCTGCACACAGATTTCTTAAGAGGCAGGTCGGATGGTCTGGTATTCCCATCTCTTGAAGAATTTTCCACAGTTTATTGTGATCCACACAATCAAAGGATTTGGCATAGTCAATAAAGAAGAAGCAGATGTTTTTCTGGAACTCTCTTGCTTTTTTGATGATCCAATGGATGCTCGCAATTTGACCTCTGGTTCTTCTGCCTTTTCTAAATCCAGCTTGAACATTTGGAAGTTCACGGTTCACGTACTGTTGAAGCCTGGCTTGGAGAATTTTGAGCATTACTTTACGAAATCTGCTTAAATTCTTTTATAACATAAAAAGTAGGAGATGATTTATTTTGTATAGATAGGAGTCAATTTGTTGTGTAAAATATTTTTTAATATTCTAAAATATATTTAAAATGTCTTAAATATATGATTATAATATTTAAAATTAAATTATAGTAAAATAATAAAGAACAAATATTTATGAATATAATAGTTTTAAAGTATTATGTATGAAGTTATATTTTAAATTATTTAAAATGCAAGTTGTTTAAAAAGAAGCCAGTTATTTGGATAAATGTCTCAGTATTTCTAAAGCACCACAGACATAAGTTGGTCTATGTAAGTTAGTGAGAATATTTGTGAAACAGCTGCTGCCATGTTTTGGGAAGGTTTGTGGGAAATGCTCAAGGACTGACTTTATTTTAAATCCTTGGCTGTGGCCTGCAGCGCCCAGCTGCAGTCCTGGGGCTCCACCCCGACCTCTGCCTCTCCAGGGCTAGCTGTAGACAGGCCTCTGCCCCAAGTTTAGAGGCTGAGCCTGCAGGCTTCTTGACTCGGGGCTATCCTGGGATCCCACCCTCCCAGCTTCATCAGCCCCGGTATCTTCCGACGACCTCCAGAAAGAGAGGCCGTGAGGAGAAGGTACACCTGGCCTCTGCCCTGGAGGCCTCTCTGCCTTCGTGGCCGAGTCTGGCAGGGAACCACTGTGTTTTATCTTGGTGGGCACCCTCCCCTGCCCCTCTCTGCCCCACCCCAGTCAGCGGATGTTCCCTGGGCTGGTGTGAACTAGCAGGTATGGCTGTAGGAGGTCAGAGGGCCCTTTCCAGGGGTCACCAACTGTCCTTATAAAGTGGGCAGACAAGAGCATCTTGACTGAATGTACTGCTTCGTGACCCAGCTTTGCCACCCGCCACCCACATGGCTCTGGGCAAGTGCATTAACCCCCAGAGCCTGCTGTGGATGCTTGTGACGACCACTTATCTGGTGGGCTAGTGATACAGATTAGAAGAGGATATGATGTTTAATGAATTAAGTCAGATAAAGACTAATACTATTTGGTGTCACTTATATGTAGAATCTAAAAAGTAATACAAGGCTTCCTAGGTGGCTCAGTGGTAAAGAATCTGCCCACTGATGCAGAAGACACAAGAGTCATGGGTTGGATCCCTGGATTGGGAAGATCCCCTGAAAGAAGAGATGGCAACCCATTCCATTATTTTTGCCTGGAAAATCCCATGGACAGAGGAGCCTGGCAGGCTACAGTTCATGGGGTCACCAAGAACTGGGCATGACTTGGTAACTAAATAATGACAAAAAGTAATACAAGTGATTGTGCATTCAAAATAGAAATAGAATCACAGACATACAAAACAAACTTCTGGTTATCAAAGGAGAGAGGGGAGGTGGCAGAGATAAATTAGGAATAGGGGATTAGCAGATGGAAATTACTATCTACAAAATGGGTAAGAAATAAGGAGATACTGTATAACACAGGGAATTGCACCCATTATCTTGTAGTCACCATGCTGTATACTTGAAACTAACACAATACTGTAAGTCAACTCTACTTCAATTAAAAAGGAAAAAAAGTGAATACCTCCATGTAAAGTACGGGGCCTTGGCCCGTGACAAGGGCTCTGTGGTGCTGGTTGAAGTTGATATTGTTATTCTGCGTGAAGCTGCAGAAGGGACTGTGTTGGCTCAGGCTCCTCTACACTGACAGCATGGCCCGGAGCACCATCTGTTCAGCCTCAGTTTTCTCAGCTGCCAAATGGGGAGAAAGTATCTCACCTAGTCACAACGCGAGCATGAACGTCAATGAGCTGATGGAAGTGGAAATTCTTTTCACAGTGGGAAAGCAGCTTGCGCTTTCTTGGCTATGCTGTGGCTGTCATTGCTGGACACTTGCCCAGGAGGAGGAGAAAGGGGCAGGAGAGGAAAGGCCCAGCTGAAGGCCTGTAGCCTTGCTGACTGACTCCAGGGCCACCTCTGTCAATGACTGGTCCTAGGAGGAGTGCGAATGAGGATGTATCCAGAGCATCCTCTTTCTCCTTCAAAGTCACCATGTGGAACCAAGCCCGCTTCAAAATGTCATGATGTACTGAAACGGGTTCATGGCCTAAATGCTTATGCTCCCAGGGTAGTAGGGGTGCCAAGAGTAATCAGCCAACCAGTGATTAAACCAGCGGGCCTGGAGGCAGACCCCCATCTGCTGGAGGTTATCTGCTGGGGAGGGCTGGTTTGCTCTGTGCTATTACTTTGATGGGACACTACCCCTCTGCCCCCTATTCCTGCTTGAGAACCCCAACAGGTTCCCGGGAGTCTGCCTACTTCTCTGCATAGTAACCTCTGTCCCTGTTGGTTCCCAGGTACTTTGAATTTTACGAGGGCCCTTTTGAGTATAACTCCACAAGATGCCTGGAGCTGAGGCACGAGATCTTGGAAGTGAAGGTGCTCTCCATGTGAGTGTGGCTGGGTGGGTGGTGGGTGCTGGGTGGTGCATGGGGGGTGGGCAGGGCAGGGGCTTGGGTGGGGGCATGGCCCAAGGAAATAGGACACTTGGTGGTTCATGACAGAGCAAGAATTAGGTCTGCTTCCCCGGGCCTCTGGCATTTGGAGAGCCCCGGAGGGCTGGATGTAAGGATGACTGTGTTTTATGAAAAATGTCAAGTTCACAAGGTCACCTCTGGTGACTGTGTTCCAGTCCCTGGCTCAATTACCAGCCTCCACAATTATCATCACAGAGCTCTCTTGTATAGAAATTGAAGAGGACACAGGAGTGTCTGTCTTAAAATTCAGTACTTTGTGGCTTAAGCATTGCCCTCTTGCTATTGTCTTTTAAAAATTTTATATTTATTCATTTTTAAAATTATTATTTAAAGCATACAGCTTTCAAGTGGTACAGTTCAGTTCAGTTCAGTTCACTTGCTCAGTCGTGTCCAACTCTTTGTGACACCATGAACCGCAGCACGTCAGGCCTCCCTGTCCATCACCAACTCCTGGAGTCCACCCAAACCCATGTCCAGCGAGTCGATGATGCCATCCAACCATCTCATCCTCTGTCGTTCCCTTCTCCTGCCCTCAGTCTTTCCCAGCATCAGGATCTTTTCCAGTGTTTCAGCTCTTTGCATCAGGTGGCCAAAATATTGGAGTTTCAGCTTCAACATCAGTCCTTCCAGTGAACACCCAGGACTGATCTCCTTTAGGATGGACTGACTGTTTGGGTTTCCTTGCAGTCCAAGGGACTCTCAAGAGTCTTCTCTAACACCACAGTTTAAAAGCATCAATTTTTTGGCACTCAGCCTTCTTTATAGTCCAACTCTCACATCCATACACGACTAGTGGAAAAACCATAGCCTTGACTAGATGGACCTTTGTTGGCAAAGTAATGTCTCTGCTTTTGAATATGATGTCTAGGTTGGTCATAAGTTTCCTTCCAAGGAGTAAGCATCTTTTAATTTCATTGCTGCAATCACCATCTGCAGTGATTTTGGAGCCCAGAAAAATAGTCAGCCACTCTTTCCCCATCTATCTGCCATGAAGTGATGGGACTGGTTGCCATGATCTAAGTTTTCTGAATGTTGAGCTTTAAGGCAATTTTTTCACTCTCTTCTTTCACTTTTATCAAAAAGCTCTTTAGTTCTCCTTCACTTTCTGCCATAAGGGTATAAAAGGGTATAAAGTGAGAAGCCCTCTTTCCACAGACATCCCCTCCCTCAGTCTCTTCCTCAGAGGCCACCCATGTATCTTCATCCATCCTTCCAGAAAGTCTGCATAAACCAGCACCCAGATAGCAGGAGAACTGTGCCCGCCCCACCCCCACCCCAGAGCATCGCTCTTTTACAACCTGTGCGAGGGAGGACACATTACGTGCTGGACACTCACTCACAGGACTGCCAGGAATTGAGAAGAGTCTGTGCCCTGTTAATCATGACAGGATGCATGTTGACTTGAAAACCATTACTGTTGACCCTTGAACAACACGGGTTTGAACTGCACGGATCCACTTATATGCAGATGTTTGGCGAGAGTTCTGCAGTGCTACTTGAGGTTGGTTGAATCTGTGGATGCAGAGGAACTGTGGACCTAGAGGGCTGCCCACAAGCCCTGTGCTGTTCAAGGGGCCACTCAGATGTGGAAGAAATCAGAGCCAGGAAGTCCTGGGTGCTAATGTGGACTCAAGGGACCCTGACAGGATCCTGGCACCACCATCAGGCCCACAGGCAGGAGCCGCAGCTCATTTAGCCATTTGACATGATTAC
Source organism: Raphicerus campestris (assembly GCA_006410735.1). Taxonomy (NCBI): domain Eukaryota; kingdom Metazoa; phylum Chordata; class Mammalia; order Artiodactyla; family Bovidae; genus Raphicerus; species Raphicerus campestris. Next base: position 108,617 of record SJYW01003594.1, read on the forward strand.
GTGATCATCTGGGTCATTGAAAGAGCATGGGCCTTGAGGTCAGGCAGACTTGGGGTCTAAAGCCGACTTGGGCCTTAGCAGCTCTGCATGTTTATACAAATCATTCAACCTCTCTGAGTCTTTCCTTTCCTATAAAAATGGGGCCACTATTAACCTACTTTTATGTTGCAGAAAAGACTAGCTGAAATAACATATGTGAAAGTATTGTGTTGGCCAAAGAGTTCATTCAGGTTTTTCCATATGATGTCACAGATGCATAGCCCAGGAGTGCGTGTCACAGCAGCACACACAATAGGTGCTCAATAAATGTGGATGTTCCCCCCACCCCCAACCCCTTCCTTCCTGGAATCAGCAGCAGCAGCAGCTTTGCTGACATTTACAGACTCCATCAGCTTAGCTGTACAGGGAAGTTCTGGGGATAAGGCCAGGTGTCCAGCTGGGATCAGTGATATTGTTCACAGTCCCTGATCTGACTGAGGGTCTGGGGTTAAGGTCAGGTATCCACCTGGGATCAGCTGCATTGTTCACGGCCCCTGTTCTGACCAGGGGTTGGGGTTAAGGCCAGGTATCCAGCTGGGATCAGCGATATTTGTTCATGGTCCATGTTCTGACCAAGGGTCTGGGGTTAAGGCCAGGTATCCAGCTGGGATCAGTGATATTGTTCATGGTCTCTGTTCTGACTGAGGGTCTGGGTTTAAGGCCAGGTATCCAGCTGGGATCAGCAGCATTGTTCACGATCCCTGTTCTGACAAAGGGTCTGAAGCTTCCAGAGGAAGCCGAGGAAATGCTCCCTCTCTATCCATCCCACCCAGCCCTGAGTGGACCACACCATGGAGAGGGCAAGGAGTTAACTGGGCCAAGAGGATTCCAGATGAGGGGGATGGTGCGTGCAGAGGGCTGGGCCAGGAAGGGCTCACTGTGTCCCAAGCTCTGAGACCGGCCTGAGGGGACACCAGAGCTGGATTGCTGGAGGGCAGGCAGGGCTGGAGCTTGTGAGTCCTGCAGTGCAGGCCAGGATATAGATTTTATCTCTGTCTGAGGGCCATGGGGCCCTTGGGAAGGTGGGAGGGGTAGGCTGTGGTTAGCGTTGGATATGCTCTGCTGAGGAGCTGTGAGTTAGTGACCAAGATGGCTGCCTGGCCCCCTGTCAGGAGCCAAAGGTGTAAGCAGAGAGCCTGATCTTTTCTCAGAACTCCAAGATCTTAAGCCCTTAAATGTCTTACCCTGGAAAGCCAGAGCACTGAGAGCATAACCAAGAGTTCACAAAGGGCCAATAAAATTATAAGATGCAGACAGTTTATTCATGGCTGCCTCAGGATCCAGACAGGAAGCCTGAGAGACCCTGTGAATGGGCTATCCTTCTGTTACAGCCCACACCTCTACCCCATACATTTCCTGCGTGTTTGCATGAGTCCTTGTATTGATTTGATGAGGCTGCCACCACACAGTACCCCCGACCAGAGTCTTAGACCACAGAACTTCGCTTCCTCATGGCTCTGGAGGCTGAAGGTCTGAGATCAAGGTGCCGGCAGATTCGTTTCTCCTGAGGCCTCTCTCCTTTGCTGATACGTGGCCGTCTTCCCTCTCTTGTAGGGTCTACCCTCTGTACCCACGTACTAATTTCCTCTTATTGTAAGGACATCACTCGTAATGGCATAGGGCCCACCCTGGTGATGTCATTTTAGCTTAACAACCTCTTTAAAGACCTTATCTCCAAATGGAGTCACATTCTGAGATCTTGGGGTTTGGGGCTTCAGCATAGGAATTTCAAAAAAACTATAACACAGTCCATAATAGTCCTATCAGAGGGACCATGTTAGAAGTTCCCCGGGCCCTTAAGGGGATTCCCTTACATCTCAGTCTGTAAAGAATCTGCCTGCAATGCAAGAGACCTGGGTTTGATCCCTGGGTCGGGAAGATGCCCTGGCAAAGGAAATGGCAACCCACTCCGCTATTCTCACCTGGAGAATCCCAGGGACAGAGGAGCCTGGCAGGCTACAGTCCACGGGGTCATGAGAGTCGGCCACGAGTTAGCGACTAAACCACTGTCACCACTGGGCCCTTTGTTTTAAGCCTAAATCTCAAACATTGTGGGGTGTGATGGAACCTCATCCCGCCCCGCACCGTCTGTGCCCACCCTCTGTCCCTCGTCAGGACCTCGTGTTAGTGGTCATGGGGCCTCTGCGTGTCTGGCTCTATGTGTCTCTGCCTTTGGGCTACCCTCTCTGGTCTTCTGAGCTGAGTGGCCATCCCAGCTGGTGACCTCTGGGCCTTGTCTCTCCTGTCTCTTTCATGTCAGTTGCCCTCCACATGGTCCCCTGGCCCTGGAGCCTGGACCCTGTGGTGGGGGAAACAGGCTGTTTTTCAGGGAGCAACAAGCCCAGTGACTCCTTTCCTGAGTCCTCAAGCTGAGGTCATTGGGCTCCCCCAGAGCTGAAATCAGAAAAGCCAGAGACTGGCCTCTGATCTTAGTGGTTCTGATGCCACCTGGGCACCTGTGGGCTTCACTGTGGTCCAGCCCAGAGGCAAGAGCAGTGCTCACATTGGAGACCCTGAGTCATCAGGAAAAGGTTAAATCTCCATCTGCGAATGGAAGGTGCTGGACAGATGTGCCCATAGGCCCTTTTGGTACATGCATGTCAGCTGGCATTCCATCTGAGGAGACAGGGCAGTGTGTGTGATTCATCTGGGAATGATTCTGATACAAAATTGCTCCAATCAATGGTAAAAATCAGTCAACTGAAAAACTCCCACATGGTAAGGGCCTCATTGCCTGACAATGTCAGATACAATGAGGAATGACTCTCTGATGATTTGTTGCAAAATCACATTGTTCCTGATACCTGTAAAAATTATTTATGTTTTATTTTAGCCATTCTAGGGCCTCTTTAGTTTTAAACCAATTGCTGCCTGTGCTCACACACAGATAGCACCATGCATACCTGGGACTTCACCCTGGGTCTCTCCTGCCACCCTTTCCCCATCTTTCTGGGCTGGGGAACCCAGGCAGAGCCTCACAAAGACCAGGAGAGAGGCTGGGAGCAGCGCCGGCAGCCCTCTGGGCTGGGACGTTCCTTTGCGCCCATGCTTCTCTTAGTCTTGTTGTCTGGCCCTGCCCAGGCTCTGGACATGTCTGTTAGATGAACGAGTAGGTGGATGAGACCTAGGAGGGAGCAGAGGAGGCCATGGAGGAAAAGGGGAAGAAAGAAGGAGGAGGACGAGGGGATGGTCATCATCTCACACATGGCTGGAAAAATCAAGTAGCTACCAGTTTATAGTAATCAAAAGGGGCGGTTTCTGCCCACACCCTCTCCCCCAGCCCTGCTCCTTGCGACTCTTGGCTGTTTCTTCTGGGGTCACCTCGTCCCTCTCTGTCCTGTGCATGCCATGGTTGCCACGTTTAGTGTCCACTGATGTCCTGCTCTGGTGGGTGAGGACTCCACTCCCTTACCCAGCCCAAACATTCCCTCCACCTCACTTTTCCCAGTTGAGGGGTCCTACTATTTTTAGTTCTTCTATCTATAGATTGCCTAGATAACCTAGTTCTTGTTCTACCAAATACTGGCAGTATCTGTTGGTTCTGTCCTTTGTTAAGAGGAGGGTATCTGGCTTTAGTCATCCATGAGTTTACCTTAAGAATGTCAAGGCTGATGACATTTACATTCTATTTGTAACTATAGCAAGCCTTTCTTGGGTTTTCTCTATGGGCTGACTCTAAAATTTGAAGATCAGAAAATAATAATTCCTATTGCCTTTCTTGTAGATTTCCACCCTCTCCCACCCCCC